>JBAMHX010000021.1:4843066-4865541 GCA_037177515.1 Pseudomugil tenellus
TATACACATACACATATACATATCTACACATATATACACATATATGTTTGCAGCCATGTGCTTCAGCTCCACCTGGCACTTTAAACCACACAATCTGATTGCAGCACACACATCCATCACTGTGTCAATGCTCTTTTGTGAAGCGTTAATAGCTGTCAGTTTTGTAGCATTGATAACAAAACCTTTGGATAATACTGCTTCTGTAATGAACTCTGGAACTTAACCTTCACTCATGACTGGGCTTCAAGCCATGAATAAACTGTGTGAGTATTTATATCATATATGGGAAAAAATATTCTTAATCCGAAAATATTCTTAAACAGTTTGATGGAACTTGTGTTATTTGATGATCTTAATCCGCAAACTGAATGCAGGCTGTCCATCGTTACTGTTGAGCCCAACTCCATTATTTCTGCTAAAACTGGACACACAAACAATGGCATGTGTGGCCAGTGATGAAACAGAATTCCTAATGACTGCCTCTCCTCTGTTCTGTGTTGCTTGTGATCACTATCAACCCTTTCATGCAAAAGTAAAGCCTGAACTCTTTTGCGGAGATGAAATGAGGAGAAACCCAGTTGGTTCAGAGAGAGATTGATTTGCCATCTCAGCTGATTATCACATGTTACACTGTGGTTCAAAGCTCGGGTGTGACTGAGAAATGAGCATTGCTGTTTGATTTGCCAGCAGTTCTAACTTTAGTTATGTTTGAGGGATGACAGATTTGCAGTGTTTCACATCCATATCTGCCATATGTCCTTAGCACATCTATATAAGTTGCAGTAAGACAGATGTGAAGAGAACATGGAGGTTTTAATATTAGTCCGAAAATATCTTTGAAATGCATCTATCTTAACCTGAAGCACAGAAGAGTTAAATCTCCACATTGATCCTGACTTGTATTTTAAATCACATTTGCCTTTCAAACTAGATATAATAAGGAATTTATGCATGCAAAGATCTTAACATTTGAATTAAAGAAAAATACCCTGTTTTATCACTTTAGTGTCCAATACTGCACATGCAGAACACTAGACATAAACTGCTGAAGAGCTACTGTAGAATTTGCTTTTGTGTGAGCGGTTAAGAATTACAGCAAGTAAGACAGAACTGAGTGAAGAAATTAGGATGAAAGTTTTTACAAAAAAGCTCCCATCCCTGAAATGACCAATGATTATACAATTCCATCCTCTTGTATAAAGTCTTTTTAAGATCAGGCCAGTGGAGGCAGATGGCTGCCCTCCCCGAGTTAGGTTCTGCTGGAGGTTTCGCCTTCCCACTGTCGCCTCATCCAGCTCAGGATGGGAGACAGGATTAAAGTCAAGATTTGAAGCAATCTTTTTGGTTTCCCTTACATAGGCTATTTATTTTGAACTGGCTTAATGTGATTTCTGTGAAGCGCCCAGAGATGACACTGTCTTGAAATGGCACTATACAAATAAAGCTGAGTAGGAATTCAATTGAATTTATGAATTCGAACTTAAGCATATTTTTGTTTGTCACATGAAAAATGAAGCAGCACAGAATTACTGACATCCATCAGGGTGGCGTCCATCTGTCTGTCACTGTGGGTTCATCAAGCACAAACTTTAAAATAATGTTATAATAAATAAAAAGAAAGTACACAAACACTTAATAAATAGATTAAAAAGATCTAAAGTCCTTTTTTAAACATGAGCATCGGAGACTTTCATGAGAAGTTCTGCACTATTAGCTCTGGTTCTTTCCAGCAGCTCCAGTTAAAACAAGTGTGTCCCAGCTGGGGACGTTTACACATGTCTCACAGGGGCAGGTGTGTAGAGTGTACAGGAAGAAGCTCATAATGCAGGAGATCATGCTGTATTCAGTAGCAGAAACAAGCATGCAAGACACAGTTTTATAAGCAGTCACCGCAAACAAACACATGCACAACAGCAGCACAATTTCTGGACTATTTGCTGAGACGTTCATGCTTTGTCACCTCTGCTGATCAGCTCAAGATGTCAACACAGGCCTGGCTGGGAAATCTCTACACAAAGTCCAGAGGGAATGCTGCAGACATGTCAAAGCTCCAGAACATCTCTGCAATATGGTTTAAATGGGTGAATTTACAAAAGTCGTAAAGATTTGCTACAAAAAAACACTTAATATCAGCCTGTGGGTTTTCTCCGCAGACAATTAGGATCGTTGTTTTAGGAAAAACATCACTTCATTCTCTCTGAAAAATAAGTAATCCTTGTATATACTGTTTTATTAGGAAAATCCAGACACTTACTTTCTCACCACATCGGTCAACTGTTGTACTAAAACAGTGGTTTTCAAACTTTTTACAGTGTGTACCATCTGAGAAAATAAGGAGCTCTCAAACCACCACCACCATGACCAACCTGAACATACAGTAGTAAATATATAAAGTTACAACATAGTTTATAAGAGGATGAGGATGGTACATGGCTAAATACTGGGCGGGCTCAAGTCATGAACTGGATGAAGAAGCAGGCTGATATTAAAATAATGACGAAGGAACGACAACACTTATTTTAAATATGAATTTAACGTATTTTGCAAATTGTAAACATTTTGTATTATTATGATCATATTTAAAAATTAATACCATTAATTGTCTAAAGGGGATTTTGGGAGTCATCCTCACCTGGTATTGTTTGTGTATTATAGCTCATAAAATAGTCATAAAAGCTGAGGCTTTTAGTTGACAGAACTGCAGAGCAGTGCTGAAGACACATTATCCCAGCATGGCCATTCTCCTGCCACGTTTGTCTTTGGAAAAGACACTTTGATAGTAGTTTTAAAACTGCCAAAAAAAGAAGAAAACATTTAATAGAAGATACTAAAACACCAAGTCAAGCTCCAAAATTACCACCCAAGTACCAAATACAGCTAGATTTTACATTTATAAAGGGAAAGTGGGGAGGTTGGTGCACGGAGCCAAAAGATTATGCTAATTCTACATGCATGTTTGCCCTGTCGTTGCCCGACCTCTGATTAGCTCTTGAAATTTTTCTCTGCCACTAATCATCAAAAGATTTAATGGGAGACAGAAGCAGTCTTCATGCGTCATTTAGGAATATAAGTAAACTACAATCATAAGTATCCAAATCCAGTTTCTTATTTTCTATTATTTCTTTGATGTTCTATTCTGAACATTTATCAGTATGATTTAAAACTGTGCCTTAAGTGCAAGCGGATAATTATATACATCTTAAATGGTCATTTTTTAAATATTTATCTTCCCTGTTCTTAAAGAATAAATTAATAAACTCAAGTTTACATATATTTGTATGTTTGGTTGGCCAAAAAAAGACAAAAGAAAACGAAAATAGCTTAGGTATTTACTATTCAGTAAACATAATGACACACGTGTGCATGATGTATCAATAACGTTGGTCCAGGTTCCTCTCTTAGTGAAAAGCATTAAACGAATGAATTCAAACTTCACACTTTATTTGTAATTCAGCTGCTAAGATTTAAATGCACCTAGTATATTTCTTCCTTTGGGGAAGAATAAATTATTTTTCATTACAATACATTTAGATTAATGTAATTGTTTTGTATCCTTCAAAATCCCTCCAAACTCTTTCTTACATAAATGTAAGAAGTGTGAAGAACTTGCTTTTCATTATTTGTTTTTAAAACCATCTGTCTTTCATTTAAACCTATATATTTTTAGCATCCATATCATATACATTTGCTACGTACTAGTCCTCCCTGACTAGGACAGCAAAGTTGGCGTCATCAGCTTGGCTTATTAGTTGGGCTGGCTCTCTATCTTCAGCTTGCAGATGTCGTGTCTCGGTAAAAACGACAGATGTGGTTTCACAAATTAGTTGGATTTTGAAAGCGGTACACATCTATAAAACAGACTCCTTACAGAATTCATGCCCAATTTAATAGCTGCTTTCTACAGTGTGAAAGAGCACAGTAACATAAAGAGCAACACACTACTTCTTCTTTGGACTTTTATGGCAGCTGAACTTAGCATAATATAACCTGCAACCTAATGACTGTGCAGCCACCAAAAGTAAACCAATAGTTATATATAATGCACAAGCTCTGCAATATATTGTGGTAATCCACCCTTTAGTATGTTCTACCCATCAGGATCCACCTGAGCTTTAACTCCGTGTCCCATGCTATAAGGAGTCGACCAAGTTTGGATGGATTCTTAGGTTGTCGTACTTTCTGTAAACAACTATGCTAAATCACCAGCCTTGGCATATCACTTCAATTTAAAAACTTTCAACACTCCTCGTGAGGAAACAAGTTTTCAGCAAAACAAACACCAAAACATTTAAGGTCATTATAATGACTTTATATCGTCAGTGTGTTCACAACATGTTATAGACATAAAAAATACAGTTTATCTGTTAGAGTACTGACAAATAATACAAATTAATGAGCTTTAAATCATTTTTAGTAGTGTCAGGCAACTTTTCACAAGTTTCTGGGCATGCTTGTGTTTAAGGACAATTATTCAGGTAGCTTGTTGCACTGTGACTGGGTTTTCTGTGATCTAATGTTAGTTTAAGAAAAACTCACACCAAGTTCCTGCTGCAAAACAACACAAATTTGAGTATATCAATTACTTTAATTAAGATGAACTTGAAATAAACATGAGTGTAAATAAGAATTTGTAAGATCTTTTGATTCATCATATCAAGTTTCTTTTAAAAGCTCATCCACTTACAAAACACTAAAAGTTCTAAAAAACTGAAACATTCCAGATAACTGTGATTTCACACAGTAACTAGCATCAAGTCATTTTTTTTTTTTTAGTAAAATCAACTTTATTAAGTTTTACAGTGCTCTGACTCATGACGTAAAGAGAAGTGACTGGTAGAAGTTCAGAGGAATGCCAAGGTGCATTAACTTCTCCCTTTCATGACCCTATAAGGGTTCTTATGTTGTGTTCTGTCTTCAATGACCAGTGAAATGAACTCACTGTGTTCAATGCATGCAAGAATCAAAATATTTAGCAAAACTTCTGAAAAGTGTCCCATAAGGTTAATACAACAGCTGTGTTGTATTATATGTATGTTCTTTTCTATTTAATTTGTGAAACCATCTGTGTATATGAACAAAAAAAAATCATGACAACAATCCATGAAAATAAATACTTGGTCAATGGATTTTCTTCATTTGCCAGTTCCCCTTGGCAGGCCAGTGAAGGATTTAATTTCGGATATTGGACACAACCCAAGGCCAAAACAGTCTTTGGTGGCAGTCTTGTGTAGCTTTTTTTTTTTTTTTTACAATAAATAATCTAAGACAAGAGGCGTTGCTGTTAAAATGTCAACACTAGTCATTATGGTTAAAATGCCTAAAGAAACACCTACCTCCTGCTGACAGGTGACCTTTTTTGCAAAACATAATGCCAGTTGCTCTGCAGAGTGGAAGGTAGATTTTACAGCTTGTTCATTTTCTTTAAATTTGCCTTTATGGATCAGTCATAGCGGTAATTTAGGAAGGAATTACATATTCAGTAGATGAAGTCATTTATTAATGTCAGCTACAAATGACATTGATTAAAATAAGAAATATGAGGAATAGGTTGCAGTACAAATTGCATTACATTTTAAATTACTAAAAAGGTTTGCTCTCAGTTTTCATATTCTATGCTTAAAGTTAGTACATTAAACTCTACCATCTACCTTACATTAAAATGTAGAGTAGATGGTGAACTCTTAATCACTAAGCAGCCAAGTATCAGTCCTATAATGACAGAAAGACACTTGTCCAATGTCATTACCAGAAAAAGAGAGCTGTAACTCAACTGCAAAACAAGCAAGCAGTGCTGTAGCTTCAGCTGAGTACGGGTGATGGGAAAAGAAAGCGACCTGACTTACAGAAAAGACATGAAAAGAAAACAGGGAGAATGAAGGGATGATGAGTCAGAGGATATGCAGATTTACAGAAAAGTAACTTTCACAACTCTACTGTGTGTATTCTCACACACATGCTGTGAGAACTGCTGCTTCACAAAGCTAACATTGCACTGATGTGCTCGCTGCAACATTGTTCTGCAACATTGTTCTGTATACAAAACATGCAATGAGCAAGGATGCAAACTATTTTTACAGCAGATAAAAGATTTAGAGAGCTGAATCCAGGTAAGAAGCATAAATAAAAGAGGGTTGTTTGGTAGGAGATGCAGCCGTGACAAATCAATGGCATGAACCACAATTAGATCACAAAGGATATTTTGGCCATCACTTGACTCTCTTGAGTTCTGAAAAAAAACATTCATCAACTAAAATCAATATTTATTCCCACAAAGACATAGCAAATGGGTGTAAAGTTTCATTTATGTTGTGGAAATCAGCATGCTGACAAACAGGTTATTACAAAAAATAAATGAATAAATACATTTTCAAAAGTAAATTAGTCAACGTCATTTAGCTACAATTAATATTATGCAATAAAAATATTACATTACTGCACTGCTTCAACACCAGCAAAGAACTAAATATTTCTTAACCGTATTTAAATATGAATACGAGTCACTTCCTCTTTATTATTTGGGCTGCATCTCAAGAGGACATGGTTGTCATTAGTTCTGTGGGTAAGAGTGCTGGAGATATATTCCAGTTATCAAACCACACAATATTTCCCAAAGGAAGATAATGGGCTGCTATAATGAAATGACACAATAGAGGGGAACAATGGTCATGCAGAAATGTGCCCGAATTTGTCACAGTGAAACAAGGCTGGTGGGAAAGGCAAAGCATGATAAACTTCCCAGTTTTCATTATATTAAAGCAAAAAAAATGGGATAAATTATTTCAATTACATGATAAGCTTTTGGTTATGTGACTTTTCTCAGACCATAACTGTATGCAGGTCTTTTAAAAAGTGGCAACATCTGATGCATGCTAGTAAACCTTCGCAGCACCATGCATCAAAAAATTGCTTTAAGTTAGCAAAATGAAAGTCAAAGAATGTTACAAAACAACAGCTTCAATAACAAATTTACCATGAAAATAGAGTTTGAAGAAAGGAAAATAAAGTTTACAAGGACAACATACAGTGAACAAAAGTGTTTGATGAACACTGACATCAACATCCGCAGACTCCACTGCCAAGAGAGAATAAAGATGTTAAATATTTTAACAAACTATTTATTTAGCATCCTTCTTTGTATTACAAAGTCATGAGGCAACAGTAAAAAGGAAAGAGTGCCATAAACCCTTCTCATGTGTCAGCTCTTCTTCTGAGTCATAGAAAAAGAAAATCATGAATCACTTGCAGACGGGGAAAGAAAACTGCTGCAGAAATGTTAAAAGGGAGAAGGAGGAACAGCAAATATTCCTCAGCAGTCATTTATCAGAATGCAAAGCCTTAAACTTGAGTCTGCACACATCATAGATGCTATAAATCATACATACATTCAGTAATGTCAGGCCAATACTAAGTCAACCACGGCTACAGAGCTTGGTAACTTATATCTGCAGAGGAGAACGAAAGGTTTGAATACCAAGAATATTTGGGTTAATTTAAGCAAAAATTACTTCACCGTCCCAAAGAGGTTCAGAAAAACCGTATAAAATAATCCTGATCTATGTGCAGCAGCAAGCAGTGTTAACAAAAGCAACTGGATATATTAGAACATGAAACAGCAGAAAACTGAGTGCGTCCTTACAGTTCGGCTTCAGTTTCATATCCATTACACAATGTGTTGTGTTTCCGTCATTGTCTGATCACTGTGCTTAAGTGTTGAGATGTTTTTTTCAAAGCATTGCTGTACTGCCCCCTCCTCTGGGCCAAACCAGGGATACTAGGGTTTTTTTCATCTCTTACTACCCATGGGTTGTGTTCTGCCCCCCACCTGTAAAGGTGCGCTGTGAAATTATTATTATTCTTATTATTACCAAAACTTGTTTTGATAAAATTGTTTTTAAGAGCAGGCTCAAGACGCATGTTTTTAGCTTAGCTTTAGATAATTATTTACTGTTTTAGTTGTACTTATTTATCTGTGTTAGGCTCTAAACCTATTTTCTGTCTTATTTCCCAGTGTAAAATAAAATGTATTTTATTTATTGTTAATTTGATTATTATTATTATTATTATTATTATTATTATTATTATTTTAGCACTTATTGGTCTTCCATACTCCAGTGTTTCCTCTGAGGAACCTCTGTACCGGGACCTGTGGTTGGCTGTGGCTACTAAGATCTGGCTCGTTGCACCTGGAGTTTGGTCTCAACCTCATCTCTTCTCTGGGCCTCGGGCTGGTGTCCGGTGGCTACAGGTGACCTTCTGCTCCTGGTGCAGAAGGTCACCGATTCCTCTGATGATACTTTCTCAGCTGGTCTATCCGTACCTAGCCCAATGTAAGCGGGCATGGTGAAAAGGTTTATCGTGTTTGTGGTATGCGTGTGTGCACACGTGTGCATATATTGTGGTGGTTATAGGGGGAGTTATGTAGGTATGCAGAATTGTTTTTAATGTTCTAATACACTGCAAAACACTTTGCAAAATGAGCTGCATTATGTGTATGAAAGGCACTTTATAAATAAAGTTTGATATGATTTAATTATCTGGTGAGTCTCTATAACCAAAACATAAACACAAATGAAGTAATCTGTTGAGATGCCATTTGGGGTTTTGGTTTCCGCCGACACTAATGTCACACACTCAACCAAATAAAACTTTATGTATGAGAGGAAAAAAAGACAGTCACAAGTAAAAAAATTCATTAAAAAGTCAGTCTAGCTGGTATTGGGATTTATAGAAAACAAAGGTTCTGTAGAGCTTTATTTAAGGGGGGTGTGAGACATTAGTCTTTCTATAGTGTACAAACTAAAGGCAATAAAGGCAGAAACACTGCGTAAATAGAGCAAAGGTTCGAGGCTGTTGTGTGGCTGATTTGCTGCCTTTAATAGTGGAGACACTACTTGTATCAAAGAAGTAAAGAAATCACAAGAATACCAAGGTAGTTGAGAGCAAACTGTGTTCCCTGATGCCAGAATAACACAAATGGAGTCAAAGATTTCTACGGGACCGCTTGCAGCTTCCATCCACCAGCACAAAAAACTGATTGCAAAGGAAAAGAGGGACTGATTTCTAACTGGCTGGCAGTGAGTATTGACCAAAATCCTATTCAAAACTTTTAGCCGAGCAGAAATCTCTTACAAAAACAACTCCTGCAAACTGAAGCGGGCAATAAAGAAACAAGACAAGTGGATGAAACTTTGCAACGTATTTCAGTGTTTGTCAACCATCTTCCTTAAAATTCTAAACAAGACTGCATGTGTGTTGATAGCAGAAGTCATTACATTGTGGACTCTACACTATCTGGAGGTGAAAGTAAGAAGGAATCCTTTGGGATGGTTCGCAACGTCGCTGGTTTGTGTGTGCCGCGGGTGTGTTCTCCATTAGCCTTGAAAACAAAGCCGCTGTTCCTGTAGGTTATCATACACCTTGTAGGTCAGCAGAGAGAGAGCTGAATGTCAGCAGTATATTACCTGAGTATCTGAGGGCTACAGCAAACATTGTTTTCAGCTGGAAGCAAAGACATGAAATAAACACATACACACTTGCACTCCTGAGATGGTGTACTCTGAGTTCAAAAACAAGGCATGTTTTATTTTGTTTTTCCATCGTGAGCTTTTTCTTACACATTTTTTGGGATTTGAATAAGAACAAACCATTTCTTTACATGTTTACATAACATCTTGCTATTTGCAGAATTAAGGAAAAATCCAATTAACTTTTGCACATGCATGCATATTCTTTTTTTCTTTGATATATTGAATTTGATTGTTGCTTTCATTTGCTGGGACTAGGGAGGCTTATCTTATCGACTGGCTATGGATCAGGACCACTCCAGTCTGTAGGCTATTAGGGGAGCCAGTGGTTCAGACTCCTGCCCCACCGTTGCTTAATTGGTCCCCTTAGAAAGCCGGGCCATACAAACTTCACAATCACACAGGAAGATTACGATGAATCCCAGTGTGCATGCAGCTCGGCATCGATTAGCTCTCTCTATCACAGCGGTTTCTTCACTTTTTTCCTCCCAAAATCTCATTTCTTTTCATCTAAAGATTACAATCAGCTGTGGTGGTCTTTGAGTAAACCATACAAATCAAGATAAAAAGAAGTAGACTGGGGAGACAATGGCTGGAACAAATAGGAGATGACTTCAGACTGCCTGTTGGGTAATTGGGTTTTATCCTCACATTTTATCAGGCCTTGCTTTCGATTACAGCCATACAACACACATATTAACAGGAAATGTGAGAAAAATCTGGATATTGGCAATTCTTAAGATGGGTGATTAAGAGAGGGGGTATAAAACACTCATTGTGATGCACAATAGGAAGCTTATTCCTTTCTGAGGAAAGTACACTTTTTTTTTCTTCGCTTTATGATCAAAGTATTGGACACACTCTGTAAACACAATACACACAAAAATGTCAACACGAGAGTCTGCTGCATAATGGCTCGCCTTCTCTACTTCCACATTCTAATTCATGGCAGGCTCATTTCAACCTGACATTTCAATTTCAGATGCTCCTACATTTCAGCGCTTTGAATATGGTTCTTGTCAGCACGTGTATGTTCTGCTTGGAAACCGTGACAGGCGAACAATTCTGAGAATCATCCCGCAGCAACACTGTAGATATGCAACTATCTAATGCATAGTGTATCACACCAATTTCAACAGTGACTTTTGACAACAAAGTGATGATGTTGTAAAAATAATACATGTAAAACACAAGAGATAAGACCAGTTGGAATAAAAGGCTGATGGCTTATTGTGACATTTGACTCTAGTTTCTTCATTCCTTTGGTGATTTTTTGGAACGTATTTTATTCATGACCATGACTCTATTCCTTTATCAGTAACATTCATTTGGAAGATTTTATTCTCATGTCTAATATGCATTTTTTTGTCATTCTGTCATTACAGGACAGCAAAGTTTAAACAGCGGCTGCACAGAAACATACGATTTTCCAATAAAGTCAATGTTGGTTTTTAGCACTACCTGTGAGAATGAATCAAATTCCCCGAGCTCTCCATACGAGGGCCGTGATGACACATGGTGGAGCCTTTATTCTTATTTAAACTATACGAGTGAATCGAGATGAAATGAGGGTGAAATGGGCAAAGGTATTTATTGATTGTGCTGCCTGTGAGGTGCAACAAAAGTAGTCTTTAAATGAATGTAGCCACATCGATGCACAGAATAGATGTTATCGGTCTTAATGACAAAGGGGAGTCCTTGGCTGAAGGAGAACCTCATCAAACTTACACATGCATAACCTTGCATCAGTGCTGAGAAAAAAACAGGAACGCTCTTCACCTTGTGGGAGATAAACATTTAAATTCACTTCAAGTCATTAACTAGTGTCAATACGAAAAATGGAGGGGCTCAAAGCGTCGAGCAATGTAAATACAATTCTGCCTCCATTGTTTTAAATATTTGTCCTAAAATGCTCCATTCATCCGATTTAAATGTAAATCATTGGGACATGTAAAACTTTGAGTCTCTCATTCAGATTTCTATTGAATATAAAATAAAATTTAAGTAATGGAGTATAGCAGAAAGTGAATCTGCATGCATGTAGAAAAAAATGGTAGAAATGGAGACAAGAGGAGCACTTTCATGAGGAACTGAAAGAAACTTTCAGCTTATAATTAGGATGCACGTTGTCATGTTCACCCTTAAGCTGTTTTCACACTATCCTGTGAAAACAGCCGCAGCGCTGCTGCTGGAGACACTGGTTGGTGTAAATGTTAAGGGCTTACTCCACAGAGGTGGAGATGGAAGGAAAGACAGAAAAAGCACAGTTGTGACTTAGTGTGACATTTTACTACGGAGCAGAGGAATCGGGAAAGGAGCTGGAACAGAACATAATGACTGCTGTAAAAAGCACAAGCAGCTGACCAGTGTTTGCTGATCATGGCTGAAAGGATCTGAAGAGGGACAGAAAGAGGTCGAATCTGCAGTTGAGCCGGCACATGAGCCGTACAAGCCATTAGGAGAAAAAGTTTGCTCATTTTTTAAAACAGCAAAAAGGAGAAGAATGAGTTCAAAAACGTAAATGTTCTAGTCTGATTCCAACAAACACAGGTGTGTCTCTTGCTCAATGGAGATTTTCTCCTCAACACAAAAGAGCCTAAACCACTAAAATATCCTGACTTAAACTCTCTCTCAAGAAAAACTGCAGATGCAGTGCATTCACAATGACAAAATGAGGTAAAAGTATCGTTTATTCATGAGCTTTACTAAGCTTGTTCATTCATGTTGTTTCACCTAATTATAATTAGTTTCTTTTGAAATTTGCAGACTTCTACGTAATCTGTCTTGTTACAACCAAAGGAGCTGGCAGTCCTGCAAATTTAAACAATTTGTTGCTAAAAGGATTCATTAGAAAAAAGGTCTAGAAAGAAACTTTAGCATCCACTGTGCTCAGCAGCAGTAAGACTCCTGTGTTCTGGCCATGTGCATGGTTTAGAAGAAGTTTTAAGACATTCTGTCTTTTTATTATTATTGTTACATCAGAGATGTAGAAGTGATGCACCGGTAGCTTCGCAGGCGACCGGATTTGGCCACTTCTCTTCTTAACCAGGTTTACCACTGACCAGCAGATCATGCATTTAAAAAAACAGACTATTTCCCAATTAAGCAAATACATTATGTACACAGAAGCTTAGCTATGTGTGGTCACATATCAGCACATGACTTCAGTGAAGACGTCTTACTGAGAAATTCCAAAAACTAACTATTTATTATAATCGACTACGGAAGTATGTAACTGGTTTACACATAAATAAAAACATTTTCTTCAGCAATAACTGAGGTGTTTATAATTTCTGCAGTTAATCTACGAGACTAGTGTTCATTTTTATGTGTGATCTTAGTGACTTTATCTCTTGAAAAGTACATCACGCAGTTAGATTTACACATTGTTTCTGAATCTTTTCTCTTTGTCTGCATTACTGAGGATTTCTCCAGAAGAAACATGGAAGACAACTTCAAAAGCCCAAAAACTCTGCTTTCTGTTTCATTTTATGGATAACAGGGCTTTGTTGGCTTTACGATATACCATCGAACCTGACTTCAGAGACACATTGTGCAGGATTCATATGCCAAGAGAGACTCTTATAAATCCCATCATACATTTCTGGCACTTCCAAAAGCACCTAACGGCCACCTAAGACTTGCAAAGCTGCATGAAAAATAGCCAGGTAGAGTCCTTTTCTCTAGGTTATGTCACTGGATTTCCATGCTAGCAGTAGAAGATGAGCTAACCTAAATTTAAAAGAATTTAAAAAGAGTTTAAAAGTGAGTTCTGACAAACAAAAAAAAGGAAATCAACCAAAAAGGACTTTCCAGAACTTAACAGGCAATTTATAACTATTGCTTCTATGAGATAGATGTAATGCAACTACAAACAATTACCAAATTACAATACAAATTAAAATTTAATGGCAATACAGTTTGTGATGAAAAGTATATATATATATATATATATATATATATATATCCTATGCCTTACACTTTTATTTTTAACTTTACCATATGACAAAGAATTACATTTCAAAATACCTTGTTGGAATAAGATGAAGGTTAATTAGCAATGCAATATATGCACTAAAAAAGCTCCACATAGAACTAATATAAACCTTCATATTTCTGTGAATAAGCAAAGAAACATAGATGGACACATATTCATCATTAGAATCACTGCAGAACAGACAATCCTAATTAGCTTAAGTGTAGCAGATAATGCAACAGAAGCAGCAAAGTTGGTCCAGATAAATCCTGAATTCTAGAAAACTAAATGTGATATATAAAAAAACGGAATCTAAAATGAGAAAAATGAAAAAGAAGTTTTGTGTTAGGTGTGAATTAGAAAATGTAATACACTAGGATGTACATTTACTTCTTTCATATAATCATTGCTTGCATTCTTCAGAGCGATGTGCTGCTGGGAGATCGCAGCATCCGGTTTCAGAGATAAAAACACCCAAATGTTGCATCACCTCAGAATTATTTGTTTGGAAAGCAAAGCTTACTTAAGACCAGGTTCACTCCTGTACGTCAAAACACTGTGTTGCACACCAAGAAAATGCACAGATTTTGAACCCCCTCCCAACTTAAGTCATTAAATATGTATTTGTTTTTGATTACTCTTAAAAATTAATTTGTCATGGCAATGACAGGTGCTCCCCGTTACTGACAAACAGCTCTGGCAGTTACTGATAACATGAGCTACTTAAGAATTCTTCACTGTAACCTTCCCCTCCATCTTCTGCTCTCTCTCTCTCTCTCTCTCTCTCTCTCTGCTTCTTTATCCCTCTCTCCCCTTCATGGCCTGCTCTCCTTTCTCCTTCGATCAGGTGAGTTGAGAAATGATACCAGAGCCAAAACATTTGTCATAGCAACAATCCACTGAAACAAATTACACAGAGAGGAATTGCAGGAGAAGAGTGGACAACAAGAAAGGATGGAGGGATGGGGTGATTATAAAATAAATGCACTTTAGAGGAAACAACAGTGCAGCCCATCGGCACAAACTGGAAGCTATGATGGAGAGAAAGCCTAAAGTAGGGAGAAAGAGGTGAGTGCAGCTGGAAAGCGTTTGGCATTGAGGCAGATAGTGAATGGTTTGAATCTACCATTTGTGGTTATGGCCTCGAGTTAGCCAGTGAGGCATTGAATGGTGCATTTGGGATGGGCAGTTATCCCCCAAGGCTTTCCTTTCAGCGTTATGAGAAAACACATGACAGCCATACTAGGTCTTACTAAAGAGTGCTTCAAGGTTGAAAAGAAAAGGCTGGGAGGGAAATATGCAGCAGGAAACTCAAATGGAAACACTTAACACTGCATCATTCTCTCCACACCCGGAGTGTAAAATAATGCATTCATAGAAGCACAAAACCTGTAGAAGTGATGTTGAATATTTAGAAAAGACAACTACGTGTGTAAATGTAAGAGTCCTTCATCCGTTTTAATGGATTTGCATTGTTTTGCATTTGCCTTTATGATTAATAAGCTGTGCAGGTTCAGGGAACCTAAGGTTCAAGGTTCAACTCATTCATCTGACTTTGTTATTTGATATTTTACACACTTTGTCTTCCTTATGAAAAAAGAACAGACTACTAAATATTTTGCCAATTCTGTTAGAGCTGCAGGAAAGTTTCAGTAATTTCAGTAATAACATTCAACCCTTTGAACGTTCATTTGCATAATTTTAATAAATCTAGCTTATCGGTTTAATAGTTTTAAACAAAGACTTTAATTCTAAAGATAGCAGCTTGCGAACAACAAGACTTAAATTCAGAAGGCTGTAGTTTTTATATGAAAACATCACATTTTCATTTATACCGCATAACCTCTGCTACTATGTTTAAAATGATATTATGTGCAGTTCCAGTCAGAGTTTTATGCAAATTAATCTTATGCTAATATTAAGTTTAAATGAGTCTATAAAATCTTTTGAGAGTCAAATTATGGTAATAAAATCATATTTAATTAAAAGAACTTTAAAAGAAAACAAAATAAGATAAGTGAAATTCTTTAAAAAGGCAGCAGTGAAAGGACTAAACTGTAAAAATAAGAAATAATACTTTACATTGATGTTATATTTCTTATTTTTTGCATTTATTATGTTTGGTATTTATTACCTCATTCCATGAAGAATACAACACTATCAGGGATTCTATAAATCTGCAGGTTATGTGCAGATTATGCACTTTTGATTTTTCTGTTGACAGAAAAAGGTAAACAGCACCAACATTATATCCAAACTAAAAAACAGGGTTTTATATTCTGGCTTCAGTTCCAGGTTCGGCCGTTTTAAAAAAACCCAGCGGCAGCTTGGTATTGTGTCTGTGGATCAATATCTTGTAAAAACACTCAGTTGTGTTATAATTTCAACTGTTTTAATCTATAAAATGTTAAGATAGTTGTTTATCTTCTTTATTTCTTCCACCTTCTGTAATCTCCCATTCCACTGGCATCTAAACATACTGGGAGCAATCATAATGATCAGACTGCATTCATATTCTGCTTTCTTTTTCCCAAAGAAACTTAAGAATGTATTTTAGTTTATGCAGAGATTTTTTTCCATCATTCACACACTAATGAATGTATCAGGTTTTGTTTTCTGGAAAGGACTTTGAGAATTGCACAAAGAGAGCCATGACCAAACCATTGCCAAACTGTGTCACAGCCCCTCAAACAGCTGATGCAGTGTTCTTGGAGCTGAACGTGTTACTATCACTTTTTCAAACTTCAACTAAGTTTCAAGTAAGTTTTAAGGAAGTTTCCCAAAAACTCAGTCAAAATTTTTTAACTGTCAAATAGTTTCTGCAGAATTTCAATGCAAAACGTGCATTAAAGTCTAGTTGTTTTTCTCTTTCCTTTGTCCAAAAAAGAATTCTGCACAACATTAACTATTTGCACAATCCACCAGCTCTAAAGGAGAACAGTTAAAAGATGTCACTGAAAGCCTAAATTTGACCTGCTGTTCATAGATATGGAACTTATGGGATGTGCAAGCTGGCCATCAAACTGAAACTTGCACCAACACATGGGTGCTGATGATCTTTTATCACACAATTTAAAAGGGAATTTTTTCAGTCGAGAAAAGACAACATGACTGAGAAGTGAAATGAGGAGTTCGCTCCAGAAGATTGCAAAGCCTCAATAACACAAACATCCTTCTATTTCATTACCCCAGTAGCTATGTTTATCACAAAGTGGAGGAAAGAGCCATTTTCCTCAGTGATATTCCAAGGAATAATTCAACATGTTTGTTCATTTGAAAATATACGGGAAATATTTCTTGTTCCTACTTTGACTGTAGATGAGCCTACTTCCTTTTCCATGTGGAGACGATATGACAGGAGCGGGTCTTGATGGGATATATAAAGCATTGTGAATAATGCAGCAGTGAAACGGGGCGATGTGACCACCCTGCGATCTCTTACAGAGCAGAAACAGCTGCGGCGACTTTTCCTGCTTCACTCACTATCATTGGAAATATCAGTTAAATATTTAGGAAAAATTCTGGCGGCTGTTTCTTTTTTTAAGGTGGGGGGGGGGGGGGGTAAATAAAACATGGCAGAGATTACTCCGCTACTCTCCTACTTTCTGTTCTCTCGCAGGTTTTTCCACTTAGCCTGCGCTCAGATGAGAGTACCTTTTTAGCAGCAGGAGCTACTCTGGACTGCACTTGCTGCAGCACCCAGCCTCAGCTCTCCAGCGCTTACAGAGTTAGATTTGACTGAAAAAGACATTTTTGTTACTAAAAGTAAATACAATAATATGCCAGATATTCAACTTAGATTGCTGCTGTGAAAAGTACAATAACCTAACGTACGGGACTTCTTTTTTTATTTTTGACATGAGCATTTTTATCTGCAGATAATCTGCTAATCTTGTAATTATGAACAGCAAGCGTCTGCTTCTCTCCCATCTTTGGATGTGAAGAGATGTTCTGCTTCCTAACGTCATGCTGCCATATCAGACCAAAGGGGGTACACTTATTGATTTGACCCCGCCAAACTACACAACTCTTTAGGACCTAATTGATGTTTTAAATGTAGAAGCCCACCCGGTTTTTTTCCATTATTCACTGATCCCATTTCATAGAATACGGCTGCCATTAATCCATATTTTGACAAATCCAATCAAAAGACCCAAACTGATTGTGTGCTATTCCATCCCTGTGGCACTTAATCAGTTGCAGGTCTATTCATTATACTGCTGAGTATATAAGGGCTTAAAAATTGGCCATAAATATGAAGTTTCATTAAAAAGCCCTACAGCATATTTGTTAGGTTATATTTTCATTTCATGTCACATTTATAGCAGCAGAATTACGTATGTGGACTGAGTAAATAAACTGCACCGCCAGTGTTCATCATTATAAAGAACAACATCAACCATTGCCACCATGTGGAACATTTGTATATTTTTTAACAGCTTTAAAGCAACAACAGAAGGGCAGAGAAACTTCCTAACTCTTTAGCTATATAGATAGTCTATCTTCTTCTATTTGCTGTTGTTGGAGGACTTTTTTTGTTTTCTTACCAGGTTTTTGTGTTAATTTCAATTCAGCTAGTAAGTGGAAAATTCAGATTAATGTTGAACAAGGAAACCTATTTTACTGACTGTACAAATGTTTTTATCATTCTGCATAATAATCGACCAAAAGCTCATTTGGCTCATCTAGATGCACTGTACTGACTTTTTAGCAGTATATCTGACTGACTAATCAGTTTGATCCATCTGATTTTATGCTTTCTAATCAAATTGACGCATAAGTCAGAAAAGGTTCATGAAGTTCGCACATAAAGTACACACTTTGTTTTAACAGATTAAAAAAATAAGTGTAAACCCAGAACGCAGCTATCCTCCCTGGATAGCGCACTACATGCAAATTAAATTAACACTTTCTGGATGGATAAAGCGCTTACAAAATGTTGAAAAGCAAACAATGCCACTCTTGCAGCAAGGTAGAAGCTAGTTTTCATCAAAGCGAGCTGCAATCCAACATGGACGACAAGCACTAGTCTACATGTGCCACGCTGCGAGGCCAGTGCAAAGCGCAGCCCTGGAAATTTCAGCTGCTGTGTTTCTGCTAAACGTTCACAGTTAGCGGTGTTATTGTGACACCATAAAATAAACAACTCTACTCATGTTAACCAGGTAACCCATAAGAGTTGTGATACTTTCTCTTCTCTAAGCTCCTCCTTTGTTCAGCATCTGACAAGCCAGAGATGCGAGGAGAAAAGATTACACTGATATTACTCAGCTCTGTGAAGTAAAACAAAAACTTAAAACAAGTTTCAATCTACAACAACTAAACCTGGAAAATTGTCCGACCCAAACATGTCAAAATGTATGAGTGTGAAAAGAGTTGCAGAGCAACTAACCAGACCACCAGCAGCTCTTATTCGGCAAATGTTCACCTAGAAAAAGACGTCATCATTAAGAACACACCCAGTTGGGCGTTACGTCCCCCTGTCTGTTTAAAACTCATCCTGTTAAATCTGTTGGTCATATCACTAGTAACAATTTGTCCTGTCAACCTGCTCCCCCCCCCCCCTGGAGAGGATTGGCCAATTCAGATCCGCCTTCATCTCCACATCCCGAATTCACCACAGCTGAAATCAATCATCACCATCAACCAGGAAATAAAAGCGACACATCATCATCATTAGAATGAGAAACTGTTTTGCAACAGACTTTCTCCCTGGCTTGTGGATTTGTGGACTTTGCGACTTTGTTTTGTGGTATTTGCAGTACACGTTGTAAATGAGATAACTTTGTGGTGTTTAGCTTAGTAGATTTGGGTTTTGTTTTTTTGCACTTAGTTTATTATTTAGAATTTGAGTCTTTATATTTACATATGTACTTGCTCCAGTAGTGTTAAAACTACTTGGTTTTTTATTTGTTTGATGTTAGATAAGTTTTAGTTTGAGTTGGGCTAGTTAAGGTTTTGGTTTATATTTATCTATATATATTTTTTTTGTTTGTACATTTACATAAGAGTTTTGAGTGCTTTAGTTAGTTTGTATTATTACTAGATATTTTGTTTAATAATAACTTTATTGGAGCTGCTCTCCCTTTTTGGTAATGTTTTAGGCCTGTTTTGTTTCGGTATTGCATTTCATACTTTGGGGATTTGGGCCTCCCCGTTTATGTTTGTGAGGTATTTCTTACATTACTTTGTTTGTTTGGGCAGCTTCGTGAAGCCCAACTCCCATGGTTTTGGACCACTTGTGAGTACCGATACCCTCTCTGAAAGTAACATATTAATTTTCACTACTTTTATAACCGAGCAACCCTTATGTGGTTATGATTATAACCCCTCTGCCAAACTGAGTCATAACAAAAACATGATGTAGTAAGAACTAGAGTTTCTCATTGTAATAACTGATGCATGACAATAGAAGAATCCTCATTTGACTGGAGTTTTGTGATGATGATCAATTTTTCATTATTAAAAGAAAAACAGAATTTTCATTCATCTTTATTTCATCCTGGGAAAACAAACAATACATTGAAGCTGCCAATTTGCTGCTAGGCTAGTAACTACAGCTATTTCAGTCCATTCTATAAATCAGTCATTACATACAGAATCATTTTCATGAGGAAAAAATATTTGTACTGGAATAATTTTTGTTCCATGTCAAGCAGATGCAGCTCAGATCTGCCTGATTTTAACAAAAAATAGCTCACCTGCAAGTAAATTTCCAGCCATTTGAGTCACCTTGGACACATAACGTGCGATAAATAATCTTGCCTTGAAAAAGAAAAAAAAAAATCAAGGGCTAATGTGAATAGTGCCATTTAAACACTGTAAACAAGTACAAAATAAAACAAGGCCATTTATTTTGATTCTGTGTTGACTTGTGCATTGGACTCTTTTGCTTTTTATTCCATGTTTTATCTCTAAAATGGTTTTTGTGCATCTAAAATAAGATATATATATATATATATGTTCAAGCCCAAGTCATGTTTAGGAATCAAACGTCCTGTTTTTGACGTGGTGCACGTGTTGCATCGCAACCATCTTTTCATTCCATGATGTACGACGTGATGACGGAAAGTCGCTTTAAATCAAACTTTAAAAAAAATAAATGTTCAATTAGTCACAACGTCCCTTGTATGCAGGAATAATCACCCAGCTTCCAAAAGTCCTTATTGGACAAGTTTTACGTGCGACAGCTGTCTCAGTTTTCATCTACATGATTATTTCTGTACATTTGAAATTTTATTCAACCCATGAACCATATCGTAATCTTGTTTTTACATAAATTTCATATAAGTTTCCTTTTTACATCCTTTCGTGTTTGCGTCAGGTTTTGATTTTTGTGGTTCACGTTACAGCAAAACAAAGATGTATTTTAAAGCCAGTAAGAGTCATTTCCAACCAACAAAATGCAGCTCATATAAACATCCTCAAACACAGAAACATATTTTACTTTCATGCACTCACAGCCTTGTTTTTTTTTCCTGCCAGGCACAGCTCACTCCCTTAAATACCATGAAAGGTTTTACGTGTAAATGGAGGCTCTGTGGAAATCCTAACCAGTTTTAAAAAGGTTATCTTTCAGCGCCTCTTTCACGAACTTTACAAAAAATGACAAAACCCTCTTGATCCTTACATAGAAAGTTGCCCTGAAGATACTTATGCTTGATCTAATATTTATGCTATGCAAATTTCCAAGTAGGAGTTAATTTCTAAAACTTGGGATGCAAAAATGAAAACCTTGGGGCTAGTTAACTAATTGACTTGCAAATGCAACTTTGTTGCACTGCCACATGGACTAAATGGATGGCAATAGGTCAGAACAGATTCAGAAGAAAAAAAGATTTCATGATGATCTATTCTCTGACCGAGACACTCTGCATCACGTATCTTATCTTCCCTTTCTTACTGAGACAGAATGTTTTGCTTAAAGCTGTTTTCTCCATATATCACCAAGCTAAATGGAGAACAACAGCGTGAAATAATAACCCACGCTGTTGGCTATATGCGAGCAGGAAGCTGGCATGCAAATCCACCCATCAGCAAGGCATCTTTTCTTGAATTAAGGCAGCTCTAAATCCAAATAAAGAAGTTGTTCTAATAAAGAAGATGCATAGAAACATAAGTAGCTAACACACATCAGGCATTAAAAGGAGTAATATGGTCACATTTTTTTCATTTAGTAACGAGTCAACGGACTCATTTTTATCAGAAAGTGTTTTTTCTGGTAAAATTGATTCTTAAAATAGTTTTTAATAATAAATTGAATTTTAATATATGAACATAAAGCTCAACTTATTTAAAATAGTCCGAAAAAACAATCTTATGTAACTGCGTTGCTACGTCACATGTAAAAACTTGTCGAAATTTAATTGAACAGTCAGAAAATCACTTTTATAAACTCAAACTATGTCCAAACACCGCTTCAAACACACACACACACATTAAAAAAAAAATCACACCTTAAACTGAGTTTATAGAAAGAAAAAAAAACATAAGCTTGTTGGTGCTGGTCTTACCTCGCGCTACCGCCACCGGGACTTGCAAACCCAGGAGCACGAGGACGGGAAAAGTCAAGTAGCATCCTCCCGAGAACTGTCCCATCACTGTTCCGCGTGTCTCCCTCCCCATCGGGCCTGGGGGCACCTGCTGCGGGTCTCCAGCATTGGTCGCGGGCTCGAGACGCCTCTAAACACGCCTCTGACGAACGTCCAGGTCCAGGTGTTGTTGAGCAGGTTACCGAACCAAGACAGTCGTCTGTTCACCTCCCGGAATGGCAGAGAGGTGGAAAGTAGCGAGCAGTCTTCAGCCGTCCGCACTCAGCTGCGCGAGAGCGAAATAATTACAGAGCGCGCGCGAGCCGGCAGCTTTTAGGTTTTCACAAGAAGAGGAGGGGAGAGAGAGAGAGAGAGGGAGGGGAAGAGGGAGGGAAAAAAAACAAAAAGAAGCCCCTTCCCCCCCCCTCGCGCCCCTTCCACAGC
>JBAMHX010000021.1:4865641-4878111 GCA_037177515.1 Pseudomugil tenellus
AGCTTTTAGGTTTTCACAAGAAGATGAGGGGAGAGAGAGAGAGAGGGGGGGGGGGGGGGGGGGGGGAGAGGGGGAGAGAGAGGTCCTGTTCCAACCACGGCGGACCTGTTGAGAAATGACAACGTTTGCACCTGAGCGCACGCGCAGGTGTTCGTTGTGCGCGTGATAATGACCACATACAAGAAATCTGCTTTTCCAGTTGCCTCTCTGTGTTTTTAAACACTCTTTTGCGCCCCATATTGTCAAGCATGTGGTCGCAGAAATCGACACAAACTGCTATGAAATGACGGTTTTACTAATCAGCGCGTGTCTGCAGCCTTTCAGCATATGGCTTCTGATTGGTGTCTTTTTTCCAATTAAGCAGACATTATCTCAGTTAGGGCAAGGCATGGTTTTGGGATGATTTAACTCATCTCATATTGCAGTGATTAGCCTCACTTTTGCTTTTTATGTGAGCAGTATTTAATGCAATATTCATATCCTGTACTTAAGCAGAAGTAACATTAAATAAAACCTGCTCGTTTCCAAAAGAAGCCTTTTAGAGCTGTGTTGGTATGGCCTATTAGTATTACTGAAGCATCCATTTCTGGCCTATATGCAATGTACTCATTAGCCTATGTTTGCTTTGCATTTGTTATGCATTATACAATTATACAATTACAGGAGGCATTCGACTTTAAATGGCATTTTAATGTTAGTTGGCAGAGTTAGAGACCGTTCTTGCCATTTGATAGGTGGCTCATGTTGTAATTATAGGAGTCAGGTTGTTGTGGGGAATTAAGCAATATTATACTATAAAATGGTAGAGTGGAAACATGGAGAAACCTATAATTATGTTGCTTAAATCAACGTTGTGAACTTTACAGAGTTTGTATTTTTATTAATATGGTGGAAATACTTCTTTTTGGCTCTGGGAAACTTAACTGTCCAATGAATATGATGGACTACCTAGAAAAAAATGTTTCCATATCATGTTTGAATTACCAAAAATATGCTTTTAATGAGCTACTGCAGGCACATCTTGAGAATACGGGGATAAATTGATGATGAATCTGCTTGATGATGATAAAGTTTTTGAGAAATTGAACTTGTAGTACATTTGGGACCCTTTTTATCAAAACTACAGCAGTTTGACCTTCTTTCTTACCATTAATCCAGAATATAGTTGTTCATTTCCTATTGTTGTAGCCAGAGGTTACTGTCAGGCAAGGTTACCTGCTAGATGATATTCCAAAGAGAGCCATATAAATGAGCATTTTAATGTTTTGGAGGACCTCAAGGCTGTAGAACTACCTGTGAGACAGTGAGCACAACAAAGACATTTCAGATATCAGTGAATATCTCTGATGTAAAGTTTTCGAAACAAAAAGCTTTAGAATGACACATTTATTTTCCTACACTGCAATCTTTCCAAATTTGATCCAGTTTTAATTACTCCCTGAGATGACAGATGTGCCAGTGTTTAGACAGTGCTTGTATTTGAAGTGAGCACATGACGAGGCACTTGTTTGTGACTGACAACAAAATAACTACATGTGAATGTCAATTGACAGTACTGTCGGGCCTTACACAGCACCATACTGTTCAGAAAATACTTGTGGAGATTAAAAGAGGTCTCTGATTTTGTATTAATATGTCATCTTGTTTGGCTGATGAGTTAGTACGTTTTGAGAAAGATTTTTTTAAATAAATTCAAGCCATAATCCAATCACATTTGATTTATGAAGCACTTTTAAGTCTGCTACAAAAAACATAAGTAACACCTCATCATAATCTTGTCCGTAAGTAAATATGGTTCAGCACAAACTGTGTTCCAACTATTTTCTTGCGTTTATTATTATGTCAAATAAGATGCGCCCCCTTGTGGTAATTATGGTAACTGCACGTGAAATGAACAAGGAAAAAACTGTATCTGTATTCAGTTGGATTATAAAGACTATTTTTGTGCTGATCGTGATAACTTCTTTACATTAAATCATTTTTTCAGTGTTGTTTTAAAAATAAAGCCAAAACATGACAAAGGTGGTTAAAAGCTGTATTACATAAATTAGGTACAATAAACAGTTGCCTGTGCATTAATATGAAATAGGACTGAAACTCATGAATATATTGAACAAATACCGTTTGATGTACAAAAAGCTTTTCAGACTTAATTTATGATGGATTTAGGCTTCTGTTGGGGTGGTAGTTAGCACCTCAGCATCACAGGAAGAAGGCCACTGGTTAGAGCCTTGGTTGGAGGGAGGTTCTGGAGTTTACTTTCTGTGCATATGTGGATTCTTTCTGGTTATTCTGGATTTCTCCCACCATCCAAAGACATGTATGTTTGGTTAATTGGTCACTCTAAATTTTGCCTAGGAGTGAGTGTGAATGCTGATGTGCCCTGCGATGGACTGGCAGCCTGATATAACCTGTCTCCAACTGCAAATTACTGGGATAGGCTCCAGCTTGCCAGTAACCATGAATTGGGCTAAGCAGTATTCAAAATGGATGGATAGAATTCTATTGTATTCATCAACTGAAAAATAATTTTAAAACATCAAAACATCTTAGATATTACGTCTTTCTAAATGCTCCTACGAGTTTTTCTTTTTTCTTTCTTGAAAAGCTGTCGAATTTCAGTTCATCAGTTTAAAGACATCATCAGGTTCCTCTCTGCAGATGCTGCATTGGCTTTAAGTTTTTATTTTAGTCTGACCATTTAAGGAGTTCCATGAAGTTTTCCTGAAGCCACTTTGTTATATAATTGCGATTTTGTTTTGTTTATGTAGCACGAAACCTGTGTCTCACCTGGACATTGAAAGTTTTTGTCTCCATCTAGTCCTCTCTTTAAGAATATTGCCCATATTTCCTTGGTGAGAGCCCCACAAGCGTGTTTGTTTTTTTCCTAAGGTTTGCTTTTCTTTGCACAAAACTTAAATATCACAATAGAAAACCTATAATGGAAACACCTACTTAAAAACATAAACAAAACCCAGCTGTTAAAAAGCCTTTTCTCTCCCATGAGGGGTTTTTTCAGACTTTTATAATAGAAGCTTATTGCAAAAGTGTAATGGAAACACTTGTCTTCATTTGCATATCCATGTGGTCATGTGACCAGCTAAGATAGGGCGGTATGGAGCAAACAAAATGGAAACAGAGTTTTACAATTAATTACCAAAGGGAAATGAGGGAGAATGTTTTTAAAAAGCCGTGGTAAAACTTTCCCCAGCATATATAAAACCCTAAAATAATGCTGTGTGGTTACTTTAGGTGAGCCTCAATTCCTCATGAAACCTCATCAGCCAGACTCTAAACCCTGTTCAATGGAAACATCTGCAAATCAAAACTGTTGTTTGTCAAAACTTTACAAATATTGCTTTTATTTTGTGAAAAACTGTAAATGGTGTTCAGTTATATAGCGCTTTATTCTCATCTCTTGTTGACCAAAGTGCTTTAAAGATCCTATCACCCATTCACACACACATTCACACACTGATGGCAGCGGAGCTGCCATACACACAGGTGCTAGCCAGGCTACCAGGAGCAACTGGGAGTTCAGTGTCTTGCTCAAGGACACTTTGACATGCTGACTTCAGACGGAGTGGGAACCGAACCCATGACCCTCCGAGCAGAAGCAGCTATGCTGACCACTGGCTTATTGATAACCAGTCTAAACCTGATTATTTAGTTTGGTCTAAAACAAAATGCTCTAAATCTCTTTGATAGGTTTTTGGGGCTTTTTGAGCCTCTTAACCTTCCTCACCTGTATGGCTGAAAACACCCTTGAAGTCCTAATTTGGTTTTCACTCTGACATCAACTGTGAAAACATGTGTTTTCTCAGCTATATTCTTGGGAACACATCGGGCACCTGTTAGCTCTGACGTAAAAAAAAAAAAAAAAAAAGAAAATCAACTAGACGTTTTCAAAAATAAATGCATTTAGTTGCATGCCATTACGAACAGTCTGTAAGTGTTAATAAAACACTTATTTTTTACCTTTTTAATCATTTTTTTAATCTGATGTTTGATGCATGAGAAGGCTTGAGGCTCCCTGTATAGTAACACTTTTGGTCCTCAAGAAGCCCAAACCAGCAGTGCTGAAACTTTTTCATCAGAATATTTTTTTTATAAAAGTGCAAAACAAGCAGTTTCTTGCCCACATAGAAAAGAAAGAAAAACCCAGCCAAAATGCTGCAGCAGCAATGACTCACAAGAGCAGTGACTGACAAGCACAAATAATCCACATTTGCCTTTGGTATATTGAATTTGGTTTGCATCAAGTAACTTATGTTTTCCTCAGTGTGTAATATATGTTTATCAGAGCAACTACTTTTTTCAGTCTTCATTGGCTGAACAGCATCTCCCTTCCTTGTCTATTTGAAAGATATTGTTTTGAACCATGAGACATTTGCTGAGTCTGCATACCGTCTGCATCAGTTTCATCCTTCACATGCTGCATAGTGTTCTACAGATTTAGACCTCAGTGAGATGGCTTGCTCACAAAGGAAACACACTATTGCAATTGGCAATACAATTTTTCATTTTTGACTATTTAATCAGATTTTTTTTTGTTTTTCTACTTTAATTTGAGGAATTTCTTTCCAGCCATGCAAACACAAGATTGTAGAAAACAAGCTCAGGACTCACAATTTCTAAAAAATGTCAGTGCTGAAGACAAAGCCAGCATGCCTTTGTGTAGACTTAAAAAATTCAGAGCTTAACAAAGAAACATAAATGTTATGTGTTGGTGTAAAAGCAAGGCGTACATGTTTGCACCTTAAATACTATAATTCAGTAACTGTCAATGTACCATGAAATGCACCACAGAACCAAAACAGGCATGACTTAGATTGTATTCAGAATGATTAAGTATTTTAAAAACTCTGAGGATGGAAACTGTAAAAGAAAGTCCAATTATGATGCAAAAAAAAAAAATAAATAGAAAATCAATGTCTTGTCTTTCATTTAACAGTCCAGTTTTCATTATCATGTCATTGGAATCTATTTTTGAAGAAGACAGCCAAAATATTGCATTGTTTATTGAATAGATGCCACAGACAGTGCAAAGTTACTGTAGATAAATGCTTTTACGTCATTCTAATTAATGTGTATGCAATATGCTTTGCAGGGCCAGGGGGGTGGCCAGGGAGGCACTGTCCAACGCCAGGTGCCACCAGTGAACACTGGAGGAGGGGAACAGTACTTTAGTCGAAAGTCAGGAATTTTTTCTTTGCTTTCGAAATATTGGCATTTGGGAGCAAATTTGTTGAAAGATTTTGTCAAAGTAGAACTGCAAATTCTATGAAATGCTAACTTAATGTTAGCCTGAAGCTACAGTGCTAATCTAGTTATATGGTAGCAATGAATTAGTCCCCTATATAATGTAAAGTTTCAGTTAAGTGTTTTAAGGGATTACACACCAATTCACCCATTTAAGCTTGTCACATTGGAGCAGAAAATAAAATATAAAGACACGCAACAACTCCATCAATAACCAAGTTATTTTGCTGTTACTAAGCTACAGGGCTACACGATCTATTTCAATAATTTAAAGCCCTATTTTAGAGCAACTGGGTAGTAAATTCCAATATTTATAGTCTGAAGACTTTATTTGACCCTTTAACAAAACCAAAAAGAAAAAAAGTAAATTGTTTTTTGATATTTTCGCCATTTATGCAATGGGTCAAAATTATTGTTTTGCTAATTTTCTGCTTTCTGGCATTCACCAGTGGACAGGAGACCAGTATCATATGGTGAACAACATGTTTCTACCATAGGCGCTAGCAAGGCTGGTCATTTTAAAGTAAGGCATGGCATGAAACAAGGAGAAATATGGCTCGTTACCAGTTTAAATTTATGTCAGAAGATAGTTTAGACTGAGGAGGCCCATGTTACCAGTCTAATATTGTTGTAGAACACAATCCAGTCTATCACCAAGCCATTGAAGCCATTGATCCCACACACACCTTAAACACAACATATTGCACCCCTTCACATTGCCATGGACCTTTTTACACTTGCTGAAAACATTTCCACTTGTCGATCCAGATCATTAATATAAAGATTTTTTATTTCTCATGTTTCATAATGTGCCCACAGTTCCCACAGCAGAGAGGGGAACATTTTAATATCCTTTCTAAATATATTTCTTGCCTACACATGTATGAATATCTAACTTCAGCACTGCTGTGTAACCTTTTCATGGAATTACAGTACACAATGACCCAACACTGCACAGGAAAAAAGGGAAATAATGTTGCATTCAAATGCTAATTACCCTACAAAGATTCATAGATCCATGTCTATGCAGTTATTTTCTATTTTTTTAAATCAAGAAAAGGTCACTACATCGAAGCAAAAACCTTTTATAAGTTTTCTTTGACAGCACTTTCAAAATGCTTACTGTGAGTGTTCTCACTTAACAGATGACATTGAGCTCTACTGTTGAGAGGAGAAGAAAACATGTACAGTAATCAATTCAAGATTAGATAAGGGCCAGATCGTCTTGTATCAAGCCACATGCTCAAGCAATCGAGCATGCCTCCTACAAGCTCATTTGGGCCTGAAGAGCTGTTGTAATTTCGTGATCAAAGGCATGGGATGATGGCTTCTACTGAAGAAAGGGAGTGGCGTACACTCTGTTAAGTACACTGCACTAAAAGAAGATGTGGTGAGGAGGTGGTCAATAGAATTCACCAGGGTGTAAAGCTATCATTTAATGGAAAGGAGAGTCAATATAAGTTTCTTCTTAGAGGTAAATCATGTTCCTCTGTGGGAGGTGCAGAAAAACAATGAAAGATACATACTGGGAGGCAATGAATGTCCACATATACTGTATATACTGGACTAGATGCTTTAAAGAAATATGTTTATGTTTTTAACTGCTTACTGAAGACAATGCTGCTGCTCAAAATGTTACTGTTTAGATAGACGTTTTGCATTTGTTGCATTAGAATTAAGGTTATTTAGGATTTAATGTACATTGTACCACAGGGATCTCCAAATCCGGTCCTTGAGAGTCGGCATCCTGCAGGTATTGCGTGCTTCCCTTCTGCAACACACCCGATTTAAATGAACTGGTCATTAACAGACATGTGCAGAACTTAGGCTGTGTAGATCACTTCAAAGTGAATCAGTTGTGTTTCAATCAGGAAACTTGTAGTACCTGCAGGACACCGGCCCTTGTGGACCGTATTTGGAGATCCTGGTTTACCAGGACAGGTTATGTCCTGTATTTCACCCCAGTTTCATACCTTCAAATGGAGTCTGCTATCCGGATAAAACAGGGCACATTTCATTCATCATGCATAATTCATACATAAGGCGACACAATATGCTATACAAAATCTAAATAAACAAACAAAAGATTAAGTACATTGAGACAATCGTGAAGAGTTGAATCAAGGCGTCTGGACTTGTAGAGTTTTCTAGAAGACGTTTCGCTGCTTATCCAAGTAGCTTCATCAGTTCTAAATTTGTCCTGTCCTATTCTGGAACTGCTCCCACCCACTGGTTCAGGTATGTAGACGACACCTGGGTTGAAATCAAGAGCCAGGAAGTGGAGAATTTCACAGAACACATTAATACAGTGGACTGCAACATTAAGTTCACTCGGGAGGACACAGTGGACAACAATCTGGCCTTTTTAGATTGCAAAGTACACATCGAGGAAGACAGAAGCCTCAGTGTGGAGGTGTACAGGAAACCCACCCACACAGACCAGTATCTGCTGTTCAACTGTCACCATCCACTGGAACACAAGCTGGGAGTCATCAGAACCCTGCAGCACAGAGCAGACAAGATACCCACAACCATAGCAGGGAAGAAGAAGGAACAACAGCACCTCAGAACAGCACTAAGAACACGTGGCTACCCCAACTGGGCCCTCATGAAGGCAACTAGTAGGAGACCCACCACCACCAACAACAATAAAGACAACAACAGCAAGAGGAAGAACATAGTTATTCCTTATGTAGCAGGAGTATCAGAGAAGCTTTGCAGAATCTTCAACAACCATAACATACCGGTCCATTTCAAACCCATGACTACACTCAGGCAGAAATTGGTCCACCCTAAGGACAAAATTTCCTGGGAAAAACAAAGCAACATCATTTATGCAGTCCAGTGTAATGAGAAATGCTCGGACCTGTACATTGGTGAAACTAAACAACCGCTCCACAAGAGGATGGCCCAGCACAGTAGAGCCACCTCCACAGGCCAAGACTCAGCAGTCCACATCCACCTCAAGGAAAAGGGACACTCTTTTGATGAGAAACAGGTACAAATTTTGGACAAGGAAGAAAGGTGGTTTGAAAGAGGAGTCAAGGAAGCCATTTATGTTAATGTAGTAGTGAGCACTCAATACTCTGGGTATGTGTGCTCAAGTTGGCCCCTCCCCTCTAATCAAGGGCATGTATAAATGGCACCTGAAGCTAGAAAAACCTTCACAGAGGTGGTTGACTTAGACACAATATTTCGGCCACATACAATGCAGTAATACCTACAATTCACAGCAAGTTTCACCCCAAGTCACATGACTCCAGGAGAAACCGTGGGCTGTTAACACATCACAGCACAGATCCTCTGTGAGTTTCACTGTAGTTACCTAGTCGTTAACTGGTCATTGTTTACACTCACAGGCAAGCACCCAGCAATTAGGTCTGTTTTGTATCCTTTACATACTTATAGTTTTTCACAGACACACCCCCTGGTGGATCCTTTATAAGCTGTTTCCTCACCAGAACAAAGCTACTTGGATAAGCAGCGAAACGTCCTCTAGAAAACTCTACAAGTACAGACGCCTTGATTCAACTCTCCACGATTGGAAATGACCTGGATGACTGAGAACCTTCATAGACCTACACTGAGACAAATATATAAAACAGACATTATTGGGAAATACATCATCAATGAACATTTGCAGGAAAATACATTAAAAGAAAAAAAAGGAACATTTTAAAAAAAGTAACTGAAAACAAAAGCATGCAAAAGTCTTTTTAAAGCAAGCTGACCATCACTCCCTTTGTTCAAGATAAATTATTCAGGTAATAAAAAGTTCACTTAGTTATTATTTTAATATGATTGTTGAAATTAAGCATAGTTTCTACAATTGCACCAAAATTTCTGAATTGATCTGCTGGAATCTTTGCTCATCGTTCTTTCCAATGACAGATTTCAGACTTATCTTTATTTAGCTGAAGAAAGGGTCTCACACATCCTTGTCTGGCACATTTATATTATGATAAATTATTTTATTTGATTCCATAAATATAGTGGGAGCAAGTAGAAAAGACTCATTAGATTGATAAATAATGCAGGATATAGAGATTATACAAATGAGCTTTTTTTTTTTTTTTTAAAAAAAGAAGCTCTAAAACTTCCAGATTAAGTTTAAAACAGCCCAAGTAATTCCGAGAGCCAAAAATAATAATAAATGCAGTATTTTTTGAGCAACCTCAAAAGTAAATTGATAGAACAGCCAAACTCATCAATTAAAAGTAAAACATTTTCCAGTTTGTTTACAAAGATATTAAATGCATATATTATATAAGTATAAATGCGTATTTCAACAAAGGACAGGGATGTGATTGCATTTGAAGCCAGAAAGTGGTTGAAATTTTTACTTTTTTAAAAACATATTAAAAACGGGGAGATTTGAGTTGTGTAATATTTGGAGCATTGAAGGGAATAGTAGAAGTTGTGTAGAGATATATATGTTTATACTTCTGCCTACTTCTTTTCAGGCATAAAATGTGAAGATGTAAATATTGTAACAGAGTTTGACATAATGAACAAAATTTTGACATTGAATTATTGTAAGACTTAATTAATTTGTGATCTTTTATGGTAAATGTGAGGGCTTTAGTTTCCAAAACCTGTGCTTGGTGTGAAGAATATTTATTTGACTGATGGCTTTCCACTCTTTATCTTCCACTTTGCAATCGCTTCTGCTTGAGCTACTTCTGTCCTCTTATCTGGAAGTTTCAACTTGAAATGGACTCAGGCAGGTTCTGCCCAAACAGAAACACACACAGACACACACAGTGAGCCAGGTCAAGTAAAGGTAATGTGTTACTGGGGGCTAATGCCGAAGGTGTTCGGCCCAATCACGGCTCCAGAAAAGGAACAGTTTTGATTTTCACTTGAACGGAGAAGCAGAGGCTGTCTAATACAAATAAACTCTGTTTTTAATGTTACTTTGGTGTTTTTTCCTTTCTCATTTTGCTAATGACTCTTTTTTATATAGTTTTAAGAGCTAAAAGCTTTTACTCTTTGATCATTTTTAACTATTATCTTTTCATTATAAAAAAATGGACTTAACATGAAAATAAATTTTGCATTAATTACTTAAATAGGAGTGTCGGTGAGTTTATTAATGTAAAAAACAGCAATAAAATTGAAACAAAACAATGGTCTTTTAAGTGTTCTGCTGCTATTTAATTAATCAGCACTAAGTTAGTGACATGGGACATTAACTCTCATAATGAGAGATACGAGTTGATACGAGGACATGCAGACTGGTATCCTGTTAGGGAATCTTATTTTTCTTCATGTCTTCCAAGGGTGATTATCATTTCAGATTATTCAGCCTTTACTGCTAAACAAGACCCAGTTAAAGCTGATGACAGACCCAGAGAAAACGCAGAGGTGTTTACCTGCAATTTTATAACCACACTACAGCCGCCACATTTACGTCTCTCAAATCTGGGATAAGAGCTTATCCAGAACTCTGAGACCAGGGGATGACTACTGACTTAACCTTCTTCATCCTCTGTGGCACATCAGGGCCAAAATAAACCCCGCCATCATTCTTCATCCTTTGCAGGAAGCAAAGCCTCACATAACTTAAGTTCTTCTTTTGAAGCTTGCCCATCAGGCCTCTTTGATAAGATGTTTTTTCTGTCAGTTCCATCTCTATGATGGCACTCTCAAACTATCTTTTTATATATAATTCCGAAACTGGGATCCTGTTCTGTGCAGGAGATGCCATACACCCATCTAAGGTTGGCTATATTTAAACTAAGATGGTCTAAAGCAACAAATGCGTCTTTAAGGGACATAATTCAACTTTGTTGATTTTCATGCCAACAAAAACTAGTATTCATAAACACATCCACTTCTTTATTATGTTAGTCAGGCTTTACTGTTTTTCTCTTTCTCTGCACAAAGGCTAATTTTTTGCTAGGTCACAGACTTGACACTTTGTTTGGAGACTGCATATTTGCCACTCAAAGAAACAAAAGGTTCCCAAAGTAAAACCTCCCACTCACTGCCGGCGTGTGTGTCTTTTTTTATACAAGTGAATTTCCTGAAGGCCTGCCGAGCCCAGAGAAAAGAGAATACAGCAAGGACACGTTGGGTGTTTCTATGTTGCTTATTTTATATTTGCTCAATGCACATAAAAGACGTGGTGACAACAGCGATCTGCTGTTTTCTGCCTTTGTTTGCTTTTGTATCAAAATAACAATAATAATAATAAATAAATCATGACATCTTTTAACATTTGCTTCAAAACTGTTCTAAGTGAAAGATGCAGCTTGGCACTTTTTGCAGTGTCAGCATTTTGTGGGTTTGCGTCTGACAAGATTGAAAGATGATCGTTCATGCACCCAAACTGAACCAAGGTCCTGTCGTTATGGATAGATGGGCAGAATATCTGCCTGCTTGCTGTCTGAATGCAAATGTTAGATAATGATTATTGTAAAACGTGTTTTACTCTGGAGGAGAAAATGTCTAAAATCAATAGAAAGCTGTTTTAGAATCATCATTACTTTTTTATCCGATCCTCAAAACCAGCGCCCAAGAATCTTTTGACAAACTCTTCGCAAAACTTCTCCTTTAAAGTATAGATGTAACGAAGGACACCCGGAGACTGAACAGTAGATACACTAGGGTTTATTTGCGAGACTAAACAGATGAGGGAGATCCAGGTGGTGTCCTTAAGCCAGTCCAAGGTTGAGGGCGGGAGCAGATCGGAATCCGGGAGACAGTCGTAGGCCAGAACCAGGGAATTGAGCCGCAGGGAAACAGGAAGACAGGCGAGGAACCAGATCAGGAGACAGAGCCAAAGGAATATCCAAGAACACGCAAGGGTCAAACCAAGAGAACAGGCCAAGGGAAATTGCAGGAGCGGTCCAAAGTCGACAACGAGCGGTCAGTAGGGATGTTATGCTCGAGCTCATCTGCTCGATCACGTGTCGAGCATATGACACGGAAGTGTTGCGAGCTTTGTTTATGAGCAGGATTCAGGATTCGTGCCAAAAGTCAAGTGATAGACCAAACGAGGTCTCGTTACATTATTAACGCATATCAAGCAGCCCACAAGAATTCGGAAGGGCCGGTATTTTCAATCTGTCAATGAATCAAAAGTTATTCCAAGCGCTTTGACAATCGTGGATTTATGCAAGGAGGAGAGTTTCTTGGCTAACATTACATTTGGAGAACAGATTTAGGGAAAGCATACATATAAATATAGCCAAGTTATATAT
>JBAMHX010000021.1:4887517-4917729 GCA_037177515.1 Pseudomugil tenellus
GAGGCAGTTCTGAAGGCAAAAGGGGGTCCAACCCGTTACTAGCATGGTGTACCTAATAAAGTGGCCGGTGAGTGTATGTAACCAGCAGATACAGAGTTCGTGAAAACTACACCCCCAAACTGATTTATTTATTTTTTTACAATTGTTTAGTCGGGTGAAATCTTTGTGATTTTCCTAAATTTTCCCCATTATTTTGGGATTGGAGTACCTACAAATTAGTGTGCCTATTTTTTAGTCTCTATTTGAAAATTGCAAAAATATAACCACGAGTTTCTGTCTGCAAATGCAATGCAAGAGCTAATATTTTTAAGTCATAGTAAGAAAACACCTATTTAAACATTTATTGAGATGTGTAAAGAACAGGAAATGTTTTAATGCAGAAAGATAAATGAAAATGACACAAAAACATTTCAGGCACTGCCTAAAAAAAAAGAGACCATTTTAAGGATTAATTCAGTAGTACCACTTTGAAATGATGCAGCGGTAGCTTTAAATCTCAACCAAAGCATTGTGCAATAGCTGAAAATGACCTCTGCAAAGGTCAAGTGTGACAACATTAAGTAGAGCAAAAAAGTAAAGTTTTACAAGGTAAACTATGTACTCATTGATTAAAGAACTCTCAGGGGTGTCAAGGGACACAATCCTGCAGATTTTCCATGCATACCTGCTCCATCACACCTGACTCAAATGGAATAGTGATTGTAGGAACTTCATAGGCTGTTGGATCCATTTAACCGAAGCCATTTATGTTGGAGCAGCGATGCATCGGAAACCTGCAGTACAGCAGCCTCCTGGGAGCGGAGTAATCATTAATACCTTCCTGTTAAACTATTAGTTTTCTTCTTGTTCACCCATTAACACACCCAGCCATGGCAAAAACCACCCTGTCACATCTTTGTCCACCATGTCTTCTTCATTAAAGTAACATTTTCATATTTTCAAGTTAAAAAACTATTGTTGATTTCATTATAAACAAATGCAGACAAAATAGTTTTTCCTTGAAAATACCTGTCATTACTGTGTGCTTTCGCCCATATCTACGAAAGATTTTCTGTTACGTTCGAGGTGAGAGGATGTGAGGTGAGGACCCCAATGCAGGCTCAGGAGGCAAGTGTAAAGTAGATGAACTTGGTTTTAATTATACTGAGGATTGCAGAAGCAAACCAGGAAGCAAAAACACTGGGTGCAGTAATTAATGAACCAGCAATGAACTGAGAAACCAGGGAGTATGAATACAAACCAACACAATGAGACACAGGTGAACACAATAACAAAATCAACACAAGTTCAGTAACGAACAGAAAGTAAAACAGAAAGTAAAACACTGGGCTAATTATGATGAAGTCACATTTTGTCAAACAGCAAAAGAATCACAAATAATGACAAAGTTGTCTGAGGAATAAAAATAAAAGCCCCCTGTAGTTGAAATAAAGCCAAAGGGGTGTTTTTGATGCTCGATGGCATCGAAGAAGAGTTGAATTAATGAGGTAAATGGTAGCATAAATAAATGCAAATAGCAGAAAATGTCTGGAGGAAAGAGGTAAATATATGTAAATAGTTTTCTGTTGAGTGAAGCATTAACTCTTCACTGCACGAATAACCATAATTGTACCTTTTGTTAGACAATGAAAAGGTTTCTGTATGCTAGTCCATAGAAACATAGAACCACACTGAGTTCAGACCAAACAAACGGTCAAAACATGTTAGTACTGGCCACTTACTGTCTAAACTTTCTTATTCATTTTTGAAGTAACGTCTTATATTATGATAAAAATGCTCTTTTCCGTCTTAGTAATAGGTTCTGTTTTGGTTTTTAGTTAGTATTTATGGTGCTTTACCTACTGATAATTCAACCTTCATAATCGGAAACTGAGGCACTTCATAAAAACATAATTAGGGTTTATTTACCAAACACCTTTTCATCCCTTCCAACAAAAACATGTCAAATATACACTTGAAAATTTACGATTCAATTTTACCGTTGCCTTCAGTCTTTTCCAACAAATGTAAAATCAAAGATTGAAGGTAGTAACTAGTCAGTGCGATTGCTGAAACAAGACATGTTGGAGAAAACACACACAAGCTCAAGTCAAGTTCCTAGAAAAATAACAGATTAGTTTGAATCAATTCAAAATTTGAAGGATAAAACTCTTAATCATGTAATGCTTTATAAATCAGTCAAAACTGTGACAATTGAGAAACAAACATTTTTATTTAAGGTAGGATGGTAAAATATAAGTGATGTTGTAAAGTCCGTGTCAAGCCTCTTACTTATTAGGAAATAATGATGCACACTGTGCACACTAACCTTGGGAGCACCTAACACGACAATCAGCCGGTGTGATGGATGAACTTGACTGTGAGGCAAGCGAACAGTGTAAATGCATTCCCCGCCAGCAGAAGTTATTTGCTCCTGCATTCACTCGGTTACTCAGTCAGCCATTAAGGAGGGCTGGGGTCTTAAATCAGTCCATTACATCTATCCATCATCTCACTATCTCAGGGGGAAACAAACACTGATGGATCTGCACATATAAACTAGCATACAATCTTGGAAATGGAGCCTGATCTGGTGTCTTCCATATGCTCAGCGGCAAACATTTTGTGTGTGTGTTAATGAGTTTAGGCAGGGGGGGGATAAAACAAGCATATTTGGTTTTGAGTGTATGGTTTCATCAATTGGCTTTTAGTTTCATTGACCATGGCGTTACAAGATGTGACAATAAATGTTTCATCATATATTGTTAAGAAATCACAATATTGACACTGTATGCCTGAAGGCATATCATCCTTTCCCTCTTCTTGGAAGAAAAGATGTCTTTTCTTGTAGCGAGAAACTTGCCAGGTTAAAATAACAATTATGTGATCTGTGAGTAAGACTGAACAAGTCTATTTTCATGTAGGATTTGCTGAAACAGCCAGTCAAATATAGCTTATATGCGTTTACTTGTGTCCACGACGTAAACTCCCTATAATTAAAATTTACTTTGACTTGATGATATGTCAAGATAAAAAGAGTGGGACTCAAAAAAAACCTAATTCATTACACTCTTTTAAATATTAATCTAAGTAAATCCAATTTTAAAATTACATAACATGCAGCTGCTGTTGGTAACAGAAGAGTAAAATAGTTAAATGAATAGCTAACAACAATGCCAAGTTAGTAGCGGAGAGTAACGTGTGCATGTACCAGGAAATTGTTCACACAGACGTTGAATGATTATTACAACAATAAAACAGGAAATACAACAGGCAGCAAAAATGTAATTTCTGGCAGGATCTTCACAGACCCTCTGCACCCTCCCGTCTGTACTTAGTTATTGGGAAATGATAGTTGCCTTGAGCCCATGCTCGAGACAGACTCATTCTTGATCCTCAGAAGTCACGCCTTTTAAATATGTCTAGTGTACCTGGTATTCTGAGTCTTCAAATGTAAAAGCGGTTGCAAAAATCCAGGTTTGAGTGGGAAGAGACGCATCCTTAGCTGGTCATAGTCAGTGAAGATGCTATTAAACAAATTGCACCATGTGTCGGCAAGTGTTTTCTGTCATGCACGGTAGGCTGTACAATGTCATACAGCATGCATCAGGAGAGCAAGTCAATTAATAAAGCAAGTCAAGAGTTAAGTCAAGTAATAATACAATAGCTATGTTTTGTGCTTGTGGCACTTTGAAATTTTTGTATATGTTAGTAAAGATCCATATAATGACAGCTTTATGTGGCCTATTTAGTAACTTTATATCCAACAATGTTGCACAGCAAAGAATCTACTCATTGCTGATACAGCATTTTAATTTTTAAGCTAAAGACACTTATCTAGTGCTTATTTTATTTTATTTCATTTATTCACAGGTTGTGGCAGCCAAAGTCTACTTGGTTGTTCAAAAACAGTGCATTATAAACAAAGCATTGGTGATTTTATGCCAATAGTCATACAGAGGTGAATAATTAGGTACTATGATCTTTATCTCTTCATCTCTCACAACAAACTTGTTAATTGAATTAATTAATAGAATGAAGCATGTAATGCGTGATTGCTGTTGCCATGTAGCCAATTACCTAACAAATGTGATGCAATATGAAACATTACTCTTATCATTAAAACTGCTTGTATTTCTGGAGGAATGTAGTTGTATCTCAGCATTTTACTCTAACATATATCTCCACTGTATGAAAACTGATCTGTCTTTAGCAAATCATTTCACTGCATTTTATTGATGGTTTAATTGGGGATAGGAGAAGTCTCTCAGTTTCCAGTGGTGCTGACATAACCTATTGGTCTTTTATTGTGGCTGACCACCTCATTATTGAACACAGAAATGGAAACAGGCTGCTTCTTCATCCTCGCTTCATTAGTCACCTCTGAAGAGCAGACTTACATGATTAGTCAGTTTCAGTGGTGTCCAGTGTATCTCTTTTAAATAGCTAAAGGTGGTGATATAACCATTAAATCTAACATGTTACGATATCTTGGCATGATTGTCCCATGCTTTGATATTCCAATAACATCTAATAGTGACAGATTCACTGTAATTTATGTTTCTTAGCATAGCCAAAGATAATCAACGTAAACTTGAGGTTATTCTCCGAATGGTATTGTACTTGAGACATAGCAATCTTCTGAGTGGGTTGTAAAGAGAGGCAACGTATTAACTGAGGTGTATCGGCTTTATTCGCCAACAGTCAATGATTCCCCAGCAGATACTGTCAGCACTGTGATAAAATGCTAATCTGCTATTGCTGCTGCTAACTTTAGCATCACCATAAAGACATCTACTTCAAATCATGTTCAAGCACCAACTTCTTATTTTTAACTGCTTCTTTAGCATCTCCAGTCAAACAAATATTTAAAATTTTAAATATCTTCAGAATCAAGTACTATTTTTCTGTCAAAACCAAAAAGATTCTGGTTAATGACACTTTCTGTGTTGTTTTTATGGTGATGTTTGTCACATGCACACTTTCTTACAATGTTTACATGCATTACATACATACAAGTGAACCAAATCTTTTAAATGCTACTGCTTGCCATGTTTTTGTGGTGGTACTGTCTGCATACAGACTGAATCATTATTGTATTCTTATTCCTTTGTTTTTCTCCAGATTTAAATTCCAGAAGCTCATGAAGTTTTTCTATTCCTGATGTCCATATTTAAGTTTGAAAAAGGGGGATTAATTATGCTGCTCACTTTTCAAGAAAAATGGATACTAATAAATTACTGTGCTAGTTTATTTTACTTCTTTTTTAAGAAAAAAAAGCACTTTGTGGTGAATGTTGCTTGGGAAGTTTTTAATAGATGGTGGCTGTAAATGGCAAAAAGTGTTACAGATATGAAAAGGTTTTAACCTGTGAGTGAATTTTTATGGCTTTATAGATTCAGTGGGAAAGTGTGTCCAAACTTTTGACTGGTACTATAAAGAATGAGGGAATGACAAAAACAATCGCATTTTAGTTAAAACTATGAAAATGATGCACATACAGTTTGCAGTTAAATAAAAGGTTATAGATTTAAAAGCTATACATCCCTAAATATATACATACAGTTTTATCTCTTAATTTTTTTTATTTGTCCAGACGTAGCAAATAAGAAAACATGACCTTTTCTGTGTTTATTTGTGCTGAACAGGTGGCTGTTAAGTAGCAAAATCCAAGAGCCACGACAAAACAGCTGCCACTAGGAGATGTAAGCTGAGTCACAGAATTAAAGCCCAAGCTTTGAAGAATGGATAAAGATCAGTCAGCAATGAGTGCACTGCCTATTGCTTCTGCATATCTAACTTTCATCAGTTTATGTTGGGCAGCAGCTGCAGTTGAAAATTGATTTGGTGACACTGAAAACTCACGCTGCCACCATATGAGGCACACGGAGGGACAGGAGCTAAAAATGGAGCTCATTCTATTTAAGCAAAAAGATGATTGTGAAAAAGGAGAAGCAAATATGTTTATTTAATAACACTAGCATAATTTAAATACTTAGAAAACATATTATTCCTAGATAAAGGAAGATAATGTATTTACATTCATAAATGAATCTACAATCGTATTTACGTTTTATGACTGCAGATGAGTCATATCAAGTTATGAGTCACAGATTCCATGACTAATAAGGTAGTTTTGTAGAATACAGAATGTCATGGCAATGCTGCACACCTTTGCTGAATGGAAAAAAAAATCCAGCATCCAGTGTGCAGGCAAATTACTGGAATTTTGAGAATGTCAATTGTACTGAAAATTTTTTTCAGCTGAAAAGAAAATGCATCTCGTTTGAACAAAAGTATACCTGAAGATTTATTCAAACAGTTAAAAATATCAGTTTTCTAATAGTTCATCCTAAAAAGTGCCAACTATAATATGTATGCACATTACATGACCCATGCATAACGGCAAAGGACAAAGTTAATATGGGAAAGACACAAGTTTGATTGATAATTGTAGATGCATGAGGGAGTGATGGTTCAGGTGGACATCTGTTGTTGTGTCAGACCAGGGCTGCCTGTAGTTTCAGAGGTCATTTATTGTTCTCAACCATATGTGTTCCGATAACAAGGAGAATCACTGTTTTTCAAATAGCAACCTAACTAGCCACCCTCTGGGCAGGGAGGAGATCTCTAAATTGCCGTCTGTCATGCAACAGTTTTCTAAGGCTGCACGAGCTAAGTTTTAAGCTTTAATTTCACCCCTGAAACAGTGGAAGCTGTACAACCTGTACCTGTTCTGATCCTGTTCTTTGCTCCCTGCCATCACCTTCTGTTGTCAGACAACCTTGGCAGGTTTTGCTGGGAAGTGAGGAACACAGAGCTCAAAGGACCAAAGGATGCTCCAGTAAAACATCTGCTGAAATGGTTTGCAGCTATACTTTGTGTCAGATCGTGTCACTGGCAATTACACTAAATTGCATCAGTGCATAACTGTGCAGTTGCCTATAAATTTCTCACTATACGGTGGCACCTGCAGAGTCTGTTCAGGATTAGCTCTCTGACATGATTGGCTTCTAACCAGTGATGCCACTGGATTTCATGGAGCTGAGGTGCAATGCTGTTTACTGCAGATATACAGCTATGATATGTATCCCTTGATAATGTGATCACTGAAACAAATTTAGAAAACTAAAACCTTTTCAGAAAGATCAAGTCAAGATGCATAGATTCAGGGAGTTGACTTAAAATCCACTGATAATTTGCTAAACTCTTGTATAGTGACATAAAATACATTTAGCTTCCTTAACTAAATAGCAGCAACCCGGTGATCAAAGTCACATGCATCAAAGAGCTAAATGATAATATACTATCAATGCAGGTTTAAATATTACATTTCAGACTATATTTTAAAGTTTACATTTTAAAGTGAATGACGTAAAGAAAAACTAACATTAGCACAAAGATTAGTATGTTAAATGGTTGGGTCACATAGTTTAATCGGGATATTTTTTGCGTAGCATAATGTCACCTGAAATCTGATCTGGGTGACAATGGTAATGTGTCCGATGTGAAAGACGTTTTAACCTGTATTTCTCTTAAGCCATTTAAATCAGTTGAAGCACAGGGCTACATTAACACATCTGCTGTGAAACTTCAAAGCATTTCATGCAGCCAAAATAGCGATATCTACTGGCTGTAAATGTGTAATTAATTTGAAGTAAAGCATTGATAGGAGTTCATGGCTGCCATGGATATGATATCCCTGCCTTATTGTTAGCCTCCCATTTCCACTGAATGGTACAGCTCAGGCTGAACCATAATGCTACACTCTGTTATGTCTATACAACTAAACGGTGTGAAATCATTTTGGATTCCTCTTTAATTATAGATCTATAGGTTATTGGGAAGGATGGAACACCATTATAGTTTTACCCTTTAGCTAAAAGAAGTTAAAAAGCCTATCATGACAACTTTTCAGTAAATGCAAACACAGCAGTAGTTGTATTTCCATTGCTCCTAAAACTTAGTAGGCCTATTGCAATAAAAAAAAATCATATAAACTGCTAAAACTTTTACACACCTTCTTTTAATTGTTGGTGTAAAACTATAACAAAAAGGTGTAATGCCAGCATGTTTTTTCCACATTTATGCATCTCTGGATGGGAAATAGGCTACTGATCATGTTACTAGCTAATTTCAGGGAAAGATAGCACCAACCAATGGTGAAATGCAGAGTTTTCCAATGAATCAAAAAGGAAACCTTTTGACAACCCATGGCATATCCTCAGAGGCAAGCAGAAAACCTTGATATAATGCTATATGACTATCTCGCACAAGTCGAAATTCTCATCTGTTCACAAAGATTTACTTGTGCGCTAAACCCCCTTCAATGGAAACGCCTGCAAATCACAACTGTAATTTGTCAAAATTTTAGAAATACAGTGTCTATTTGGGGAAAAATGAGCTGAAATGCAGCCATCATCTTAGCTCGTCCATAATAAGGCAGTCAGTTGGCCTTCAGAGAATGTCGTTGGGCTCAGAAACCCAAGCAGTGGACAGCCATTCAGAGCCAATGAGCAGCGGACTTCAAAGGGGGAAAAAAGTGTGCTAAAATAATAAAACTGTTTCAACACACACACTTCTATCTTCTTCTTATTGTCAGTTTCCCTGCATAGGTTTCCCTGCTGCTGTGACCTCCCACTTTACTTCTCCTTGTCCCGAAGAATTTTGGTATCCACACCAGTTTTTCACTGTGCCTGGATTGGTTTAATTAAATCCAGGAGCCTTAACACGATCATGGTGTGTGTGTGTTCGTTCATATGCCAAACCCCCCCCCAAAAAAAACAAAACAAACAAAAACGCTACATCAGCTTGGACCTGGCAACTAAATGTTTGATCGGCATTACTTGATATTCATGCAGCGCACACCAGAGGTCCTAAAATTGAATTGCACATTATTCATTATTCCTATGGTCATCAGCATGCATATTAATCGTGGAATTTATATCACAGGCTTATTTGTCTTTAATAGACTGTACAACATGACTTTATCGGTTTGCTTAATTTTTCCTTTTCTCCTCTCAGGTGCTTATACAGGTGACACGAGATCACTAATTAATTCACTTAGTACATAAACGACAAGGCAAGTCGGTCAATGTGGGAGGCAGCATGATTAATTTTGCCTTTTTATATTGATGACTGCAGCTAAATATCGATACATTAATAAATGTCTTCATAAGCACCAGGAAAGCTGCAATATAATAAATTACTTCCGCATTAAAAGAAAGTTTACATTATTCCTAAAATAGTGCTCTTTAAAACATGCAAGGACGTACATGTGACATGGGGAACCCAAATTCACTTTATACAAGATGTTTTTCTGTTATTCTCTGCATGCATTGAGGAATGTTATCAGTCACTGTTCTGGAAAAAATAAGGAGGAAAGAAAGAAAAATTAGTGAATTACTGCTGAGCTGATGCTTAGTGATGCTGAACACTAATTACATTTTTTTTTGCTGTTTTAATGCCGTTTACACAAAGTCTTGAAGCAGACATGAGGGGAGGAGAGGTACCTTGTTTTCATTAGAATGATCTCTGAAGCAGAAAGTGCTTGTGTTAAACAGGAAAGCTATATGTGCTTCCCTATAATGTTAGCGCACCGTTGCGGGTGAGAATGCTGGAATCCTATCAAATAAAACCAGTGAGGGAGCAGCCACAGTACAGTATGCAGGTTTACTTCAGTGATAAACATCAATGCTTTCACTAGTGGAGTGGTCCAGTAGGGGAAAAAAGCTGAGATAAGGCTGAACTGTACTGGCAGAACTACCTTGCAGAACTGCCACGTGTCAAACATGTGGTAATGTGAAGACTCTCTTGGAGGAACCTTTGATGTGTGCTCTAATTAACCTACCTCCAGTCTTTGATCAGTAATTTTCTTTTAGACCACATATGTTCTTTGAGTTTTCGTATGACAGCTATTCAGGCTGTGTTGTCGAGAGCAGGGCCTTGGCCATTCTTCTCGTTTCCATGTTCGAGCTTAGATGAAAAGAATTCAAATTTTCTTGGAAGCTTGCAAACCTCTTGACGAGCCAGTGTTTGACAATTTCCTGCATTTTTTTTAATAAAGGAGGATACAAGCATAACCTTTTTTTCCATTAATGCATGTTTATATTATAGTTACATAATACATGTACTTTTATAAATATTTTAGGTTTAGACTGTTTAACATGACTTTCCTCTGCATCACATGTAATATATTGTTGTGATATTGAATCCTTGGAAGTATTCTTATTTATTTTTTTATTGATTAGTATTAGCCCTGTTTGACCTAAATTAGGTCCCATTTAAAGAGCAGAGCTTATTTCCTCAATTTATTCAGCAACACACTGGAACCTTTTTTTTTTTTTTTTTTTTTTTTTTTGCTGAGAGTCAAAATAGCACAGGTCAAATGCATATATTTACCTGGTAATGTCATGGGGTGTGCAGGATGAGAGGGCCCAAATGCAGACAACAAGGTTTACTCCAAGTAAATGTCACTCCGAGACAGGCCGAAGACTCAACGGGAATGATCTTACAAAGGATAATGAGAACCAAGAAGCATAAATTGCACTGAGGGAACAGGAACACAACAAGACACAGGTGGAACGAACGAGCTCAACCAGGTGAACTAACAGGAAACAAAGCCAGACGGAAAACAAAAAAAACCCTACAAAATAAAACAGGAAACAAGAACAAAGAGACAACACAAAAACCATGACAGTTATTATATTCAACAGAAGCAAAGCGTCACCATGTGCTTGCTGTGTTTCTACAACAGACTTTTTGCTAGCTTAAAATATTTTTTGTCTGTTTTACAAACAGTAACTGCATTTTTCTGCACTGTCTGTTGTTGACTGTTTGCATAAAAATACCAAAGAAAATACCCTTTCAAGCATGGATGCCGCTATTGAAGCAGGACCATAAACCATGACTCCTGCTGTTGAATTAGAACAGCTACATATACACACTGTTCACAATGCTGCAACAACCCAACTGTAATTCTTACTCAAGCTCACCATTTTAAATTCTGCTATTATGTCAAAATCTTTGATTCACAAATTCTATATCGTTGCTTGTTGTTTCTGTAACATATGCTAAGTGCAAATATACTCAGATGGAATATAGTAGAGGGACTTTAGTTGTAATATACTAATATTTCATAACACAAAGAATATTTAAGATTTTCCAAATAAATCATAATGTCATAACATTTTTATTCAAAATAATCTGTTACATCGCAGTGATGGTTAGGCAACCTGTCCAGGGTGTACTTGTCTCCTGCTGGGATAGGCCCCAGCCCCTCATGACCCTGAAATTGATTAAGTGGTATAGACAATTCATAAATTAATGGATATATTATATAAAATGAACATTATATGCTTTGGCCCCAATAATGAAAAGCTATTGACCCAGGTTAACCTAAATATCACAAACACTTTAATGCCACCAAATTTTGGATAACTATGATTTTAACTTGTGGCTTACTCTGCTAGTTTACTGGTTTTGTTTGTTTGTGTACAAAATAACTAGAAAAATTATGGATGAAATTTTCAGGGAATGTTGATAATGGGGAGATCAACAAATTATTTTGTTGTGGTGGTGATCCAGATTACCATATAAACCCAATAAAAAAATGAGCTGAAATGCAGCCATCATCTTAGCTCGTCCATAATAAGGCAGTCAGTTGGCCTTCAGAGAATGTCTTTGGGCTCAGGAACCCAAGCAGTGGACAGCCACTCAGAGCCAATGAGCAGTGGTCTCCAAGGGGAAAAAAATTGTGCTAAAATAATAAAACTGTTTCAACACACACACTTCTATCTTCTTCTTATTGTCAGTTTCCCTGCATAGGTTTCCCTGCTGCTGTGACCTCCCACTTTACTTCTCCTTGTCCCGAAGAATTTTGGTATCCACACCAGTTTTTCACTGTGCCTGGATTGGTTTAATTAAATCCAGGAGCCTTAACACGATCATGGTGTGTGTGTGTTCGTTCATATGCCAAACCCCCCCCCAAAAAAAACAAAACAAACAAAAACGCTACATCAGCTTGGACCTGGCAACTAAATGTTTGATCGGCATTACTTGATATTCATGCAGCGCACACCAGAGGTCCTAAAATTGAATTGCACATTATTCATTATTCCTATGGTCATCAGCATGCATATTAATCGTGGAATTTATATCACAGGCTTATTTGTCTTTAATAGACTGTACAACATGACTTTATCGGTTTGCTTAATTTTTCCTTTTCTCCTCTCAGGTGCTTATACAGGTGACACGAGATCACTAATTAATTCACTTAGTACATAAACGACAAGGCAAGTCGGTCAATGTGGGAGGCAGCATGATTAATTTTGCCTTTTTATATTGATGACTGCAGCTAAATATCGATACATTAATAAATGTCTTCATAAGCACCAGGAAAGCTGCAATATAATAAATTACTTCCGCATTAAAAGAAAGTTTACATTATTCCTAAAATAGTGCTCTTTAAAACATGCAAGGACGTACATGTGACATGGGGAACCCAAATTCACTTTATACAAGATGTTTTTCATTATTCCTATGGTCATCAGCATGCATATTAATCATGGAATTTATATCACAGGCTCATTTGTCTTTAATAGACTGTACAACATGACTTTATCGGTTTGCTTAAGTTTTCCTTTTCTCCTCTCAGGTGCTTATACAGGTGACATGAGATCATGAGATCAATCAAAGCATATTCACTCTCTGAATAAAACAGTGACAGTTTCATGGAACTGATTCTTCTACGTTGGCATGGTCACCATTTCCTGGTTTCTTGCCTCCGCTAAGGAGGTTATGTTTTTTCCAGCGTTGGACATGCAATACACATAAATTAATCTAAAGATATGTAATGCGCATCAAATTGTTGCTGAGTTCATGGCGAATCAGAAGTATGTTAACGGGTTTCATGTATCTAAGTAGTTACATTAGTGGAAAACAGTTTACACCTAATAACGTTTCAACTATAATAATGATAACAACTTCATTCCAAAGCCTAAAGCTGTTTTTTTATGGTCAGTGAATCCAATAGAGTAGATGAAATCAGTATAGAACTGTTCTTTTAGTGGGAATCATGGTCACGGTCATGATTGGCAGAGATCTGCTCTGTCCGAGTACTTTTCTAGTTAAAATTGAAGTTGACTGAGGCTTGCATAAGAATTTAGATTTGTGACATCTCTGTTTATGATGCTATTTACTTTAGTTTTGTCTTTTGCAATCAAACTACCCTTTGTAACTTAGAGTCGTTCAGCATGTAGTGCCATAAAGTTCATCCTCACAGCTCCAGAAAGCAAAGACGAAATACTATTTTCCAAGTCTCCCCTTTTTATAATTCAAATGAGACTTTGACCTATTATCATAAAAAGCAGCACAGCAGTATGTTCGTTTCTACAATCAAAGCTTAGCCTGTGCCTTTACCGATTCCATCAGTATAAAACCTTCAAAGAGTCACGCCCTGCTGACTGTGACTTTTAATAGAGTCTTTACAACTGCTGGCATGTAAACTACGATTTAATAATGTTGTGATGGGATGGAATGATGAGACCCAGCATGTTGTTTTGCAGCAGAAGACATTTAATACTAGGTAAAAAAAAAAACAAGCTGAAGTCAAATGCTTGTCTATACATCAGTGATTTCATTAAGCCCTTTTTTAATTTTATGAAACAAATAACAGGAATGATATCCTACAGTTTACCTAAATCCCAAGAAATACACACATAAGATAATTTATCTATATATTTCACGTAGCAAATAAACATATGCACTGTATATGTTAAACAACTCATGTTATATGTGATATGCATCTCATAACATTTGACATAATTTTGTAATTCATTAATAAAAAAATAGCTCCATCTGCTCTCTGCATCTGCAACTGCTTTTCTACAGAATGATTCTGTACTGTACTGATGGACAGCTATTCAATAATAGCCTCAGAATAAGTGCTGGCCACAACAGAAGGTGGTTTGTCCACCCATGAGCAGCACACTGACATGTTGTTCCTGCAAGTTGTCAGTTCACCATTGTGCAATCAATAATATTGTGAGAGCACCTAGCATCTCCTTCTGGCCTACTAGGTTTAACCTGGACTTCAGCTGCTTAGCATGGTAGTAAACTGATTGACCATAATATGCTAAACAGACTGCCAGTGCTGCTGTTAAGAAAGAACAAACAGGGTGGGTGGGGTGTCATTTTACTGAATGTAGCGGTTATCAGCATGTACTATGCTCAGTATAGATTCTGCCACTATGTTTTGAATTAATTCCAACAGTAGTGGCCTTAATCAAGATAAATCTGTTTGTTGGTCAAACTTGATGTAGTCACAGAAGAAGGAAAAAGGATGTCGGACAGCATAGTTTTCTCTGGACCTCACTGTTAGGACTCCTTTTTGGAGGCTCTGGGTTTGGGGTCGATAACAAAACAAGACCAGTGCCAATAACAGTGTTTATTAACAATAATTAACAAAAGGTGTTCAGAGTCGAATTACATCTAACCGGTTAACCAAAAGAAATAAATCAATAAATACAATTAACAAAGGTTTTCCTTCCAATGAGGTTACATTTAACAATTACAATTGACATGAACATTTATCTATATACAAATGTACTATCCATCCGTCCATTTTCTACCGCTTATTCCCAAACGGGGTCGCGGGGGGGCTGGAGCCAATCCCAGCAGCCAACGGGCGAGAGGCGGGGTACACCCTGGACAGGGCCCCAGTCTATCACAGGGCCACATATATAGACGAACAGCCATGAACACACTCACACCTAAGGTCAGTTTAGAGTCCCCAATCAGCCTATCCCCAAGCTGCATGTCTTTGTACTGTTGGAGGAAGCCGGAGAACCTGGAGGGAACCCACGCTAACACGGGGAGAACATGCAAATTCCCCACAAATTCCCATCGCCCGAGCCGGGGATCGAACCGGCAACCTGCTTGCTGTGAGGGTACAGCGCTAACCACCTCGTGTAATCATGTACAAAACCACTAACAAAAAGAGTCTTTTAAAGAGATATATTAGAGTCAAACAACAAAAATGACTATGCAGAAATGTAAGTAAGTAAACTTTATTTATATAGCACATTTCACAGATAAATCACAAAGTGTTTTACAAAGAGTTGCAATTACAAAAAAAAAACATTTTAAAAAAACAACAAAGATCAGACAATAATAAAAACAATAAAACATAAAACCAGGTCAACTAAAAGTTTGTCTGAATAAAAGTGTCTTCAGCTGTTTTTTAAAAGAATGAACAGAGTCGGCTTCTCGGAGAGACAAGGTCATGGCATTCCACAGTCTGGGGGCTACAGCTTGAAAGGACAGGTCCCCTCGATTTTTGAAGCGGGTCTTTGGGACCATCAGAAGGTTCTGGCCTGAGGACCGGAGAGAGCGGCCAGTAGAGTGAGGAGATAGGAGGTTTTTAATGTACTGAGGGGCCTGTCCCTTCAGGGCTCTGAAAGTCAACACTAAAATTTTAAAATTAATTCTAAATTTAATTGGAAGCCATTGTAAGTAGGATAAAATAGGTGTAATGTGACCCCTTCTGTTGGTTCCTGTTAAAAGCCTTGCTGCAGTATTCTGTACCAGTTGAAGACGTTTAAGTGCAGACTTATTAAAACAAGTAAAAATTGAGTTGCAATGATCTACACGAGAGGAAATAAAAGCATGAATGACTATTTCAAGATCTGCATTCGACAGCATCGGTCTTAGTTTTGAAATATTTCGAAGATAATAAAAACAGTTTTTTACCAATTTTTTTGAATGACCTTCAAGCGACATAGATTTGTCTAGCAGAACACCAAGATTTCTGATGCTAGACTGAACGGAGGAGCCCAAAGAACCAAGGTGAGCATTGATCGAGGGCTAAAACCAGAGTTTCTGTTTTTTCAGCATTTAGCTGAAGACCGTTTTCTGCTAGCCAACAGGAAAAGCATTTTTGCAGCTCTTCTAATCTATCCAACTCTGTCTCCTTGAATAAACAATACAACAGGATGTCATCTGCATAAAGAAGATATGACACCTTTTTAAAACGACTTATATTCTGACCAAGAGGGCTAATGTACATTAGGAACAAAAGTGGGCCTAAGACTGAGCCCTGGGGGACACGACAGAACAAAGAGGACACGTCAGACATGATATTATGTCAAAAATATTCGATCACATAAATAAGAGGAAAACCAGTTTAAAACAGTCCCAGACATCCCAAAGTCATTCTGTAGCCGATGTAACTATAGTTTATGGTCTACAGTGTCATGTGAGAGCTTCCTTTCTCCAATTAACTCAAAAGGCACAATTGTGCACAATTGTGCACAAAAAAAGGAAAATCTAAATTTACAAACCAAACCATGAGGCTAAATGTTCATATCACCAATTCTCAAAAGTTCTCTAAATCACAGTCTAAGCCAACGCTATCACTCCCTGAGGAAAACTGATCCAAGAGGACACAGCTGCCGAGATTGATGATCCTTCTTCCGTTTTAAAGCCTAAAGTCTTCACGGATTGGCTGGAAAGGAGAAAGTGGGTGTTGGATTATCCAGTGGAGTGACAGTCCTAATAGGGAGGCAAGTGGTGACAGGTATATCCAATAAGTGGGAGAGGAATCATGGATGTGCAGATCCTGGTGGAGTTGCAGCTTTAAAAACAGTATTAACATATCCTCATACCAGAGGCTTCGGGATGTGACACTAAGATTAGTTATAATTTCTTTGAACACCTGACTCAGTCGATCTCATCCAAAATGGAAATCACTTCTGTTAGCAGTATATATATATATATATATATATATATACACACACACACACATGCATACACACACACATAAACACAATTATTTTTCTTTTTCCATATTTCCAAATTAGAAAAAAAAACCACAGAGACTGCAGGTGTGTTGATGAAAGGGTTGGAGATGATAAGGGGGCGGAGAGTCAATGAATATACAGACAAAAATGATTGAATGACAGGAACAACAGGCAGAAGCTCAGTGGCCACTAGCAAGATGAAAAGCAGCAGAGATTCAAGCACCACAGAGCGGTCTTTGAGGTTGATGACTTTTCCCCTCCAGTGTTTGTTCAGCTACACCACCCAGTGGTGGAAGAACAAGATAGTTCTGAGCTGTATCAGTGTGACATGTTAGTGCTGTTGTGGGGCTTTGTGGCAACAGTTTGGACAGGCTCTGGTAAGCTGTGGCAACTTGTGATGGAAGTAGAGAACAAACTCCGATGGTACTTTCAACCATTTCAGAAGCACAAATATGTCCCTTTGCAGTGAGATTTAAAGTCTGAATCTACACACCTTAACAATTTCACATCTGTACATATTTGTCAGTATGCATGGTTCCAATACCTTTGTCTGCATTTAGATAGAAGAGTGTGTAACATTTTTATTTTTTACATGATGGAACAAGTTTACCTCTATCATGAAAACCCAAACCTGGTTTAAGTCATTTTTAACCTACAAAATTCCGATTTGTGACGTAATGTAATATAAATTCAATACAAATTGTAAGAATACTTTACATGGTTATATTTTGTTGTTACAGGTCATCTGGGATTCTTCTCTACACTGTCCCTGCTGGTACCAGCTGTTTGTCATGTTGGGATACACATCTAGTAAACGCTCTGAAAACAGAACAAATTAGACATGTGAAGTGCGAAGAAGATAATCAAAGAGCGTTATTCAGCATAGGGCATTAAGGTGAAAAAGGATAATGTTTTTCTTTTATTCATAACTATACTGTCACTGTTCTGCCTTTAAACCTTAAAAGTACAATACTGAATTTTTAGCATGTTTAAACATGTGAAAGAGTGATATTTCAAGCTGCTTTGCATCTGGGATTGCAATGCGTGATAATTTGTGGAGAGAAAAGTCTTTTTATACTGTGTCTCACTTGATGCAGTGTGTAATAGATGGTACACTATGGTTCTCTCTGTCACTCCCACAGCTTTGAAGGAACTCACAGAATTGAATGATAAAAAAAAGTCTGAATGAATGCTGTCATTTTAAAAGCTTGCTAAACTAAATAATGCATAAAAATGGCTCAACATATCAAGGGGCACACAGATGACTTTAAATTTCCATATACAGCATGTTTTAATTTCTTTTATGATGTAAGCCACCCTGCTATAATAATGCGTCTCTCAGGTTTCAGCTCAAAGTACTTCTGATTCGCCCATAACTCCTAGGTCTTGTCAGCCTTCCTCAGTATGTAGCTTCAGATTTAGACGAGCCAATTCTGCTAACCCTCTTTTCTGAAAAAAGATTTTTTCCCCTGTAAATAAATGAAAAAAGAAATTACAATTTGCCTATATAGCAAATATAATAGCTTTAGATATAGACAACATTTACTGTCAGTCAGTCACTCCGGTTTAATTTGCCCCGAGTTGGGTGAAAATCAACACTAATTCTGAAACTATGAGAAAGAACGTGAATGGACTTGTACTTATATAGTGCTTTTCTAGTCATGTTGAATGCTCAAAGCGCTTTACTCTACATAGTATATACATTCACACAGACCCCGAAAGACACATCGAGGGGCGGCTTGTGGTTTATTGTCCTGCCCAAGGACACTTCGACATGTAGTCAGAAAATACACCAAGAATTACACATACATGTCTTTACCTGGGAGTATTTAGTGCCATTATATATTAATGGATTGCTTTTCAGTCAGCATTAGGTTACAAATCAGTAATCTGGTGTCCCTCCTAGGCTACTGTAGCCAGGAATAGGTCGCCATACTTCTGCCTTCCTAAATTGGCCACATCCAAAAAAACGTAACCATATTAAGAAAGAATAGTATGTGAACCTACTCTTAACTACGGTAACCTAAAAAGGAACATCAAACTAATGGTTAGACTTGTTTTGTTGACCATTCGCTGATACAGTCCCATGTGTGTAGTCTCTGTTTTTCTGTAATTTTCACCTTCCACACTGTTGACCTTGTACTGATGGATGATTACAACCCCGAAATGAATGAACTGCCTGACTGAAATCTTTCTTTTATATCTAATCTCTTCATCCAGAAGACATGTTTTTATTTTTTCATTTTATCCAGGGACAGTTCTGTCAACAATGGCTCGAGCTATAACAGCTTTTTCTGCTTTGAAAACTCCTAGTTGTCATAAAAAAATATATAAATATGAAACAAGTATGACCAAAAAAGAATCTTATTTAAAATGAATTAATTTACACACAAAATGACTGAAAAGGATGTAACAGTTGATCCAGGATGCTGATCTTAAACTAGATGTGCAGAGTCTGTCAGCGGAAAGTGCTAGAGACCTGTAGTTGACAATATACACTAATAAAGGATCAATAATTTCATTCAAAGAGATAAAAATAAAGTCCAAACTATTGTTAGAGGGATTATGTCATGACATTATCTGAAAGACAACTTAACAGCTTAAGTGGTTTAGTTTCTGTCTACTTTAGATGAATAAGTAGATCTCTGTCTAGCTGTGGTCCTTATGTTTAAGCCTCCATTGTAAGCAACTAATTTCTTTTTTTTTTTTTCAATTTTCAAATCACAGATTTGATCCCATTACAGATATGAATCATATTTTTTTCGGTCAAGATTTACCTGTTTTTTTAGCTAACAGGAGCGATGTACGATTTCAACACAACACTGAGGACATGAGCACATTTTTAATCACGGACATTAAGGTGATTGCTTTTCTCTCCATGTTCTCTCAACTGTGTGTCTTATAAAAAAGAACTATGACTAATAATTCATCACTGGACAGGGTGACCATTAAAAGAAATGTCACACACACAAAAAGAGCACTTAATGTTCAGATCTTCCATGTCTATGTCAGACGAGCCTTTTCCCCCTCCAGTCTGCATTCCTCCCTCCAGTCTTTATTTCAGGCTAATGGTACATGGAGGTTAAGGATCATTAGTCCACTCCCTGGACTATAGCTGCACCTATTTTAGTGCTACAGTCTAGCTTTTTTTTCATTTGCCCAACCTTACTTTATCACTGCTTACCCAAGACCTTTCCCAGAAGGTCAGACTTCTCTAATGACTCGTGACTTGAGTCATGAGAAGGCAAGAAAAAGTGAATGGGGGAAAATTGCCTGTTGAGAGAGACAGAAGAGACAAAGCAAGGATGAAAAGCAAGAAAGAGAAAGGAACAAATGGAATGAAGAGCGGAAGAAAAGGTTGGTGTTGTAACAGTGATGATGAAGGTTCTGGTGCAGATAACTTTTGACAACTTTTGACTATTTCTAAATTATCGTCAAGTTTTTAGTTTAAACTGAGGAGGTCAGCACAAGAACCTTTTACTTTTTAAATCATTTTAGACTTAAAATGTATTTTGTTAACATCTGATTAGATTAATGATAAACCAAATCTTAACACTTAAAAATTATTACTAGTGTCATATGATCATATGTTTAAAGACTGACATGGAGGTGGGAGAACATATAGCAAGGACTTAAGTCTTGAAATACAAGAAATTCATATAGCTCTACCAAAATACCTCACTGTGATAAAAAAAAAAAAAAAAAATACCAATCGTGATTTCATGAGGTTCTTTTCTGTTGCAGTTGTGACCTACTTAGTTGTTCATTTGCTACGAGCAATGGACGAAGACAAAGGATCCTTAATGAGTAATATAGGTATTATTCATTTATAAAAGTTATTTTTAAAGCAGTTACATTTATAATGATGTTTTCCTGGATTGGGTGTCACATCTGGCTATATTACTCCCCCCACCTGCAGCTGCGGTACATCAGAGTTTGAACTCTTTTTAACATCCACTCTTTCCCCCCTGCAGCGTGTCCACGATGCAGCTGGGTTAAGACTCAATTTAACTGCCAGAAAAGTGAATGCACAGCATCAACTCTGCCTAATAAAACAGCATGTCTTTCTTTAATTGCCAGCAAGTAAGCAGAATAAACCCATACTGTTTGTGTAATTTTTTTCTGCACTTGTGTTGCATTAATAACAAATTACACTGGTGGAACATAACATCCATATTTTGTCACATTACATCTCTGCACTCACATTAGTGTCCATACAGCATGACAGAAAAGGGCTTTTAACTGGACGGGCAGTAAGAATGCCTACTACAGCTATTGATTTCTTTGAAAAAAATGTGTCTAATGTAATTAAGTTGTTTTATTCTACTCAGCTTCATTTGATTATTTCTCAGAGTGAATATTACTTTATTTATAGTGAAGTGAAAACGTAATATCTTTGTTAAAAATAAACTCACAGGCCATTTCATTGGAGCTTGCTTGCAAACACAAACATATAATTAACCAATCACATGTCAGCAACTTGCAACAGCACCGTTTCCCAGGCCGCCTTACCCCGGTCTGTTCCCAGCTTAGGTCAATTACAGCAGTGACCTCAGGTGTGCAATGGTTGGCCCATCTGTTAATCACTTCCCTCTGTTTTAAAGACCAACATCATTCACCACTCCTCTCCTAGATCGTAACCTCTGTTCCACAGTCAGTAACACACTAGACACAGTAAACTGTAATGAAATACCTCCTAAGTCCCCTCTCTTTTCACTATTCTTCACTGGGATCTTTTCACAGCCTCCAGACACCAGTCTCAAACCCTTGCTGCCAGATCTCCGTTTCCACACCCGATCAATTGGCATTATGCACAGCTCCACTACCTCCTGAACTGAAACAGCTCTTTCTTTCGTGTCTTTCATTACTGGATGAACTGATTGGTCCAGGTGTGTCTGACCATTGTCGTTGTGGTTACTGAGGTCAGACACACCTGGATTAATTACTTCATCCAGTAATTCTGGGTTCAACCCCAAACTTAACACAACTTATTGCATTTAGAAATGTTGAGATGGCCAAAATGACTTGCTAAAGTTAGATCCATGCATCAGAATGGAGAAGAAAGTGGATTTAAGTGACTTTTTAAGCATCTCCGTTGAGCATCAGTTGTTTGGAACAAAATGTTTTGTTGATGTCAGAGGTGAATGTGGTTGGATGATTAAAAGATAACTGTAATTCAATCACTGGTTTCAAACAAGATTTGCAAAATGCAAATAACCGTATAACACGTTCAAGCTTGAAGTAGACTGACAACAGCAGCAGAAGACCACATGAATGCCAGTCCTGACAGCTAAGAACAGGATTCTGACGCTATGATTTGTGTAGTTTCACCAAAATTGGACAATAAGATTGGGATTACTTGGCTTGAGTCTTGATGCAATAAAAAGAAATTTTGGATCTATCCCACCTTGTCTCAATGGTTTAGGTTGGTGATGTCACCTTAATGGTTACTCAGTTAATAAGCAAAATAAGCAGAGGCATTCTAAATAATCCTACGAGGCACGTCTGGAGGAGACAAGAATGCCTGAATGTCAGCGATGACAGAACAGGTGAAAATGATGAGCATCTGCTGATTAACAAAGGAAAGTGTTTTCATGCTGGGGGAGTGCAACAACTAGCAGAACACAAGTGTGTTAATTAGCCAGCCGAAACCTGGTGTGAAACAAAAGACAAAAACAAACAGAAATGACAAAGGGAGAATCTATTTAACAATGAAACAGTTTAAAGTCAAACACTGAAGTAAAAGCCTGAATAATAAAATTACAAAGAAATTTAAATTTAAAAGGTTATGTTCAGTCCTCAACTCTTGTACGTATTTGCACCTGCAAGCAGAAAAACAGTAAAAGTGAGGCTTGGTGACTTTGTGTGGCGCTGTTTCACCCCACAACACAGCAACATAACGTAAAATAATGATCACAAATTTATCATTGTACTCCTTCTTGTGTTTATGGATGGTTTTAAACAAATTATTAACTGTAATTTGCTGCTACCACCCAATGTCAAAACTACAAAGGAAACTTTGAACGCAGTACTGCCCTCTGTTGGATAAACATTATGACAACATAAAAAAAAAAAAAAACGATGAAACAGATGTCCACGTGAGATACTAAGGGAGCATAAATTGGGAATTGTGGGGGCAGTGTCGAGCAGCATAACTGTCTGACCAGCTTTCTTACCACTGAAAGGAGCAAACATTTCCCATACTGTTTAATGGCTGCACAGACAACCTGTGTACTGCGCTCATGTCTCATTCTGAGAATGAAAATGATCATGATCTCTTCTACCATCACAATGTTTATTTGAAAAGGAGTGGTGATCTACGCACTGCCCCCTGGTGGATGTAATTGAATAATTAATACAACATAAAGAACGTACAGAAGTGTGAGAGCAGTACTGTTTGAAATAGACGTACCTATTACACTCATGAAGGGAGTATAAATGGGGCTTTAAATATGCCAACAGTGCTAGAGTGAATGGATTCTAAAAAGCAAACCAATATAAACTTGTTTTTTTTTTTTTAAAAAAAATGTCAATATCCGCAGCTAATCAAACTTAGTTGAACTATCCTGGTGTAAATGTTCTCCATGACTTTATCTCACAAAGAAACAGAAATGGAGAAGCAATGAAGGAGAGCCATACCTGAGACGGTAGCAAATAATATTATTTGACAGTAACAGTAGGCCCAAATTGCATTATTTTTAAGCTAAAAGAACAGTTGCTGGAACTTTATAAAACAACTTTAAGACATGTGGAAGTTGAACTTTTCAGAAAGTTCAACAACAAATAAAAAGCTTGTGCAACTTTCCGGTCTGGTCTTGGTCAGGCAAGAAGACATAACTGCCAAGCGTTCTGCAACCACAACATGGACCGAGATAATCATTAGCACATAGAAGGATGGAAAGGATGGAAAATATAATCTGCTACATAGAAAAACACCTGATTCCAGACAACTTTAGCTTATCAGCCATGAGGCTTTGGGCCAATGTGTCTCATAACCCCTGCATTTGGGCTTACAGGGCACAAATGACTGAACAAACGGAAGGCAGATAACCAAAACAGGTATATTGGAAAAGATATAGTGTCATTGTGGAAATATTGCCTTCAGAGTTCTAGTATGTAGAGGCCCGATAATGTCAGCTTGTGCCTGGAAAGTAATTGCTTTCTAATGAATTTCAGTTTCCCCTGAAATATCACCTGTTGCCTTTCTGGATATGATAGGAAGTTGATCTGAGGAACCATTTTTGATGAAATAATGGAACCGCGTTGGGCACATAATTTTGACCAGCTTGTTTTTATGCAGTGATACAAGGACTGGTTCAAATTATTTTCCCATAATTCTGTTCTCTGACAGTTTTGGAGCTTTATCACATAGACAGCGGGGAGCAATTACATGTTCTTTGGGTAAATGAAAATGTCTATCTGGGGAGAATTATATCAGGTGACAGCACAATATGTTAAAGTTGAGCTCAAATAAAGTGTCACATGATTATGTCAGTGACTGACTTGGGGATTTAGGAAAGTTACATCTATTTTGGAGTAAATACACTAAGCATTATACCCGGTAGAAAATCAAGCCACTTTCCAACAGAAAATATTAAACAAAATGCTGAACATAAAGTAACTAAAAATATTAAGCAATTAAAATTAAAACAATAAAAACAATAAATGGAGTGAAACAATATAATAAGAACAACACAAGCAAATAAAGCAAACTCATACTGGGTGAATGCCAATAAAAAAAAAAGGTCTTGAGAAGGGATTTAGAACTGGACAGTGAAGAAGCCTGTTTGTGCTGCAGTGGAGTCCCACAGCTGTGGAACCTTTAAAGCCCAACCTAAGAACAACTGACCAGAAAAATAAAATGTTTTAAATCTGAAGTCTTTATTTGGCCTTGTAACAAAATAAAATAAAAAAAAAAAAAGAAATTGCTATTTTTTTGGTATTTTGACCATTTTTTATGTGATAAGTGAAAGTTATTCTTGTATAACAAGCTTTCTGGTATTCACCAGTAGGCAGGAGACCAGTATCATATGGTGAATAACAGGGTTTTAAATAAAGGGTTTTACAAGTGATGCAAAATGTCTTCAAAACTGCTTGTATCAAATACAAAATGTTTGGTTTTAAGGATGGTATTGTTAGAATGATTTGTTTCCTTCCCTTTGTATATTATTATGTTAATCTGCATTTGAAATGATGAATACATGAATTAATTAATAAATGTTCTGGTCACCAGGCTCTACTTTATCTTCATCTCTGTGTTGCTGCTTTTGGAATCTCATTTGTGAAAAAACAAAAGATCAAAATAAAGAAACAAAAAAAGAAATGTATGACAACTGTCTTTAATTAAATTAAGCCATTTTTTGGGGGGTACAACACTAATGAGTCTGACTAATTGACATGAGTCAGACTTTGATTTTGCACTACTTTGTAGTCATAATATATTTAAAGAATCATTCACTTACTTAACAGCAAAATGGTAAGTTCATGCTCCATAGCTTTGCTTTAAGCCTTGTACTTCACTTTAATTAAGCATGGAAAAGTAAAAAGGTCTAAACAAAATTCATCAATCAAAGTTTTTGGCCAGTTTCTGTGGTCATCATGGCAGAAAGGTGATATTTTGATTGCCTGATTGTTGAATTGTTTATTTCTATTCTTTTCCCACAGCCACAGGGCAGCATAGTTCAACCAATACTCTCATCCAGAAACTGGTACAAACACATTCCTGCACAAGCCAATACATATGAGGTGCACCGGTGCCTTAAACTACTAAATAAAACTGCCAGCTCATGAAAGCATCAAACTGAGATATAAAACTCAGTAGAGAAAGTTTAGGGAAGCACCAGCACAGCATGAATATCCACATTACATCAAAGGTGCTCATATCTGAAGATGTGATTCAAGTGAATGACATTTTGCTATTAAAGAAAGCAGGAAGAGAGACTTTTAAAAAACTTTGCAAAACTAACTTTGTTTTTAAATAAAACTATGCAGGGAGATATTTCCTGAATGTCCTTCTGAAGTGCCAGTCCCAGCAGTGATGTTGCTTATTAGATTTATGCGTGTGTGTATGTGTGTGTGAGCATTTGTCCTGAATAGGCATTATTTATCCAGCGCTTTGGAAGAAAGCTGATTAAAGACTGAATGAGGAAGCTGATTTCCACCCCACAGTGGGCCAACAATGTGCAGGATTAATCAGACCCAGCTCTTTACCGTACAGGTTAATTAGGGTTAAATGATAATTAGGACACCATTAAAACGGCAAACAACCGCCAAGGACCTTTAAGCCGCCCAATGCTGAGCTGCTGCAACAAGGTTTGTTTGTTTGTGGGAGGGTGCGTTTGTGGACAAACGGTGATTTTTGTGAATCCAGTTTTTCAAGGATATTTATGGATAAATGCTTCAGCATGTAATATAATTGTCTTTTTGCATCACTAAGTATTTCCTTCTTTAGGAAGGCATGATCGGTAACCTCATCTTGAACCGTAAAGAGGCTGTTAACTTTTCAGCGATAATGCGAAGGCATCATTGTTTTTTATATGTTGGTAAATAGGATGTAGGATGACTCTACAGTAGCCAAAATATCATTAATATCATCAGTGGGATGTTGTGTCCCCTGCAGTTTCATATGAACTGCTTCTGAAAAGTTCACTGTATTGAAAGCAGAATTAGGACTAATCCCCAGAATGCTTTGCACCGTAACCGATGGGATGTAAATGCATCTGGATTGAGCTGGAACATCCTCTTTGTCCCTTCTCAAAACACAACAATTTGCTACCACTTTGTGCTTGCTAATGTGACAGAAAATGTTACAGGGAAAAATTGGAATTGATTGGAGACTTGGCTAAAATGTCTCAGGTTGTGACCCCTGACGCTCAAAAGCATTTTTTCCATATTAGTATTCTGTACCTCACAGCTTCTACCTTGCAGGCAGGGCGTTAGAGCATGAATAGAATCAATCAGTATTACTCTGCCTCTGCAGATTTTGCTTTAGTTTATCTAGTTATTCTAGTTATTTATCTCTCTCTTTTGTTATCATTAGCAGTATTAGCATTAATCTAAATCCATATGTGTTGAAATTCAGTTTCATTATTTGTTTTTCATCTACATTAAGTCAGAAAATATTGACTGTCAGGAAAAGGATGTTTGCAAGAAAAACATAATAACCATATAATAATAAGTTACAAGAAATTTGAGGAGTGTTGATTAGTTTATCTGCAACCTTCAAAGTCTTTGTCACTTTTATTATTTACTCTCAATTTAATTTATTCACTGATTTTTATACGTACCATCGTTATTCAGTTACCGTGATAACATTGATGATATTGGTGGTTTTTGAACCCAAACTTGGTTTCTAAATAAATGGGGCTGGTGCAGAACACTATCTTTCTATGGTACCTAAAGGTACACAAGGTCAATTTCTCAGCATGAAACATTCACTATGCTTAAGAGAAAGAATGAGCAAAGATAGGAAGACTGTACAGTAACAGCAGGCTTTTTATTCCTTTCTTGGAGGACTGGTTTGTGGGGTCTCTTGTGATCTGACTGCAGCCCCACTGAGTAAATCCTGAGCCGCGATAAGGACTTGGATAAGCATAATGATGTTTGGAAGTGTGAAGTTTTCACTCCCTTTAAATAGAGATGGTGATTTTCTCCTTACACCTCTGTGCTTACTTAGAGTGTAAGCTATGGCCAGGAATTTCAATGCCGGGTCTCACTCACAGATAGGTTTTTCTTGTGTGTGTGTGTGTGTGTGTGTCAGCGTTGAGGTGCACAAGTGCCTGTGTGTGACCTGCATTCTTGCTTAGTTTTACCACCCAAATGGTACAGCCTCTGCTAGATGAGTTTTCAGCAGACAGCTCAGTACTCCTTGCTGGAGTTGAAGGGGTCACCTGTTGTTGTTTATTTCTTTGCCCAGTCAGTTGTTTCAGTCCAGGCTGTGTTTGTGTGTGTGTATGTGTGTGTGTTATAGTCAGACTCTTTAAATTCAGGCAAATTAGAATATTGTTATGAATCATAATGGTACAAATGAGAGTGTCCAGCTCTGCACATGACGATTTGAAACTCCACTGATATACAAACAGGTGTAAACAGCTCATTTTAGTAATGGCCAAAGCAGTTTAGCAGGTGCAGCAGAAATTAGTCCAGAGACACCAACATGCGGATTTGTAATTGATAAACTACTCAGGCACAGCTTGTTTCTTGTTCCTGCATTACAGGTCATATTAGCATTAATCTGATTACCTGTTCACTTAAATGATTAAATAAAACAACTCAGTATTGAGATGTTGCTCCATGATGCTTCAATACTTCCTTTTTCAGTTTATCTACATCTAAAACGTGCTGTTATTCTTTTTTATGGTTTGAATCTGAGAGTTTGCACACAGACTGTAAATGTAGAGTTGTCAATGAAGATGAGTGTATAAATACCAATGATAAGAAAATCCTTTTAAACTCACACAAAACTGTTCACCTTCCAGATATCTGCATAAATCTAGTATTTCACAGAATAAAGACGTGTGAATACAAACCTGACAGTGTGTCATGGCTTCCTCGCCATTTGATAGCATTACATTAATCTGCACTCAGGGATAACAGTGTTAATGTGATCTAAATATGGATGACATGATCTGTCCATTAAAGCAACACAAGAGATGTGTGTGAAACTTAAAAGTATGTGCCTTCGATTCATTCTGAAGAACAATGAGTCCCATTAAACTTTTTCTAGTGCATGAATGTGACAGCAGCCACAGGCTGAGATACTGCAGGTCTAAACTTCCAGCTCATTAACAAACCAGTTATACAACCATTAAGAGATGGATAAGAACATGCTTCATAGCAACGCTAAGGGATACAAAGAATGCAAAGAGGACGTACTGATAAAACAAGGCCTTGTTCTCAGTTTTGGTCCGAACATTTAGAGCAACCAAAAGGCCGGTACCAGAGGTCGTCACAATCCACTAAAATTCATCATTTAAAAGCAGACTGTATCTATGGCTCTGCATGTGCAGGAGTCCGATGGAAACTTGTTTTAAAAGAATGTATATCCATTCAACAACTGTATAGGGGCCCAAGAGCAAGAATTGTTAGATTCTCTACTGTTGCATGAAAAGAAAACAAATGAAATAAAATCGAGTGCAAAATGCCTTTTAGTTAGACGTTCCAGGCTGTCTTACACTCTTTCTATTCATTTGAGAATGATGCAGCTTGACAGCTGTTCTGATGACATCTTCTTCAGTCATTCTAAATAAATTCACACCAGTGAAGAATTTCTTCCAGCAAACCTTACTCACACTTGCACCTGTTGCCTTTGGTAACATCACAACATTAAATATGAAACATGCCATTTTTAACAGCAAATAATGGCATAATTAGCAGTGTTGTAAATCTTTCTGAAGAGTGGAAATACTTTAAATCTTAAACTTTGCAGACAGGATAATTTCAGTATGTACTCCATTAAAATGCCAAGTGATGACTTCTTTTTAAATCCCAAAAGAGGCTTTGCAACAGGTGCAAAGAGATTGTGTGCAACTTTTCTAGGAATAAAAAGGTGAGAGTTGGAATTTATTATGGTTTAATGATTTGAAGAGGCTCACATCTCTTGTTGCATCAGTATGATATGAATCAATTATGAATAAACATATTTGTGAGTGTTCCATATGGACATTAATGACATTGCCCTAAACTAGTATGCCCGAAGACATGATACACTACAACATTATTATCTGAATTTACCCCTTTAAACTTGTTGACAATATAAGCAATAGCCATTGAGTTTTAAGTATTAAATGTTTAGATTTACTCCAAATAAAAAACAAGCCAAAAATTTAAGGAAGTTATGGTATGAACATTTTGGTAACTCTATTTTTTTAATATATATATTTTTTGCTTTGACTTTATTCCACTGATCATAGATCTTTTGGACCCAATTAAAGTGTTTAGGCCAGTGTGACCTTTAACTATTGTGTTATTATTATTATTGTAGATGACCATTATTCCTGTCAAGGACGAGGACACTGGTTTCTTCAGATTGAGAAGAATATAAATTTAATAATGAAGAATAAAAGAAGTTGAACATACATTAAACATGAAGGGACAAAACATTAAGACATACAGACATCGTACAGACATAAGGTTATAACTCGGAGAGAATCTCTCCAAAGATCTGTGGTCCCACAGAAGTCTGGAACTATTCTGCCTGAGTCAGATAGGGGAGCTTTGCTTAAAGACTTTGGTCACATGCGTCAATCTGTTCCCTGATAGAAGGACGCCGGCACCTCGGCCTTGCTTCAGCAACAACAAGACCAAAGTCTTAGCAGATGGTTAACTAAGGTCAGAATGACATCAGTGACATCAATGACATCAATAATAATAATAATAATAATAATAATAATAATAATAATAATAATAATAATAATAATAATAATAATAATAATA
>JBAMHX010000021.1:4919363-4938850 GCA_037177515.1 Pseudomugil tenellus
TTATTATTATTATTATTATTATTATTATTATTATTATTATTATTATTATTATTATTATTATTATTATTATTATTTTGCTCACAAGTTGCATGAAGGGGTTCAGAAAATGGATGGGTAATTATTAATATTATGCTTTCTTTGCTTAGCTTCTGGAGGAATGCGAGTCACCTTAGAGGTCAGTATTGCAAAGTCATTTAGCATTAATTATAAGTGTTATCTTCCTAACACCTCTCATATGTTTCATGTCATTAAACTCTCTCGTCATACTTAACACTGATGACTATGCTGTTGATGGGATAGTCCTTCCTTGATTAATAACATGAAAAAGACAGTTTTCTCCAAACAAATGCATCCGGTCTATGTTTGGTTTGGTTTGGTTTCCAGTAATCATCATAGGTTTTTCATGTTCTTTGATTCCTAAAAGTTTGCAGAGAAAGTAGAAAGATTTTTTTTCTTTAACAGCATCTTTAGTGGTTGAAGTTATGTCCTTCACACTGTCTGGGTCTCCATCAAAACTCAGATTCCATATGTATCCTCTGCACCAGGTATGAATGACTTGCCCATTTGTTTGTAAGATCTAAATTATGCAGCTCACTACCCATCATAATATTTCACTAAGACGGCCAATGTGGCCACAGCTTCGATCTGTAGCTTTTGAGAACCACTGACTTTTTAATCAGGCATTGGTCTTGCTGGGTTTTTTTTTTTTTTGCATTTTTGTTGACTCTCTTCTTGATTTTGCAACCCTTATTCCAACATTTTTTCTAAGGAAAACTATGATGGAGACAAAGAGCCAAAACTGAAAAAGTTCTGATATCACACCTCATTTTATATCCATGTTTGTTAAATAATGTTATCTCGAAATGACAGGTCATTTTGAAGAGTTTACTCTAATTTGACAACTCTTTTCTCATTTTTGTGGCATAAATTATAAGAGTGTATTCACTTCTTTCCTACAATGTAACTTATTTTAACTCATCTAACATGTATTCACCTCTTTATTGTATATGTTTGCATAATCATACTGTTCTTCCAACTATCTGAAAATGTTACAGAGAAACTGAACACAACTACAAGGTTGATTATAGGTAATTTTATTTATCTATCTTTTATTGTTTTTTACAGGCGCATTGTGCCTTTCTAGAAACATTGAAGCTGTACACCCTGGAGCCACATAGCTTTTATAGGAGAAATCGTTTGATGTTGATAAAACATCAGGAGCGATAAACGGAAAAGCAGGCGAGAGGCTGCAGAAGCTATTTTACAGCTGGAGTGCAAAAGAAAATGTAATTACTGCGGGAGAGAAGGTGAAGAACATCTGAGTTATGAGCATCACTGAGGACATTTCCATCTTTTCCACTAACTGACATTGAGATTGAAACACAGTACTGATTGAGTGAATGTAATGTTGAAGGTTGCTGGCCCTTTAGAACTGGGATTATGCTCATCAGTTCAGCTTTATCAACTCTATATAGTTCTTAAGTTATTACAGGATTTGCTTACTTTTGTCAGGTTTGTGTCATATAAAACAACAGCATCTTCTACCAGTTTATGGTTGTAGAAAGTACCATGATACAACTGGCTATAATGTTTATATTATTGAAATCTACTAAATGGAAGCTGCGTATTAACATGATTTAAAATGGTGTGCATGAAATTCAGTGATGGAGACAACTAGAACAAAGATTAGGATGACATAAAACTTGATGAATTCTTCATGTAAACTAGATAAAGATGCATAGGAGAGCTATTAAATTACAATCACTGCATGATGTCATCTGTTTGATATGGATAGAAATAGGAAATTAAATCACTTTGATAAAAAAGAACAGTTGAAAACCAGAAGAAAAACCTCTAAAAAGTCATGTTTGCAGGAAGCTTCATGCTAAATGATTTGTGTTGTGTTTGAGCTTTCATTTCATTTTCCCACGCTGTCTCATTCATGACCTCTCATCATAACTCTGGTCCTGACTTCTGCTTCCTCTCAATCAGCCTGATCCTTTTTTTTAAAATTCCTCCTTTGAATGACTTTTGCATGACTCTTTCCTATCCGTCTCCACCTCCTGTTGATACCAGAGGGGCCTCATCATAAGTATCAGCCACCTCCCGTATTTACACATCCACCAGCAGCATCTCTGCTCCTGAAGGGAGGTGCTGTCCTGTTCCATTCCCTTTACTTTTGTTGAGGTCGCCGCTCCACATAAATGAATAATCAGAGTCAGGTCACCACTGAAATGGCTTGAAATTCCACATCTTTTATGAACTACCTGCATTTTTTATTGGAGCATCATGTATTCTTTATCATTGCTTTTATTTATTTGCGTTTATTTAACTTACTAGTTACAATTTCTTCATGTTATCTTAGGAACCTTTTTAGAATGTGTTTGTTTGCTTTAGTGACCACCAACCATATTTTCTTCTCCACCAGCAGAAAAGGCTGCAGCAGCTCAACTAATTATATAAAAAAAAGCTCAGTTTTAGCTTCTGCCTGATCTGCAGTGTTTGTTTGAGGACAAGCCAAACTAGTCACTAAGCAGGAATTATGCAGATGTCCCTAACCATCATGGTGATGTTATTAAGTCCAAGAAGAAAGGTGCAGACTACAAAAGAGGCCTATTTGACAGTTCAGGAGAAATGCCTTCGAGGGCTTTCAAACTTTGCAGAAATACATACAAAATAGAAGTATAATGTTGCATCAGTAAAATGGGATCTTGTACTTTACATATTTGTATCATTAACAATTATATCCTGAGTCTGACCTGTAGGCAGTTTGAGTTCAGCTATCTTAAGAAGTTAGTTGGATCGCTGGAGGATTAAGAAAAGTTATATAATGTAAAAAAAAAACAGAAACAAACTGAAAACCATGCTGCAGTTGCCCTTTGTGGACCACAGCCCTTTTCGATGAAATACACAGAATTCCTGTCCATCATGCAAAATGTCAGCTCCCATAACAGTAAATTTTCAGGTAATAATCCAAATCTCATATTTGCTGCCTGCAGTGCCACGGTGCACATACAGAACCTTTTTCTACAGCCTGTTTAGCTTATGGAAGAACTGATGGGATCCTTTACAAAAGACAATCCAGTATTTTCTAGCTTTCCACTAAATTAGACCATAGGTCAATCTGACTGCATTTGCTGTCGGAATCGCTTTGCTTTGATTCACCGCATTCAGAGCATCCACTCAGGGTGCATTGAATGCCCTCAAGTATTGATTGAATTAGACAAAGAACCCTCATGAGGAGAAAAAAGACAGAATGCAATCATATTCCCATTAGCTGCAGGCTGGATGGGAGAAGCGTGAGCTGGCTTTTTCTTTCAGCCCTTCTTGTTCAACATTAATTACAGTTCATTTCACACGTTCTGTTCTTTCGGCCTCCCTACTTTCCATTTTCAACCCCCACCCATAAGGTTGCTCTCCCTCAACTCCTTTGAATTAAAACTGAATGAGGCATCAGTCAATGGTCAGAACTATTTAAGATGAAGCTTCTTGAACCCCATACTTAAATGATATCAGGAAGTCAGACAAAAAAAAAATCCAAGAGGTTGAGATTAATGAGATGCCTGATGTGCACATAAATCAAGCAGTGGACACTGAGACTGGTTTCAAAAAGCTGTTAAAAAGGGCCATAGCGAGAACATTCCTCTATGATAGTTTATATAAGCAGAGTGGGAGCTGCGTTCTTTTCTTCTAAAGCTTTTGGCATCCAAAGCTTTTGCCTCGGAGTAAATGTCTTTCTATGTTTTCATCACTGTCAAAGATTTGAATGGTATTCCACGTGCTGAAGCAAAGTTCTTTGGTTTGGTTAGCTTTGATCGAGTGCAGATTTGTTTGAGATTTTTATATTTTGCCATGGGGTTTACGAGAGTAACCAACCAAAAGAGGGCTAGTTTTGACAACTTGGAATCCAAGTAAAAGCCAGATTTTAAAGCAGCAAAGCAAAATTGTAACAGACAAAAAAGTACCTCTATGGTGCAATCACATGTTGTGTAAATATTTTTCTGTGGAGAAATATTGTGGAGGACGATAAGTTAAAGATGCTTGGTATGTTTTCAGCTATTTTAGGTAGAAATGTTATCACTAAGATACATATTGCCACAAAAAAAAGGTGAACTGCTGAACACCATCCAGTGTTAAGTGCTGGCAAAACTGCTACTGACAATTGTAAACATCAATGTTAGTAAATCGAGAAAAAAAAATGTAATTATCATCATTAGCAAAGTGAGAGCTCTATCATAGCGCAAAACTGAAGGAACATACATGCAGCTATTGTACTTCTTTTCAGCTTTTATTGTAGAATTGCAGCACAACAAAATGGAATAAACTATGCTTTGCCACATTGTCCAGTTTATAATGAGACTGCAGGAAACTTAAACTGGGTAAAAAAAAGAAAGAAAAAGATCCAGCTAACCAAACTAAAAAGCTGGAAGGATGATGATGAACTGTTGTAAAATGTTATTAGATAAAAATCAAATCATCATAAGTTAATTTTCCATGATCATTTTTCGCTAAATAAAAGCGATATTTGTAAAATTCAATTTGCAGGTGTTTTCATTGTACGATGTTTGGCGTATAATTGCGGCGCACCTAACTTTATCACAAAGCATTATTTTGGGGATTTCTACATGCGTCAGAAAATCTTCTACAACTCTTCTAAGCCATCCCCCCTCGTTTCCCTTTTTAAAAACCTGTTAAAACTCTGCATTTCCCAGTTATTTACTGCGTATAGTGACATCTTAACTGGTCATATGACCTACTACATGACGTCTGGGGATGCAAAAAATGTGTTTCCATTAGATTTTTGCTATTAAATGTTATATCAAAACGTCTGAAAAATTTCCTTTTGAGAGTGCAAAAACTTTTTATCTATATTTAAGTTTTTTCAAAATGTCCAGTAGCGGATTTTTATTGCGATATTGAGGTTTTGTGCAGATCTAGAGGTAATGGAAACACACTTATAGATTAGTTAAACTATCAAATATAACAAGTAGAATTTGGAGCTCGTAAATGTTTAATAGCAAAAGTGAGAACTTCCCTCCATTTGCAAGATGAAGAGAACTTTAAAAGTACAATGTAGAGGTTGGGGAAATTGTATTTTGGTGCATTGGAGTGGAAACAGACTAGTTCAAATATATGTATAAATGCAAATTTAAGGTGTTAAAAAAACTGCTTAAAAAGTCTGACATCCACACTGGCAACTAACGTGCAAGTACTTTGACATTGTTTGCTTACAGGATTTGGTTTGGGGAAATACGAATATGCAAACAAAGTTTTACGCAGATTACATAAGCAAATTCTGCTCCATTTACAAATGTAGCTTATGGTTGACATATAGTGGTAGACAAATAGTTAGGCTCTGATGCAGCTACATTCTCTTATGTGGTGGAAACAGGTTGTCCAGCACTAACAAATACATGAGTGAGTTTTGTTTTTTGTTGTTTGTCATGACTATGTGAAACCATGTTGCACAATTCCATTCAAAGTAGTCATCAAGTTGTCACACAGAGAAAAAGATGCATGAATAATTTATAATGAGATTTCTATTCTACTTTACAGCCATTCGGCAGACGCTTTTATCCAAAGTGACTTGGTTCTGAGAAGTAATCAATTAATCTAAAACACGTATTTGCACAGTGGGAGGTAGTGGGAGCATGCAGAGAGAACCCACGCAAACACATAGAGAACAAGCAAACTCCACACAAAAAGGCCCCTGTTCAAACTCCCCCCCAACCAAACCTCAAAGCCTGTGAGGCCGTAGTAGCAATTATAAAAATATAATGATGGCCATCCGAATCAAAGCCAAATCACCATGTGCTGAAAGATTTCAGCTGGACAGCTGTCCAGTCACAATTAAGTGACGCTAGTAAAATTTTCACAGTTTGACTAATTATCACATCTTGCAGCCTGTCTCCCCTCTGAGCTCTCTCCAGCCAGTAAAAGCCAAGTTGTCACGGCAACATAAAGCAATATACAGCTGTCACATGATGCACTTGTTGTGAAGTTGTGAAAAGAAGTCCAGTTTCTCACCTTTCTAACACTGGAGGATAACAACACCTCTGGGAATGTGCATCATCAATATATTTTAAGTACATAGCTTTACGGTTGTAAAGCTTTTTAATGTTGTTTTTAATGAAACCACTGATGCAATTCAAAAAAGCCTTGAATTTACTAGGCTGCATATCTGGCTTGATAATTAGGGATGGTCCTGATGTGTTCAGGTTTGTTCGATAACGACTTCATAGTGAATGATGTGCAGCACCCATCATGCACACTGCTTGCATTCTGACCAGTGTTTATATGACAATGCTGGGAGACATTACCATAATTTGTGGCTCAGAGGGGATGGAATCACCACCACCTTTATCTGAGTGAAAATCTTTGGGGTGTATCAGAAAGGATTATGCAAACGTTCAAGTCTTCTTTCATCAAAATAAGATCTTTGCAAAGAAAATGTATGCAACTCTGGATGGAAATAAAGGGCTTATTTGGTTCAGGCAGTGTATGTGCAGAGAGAGGGAGAGATTAAAAATGCAAAGTCCACACTGGAAGGCTCCCACCTGGGGTCCATGAGGGCCTGAGTGCACTGAGGTGAAGTTGTGAATACTGGATTTGTGCATATTGAATAAAATTATGACAACACTTTTAGAGGATTAGTTTTTTTTTTGTTTGTTTTTTTTTAAAAAAGATGTCTGCTTAAGCCACTGCTACATTTAAACGCATGCTTAAACCAAAAATTCCAATAGCTGACATGGGACTCATCACCAGGCTTCATTTTTAAACTTATCTGGCAGAAGTTTGTAGCAACTCAGAACAATGCTGTGTAACAAATGCAATCCTATATTAGAACAATTGTTATGTTGTCCTCTTCTATGTTACGGCTATTTTATACCTCAGGCCTGGTTAGTTTAATGAAAATCACTGACTTTATGTGGAGAAGTGAAAATAGACATGTTTACACTATTCTCCAAAGTAATGGTTTTCTTCTAGACTGACTGGTGTGGTAACATGTCTGAGATGTGCTTCTGAAAAAATTGCACAATTTTGTAGTATTGTGTTTACATGGAGTGTTTGTTTTGTTATATTATTAATTGAATCTTGATGCAGCTCCACCTCTGGCAAGGATGGGAATTCTTCCTTAGAAGATCCACCTTATTAGTAATTGCAAACAGAGATGATAAAATGTTTCAGTCTTCCATCAAAATTCAATTAACAATATAGCAAAACAAACAATGAAGAAGAAATCACACTGATCTGTTGCTAAATGTCTTGGGATGACCATGTTGCTTTTATAACTTTTCCCGCTTTCTTCCATATGTGACTGTAATCCGTTTCTCGTGGCCAGAGACACCCATCACTCCACTTGCGTTGAGGTGGTTGTGTTTATCTACAATGCCGCATGAACCCACAATGCCTTTGTAGTCCACTTCCTGTATTTGTTCACTTTAAAGGGCCATATTATACTATATTTGCCTCTCACAGTATATCCTATGCACATCTATGATAATAGATGCATTTTATGGCCTTTATGCAATTATACATTTTGCAACATGCACTAGACTACAGTTTTGCCATACTATTCACTTATTGCTAAAAGGTTTCTAGCCAGAACTGTGAAAGCCTGGGTCTGTATCTCTCCCTCTCTCTTCTGTGTCTCTGCTGCTCCCCTGCCACACATGCACTGAGCAGCCAGAAAGGTGTCCTGTGTAGTCAGCGTGCAGTTACACGTGTGTCTGTTCACGAGTGTCCAGCACAGCCACATGCACACTTTCTGGAGCAGATGGTGCACTAAAGTTTTCAGGTAGGGAAGAGGGGGGGGGGGGGGGGGTCCATTTGCCATGTTTAAAGCTATAAAACTACAAAAAGCATGGATGGAAATAAAACTACTTCTTCACTGTAAGGTACAATTAACATAAAAGTTTAAGTTTAGCAGAAAATGATGACGCTTTGGAATAAGTTCCACAAGAAAGATCTGATCCATGTTGTTCACTCGCTTTCAGACATTGGTTTGGTCCAAAAGTCTTTCTGCTTTCTTTCTTAGTCAGCCAATTAGTATATTATTCATCTTTTCTAAACCTTTGTAACCTTCACTGTTATGTTCCTTTGTACATTCCACCTCCTCCTCTCCCTTCTACAGTTGCTCAAGATGATGCTTCCACAGAAGTTTGCTTCCTCCATACCCACCACCATCCTCTGTCATGTCATTTTCTGCCTTGACGCAGCATCCAATTGCCACACTTTCTTTGTAAAATAAACATTAGTATTATTCAATACCAACACATTTGAGTCAACATTTAATTTGGTCTTTTCTTATTTAAGCAATGGCACAAATCTGAAATGTTTTTTGTATGTATATCTGTTTTTGTTTGTGGAATCAGCTAGCAACACCAGTATAAACCATGCATGTTATGGTTCCACCTCCTAATCTTACCAGCTTCCTTTTTTGCTGTTTTTTTGCACTAAGGAAATGAATTATCTTATATGCTGCATCAAACATCAAATCCCTCTGGATACATAACACTCAAGTCTGAAGACAGTTGATAAAAATCATTGTGAGCATAAAATAATCTTGTCAGTTTCCAAAATACTAATGTCCTGATGGACCATTTGCTTTTTATGGCATTCATTAGATGCCACCTATAACAGTTAATCAACTTAAAGAAGCTAGCCATTCAGTATGATTTAACATGTGTGTATGTGTGAATGTGTATTTTCTTTTTATTATCAAGGTTCATCCTCATTATCACTTCTATGAGGCTTTCCATCTCAAAAATGAGACATCTGCTGTTTGGGCTTTTTGTTCAACTGGCAATTATCCACACAAAGATGTTCTGCACCAACATTTTTCATACTAATGCTTTCATTCATCATTGCAAATTTTTCCATTCCTACATGTTTATTGGTGCACTTTGTTAGTATGATGCCAAAGATGTCAGTAACACAGTGTTTGACTGTTTTATCTTCCTTCGAGGACAACTATTTGCTACTCTTTCGCAACTTGAATGGCTCTTATCTTCCTTGTGACAGTTTTATGGTGAATAGCTAAATGATTTGCTGCAGACTTTGATGACAGAGGATACCGTTACAGGAATTTAAGATTTGAAGGCAATGATGAATAAATCCATCATTACACCATTAGAAAAAAAGTCAATTAGACGTGAGTATTTTTTTGAAGCACATGTTGAAAGTCAAAACATTTCTCAAGTAACTTTCACCCAACAACTTCAGTGCTCTTGCTATTTATTGTCACAGGGGTTTGTCTCTATTTACATGTGTTGCTTAATATTTCACATATAACAATGAATATCAAAACAAATTAATGCCTGTCACTTCACATGTTTCATCTTAAGATCATGACCTTTTATTTGGACTTAATTTGACCTCAATGGGATGAATAGCTTTAGAGATATAGCCAAATTAGTTTTCAGGTTTGAGAGCCCCCTGGTGGCTAACCTGAAAATGATGAATGGTTTAAAATGGATTGAATTCATCATCTCTGTGATATCTATGCATATGCAAAACATCCAAACTCTAAACTGAATATTCTTTAGTTATTGCGTTAACACGGAGGATCTGAGGCAGATGCAGTTAAACCATAAAATCACTGACACTCCATTCATGGATATAATCAAACCAAAAGCATCTGCTAAATGACTGCAATGTAAAATAAAACACATATTCTAAAAGAACAATTAAATATGAAATAAATAAACAACTCAATACAAAAAGCAGTATTGTGGTTAGAGCAGATATGCTGCATGAAGAAGCTTATTGATTGAAGAAAATGTCGATACTGGTAAGCATTGATGTTTAAAATGCAATTGTGGGAAGACCTTTAAAAATATCTTTAACATTCATGAATGCTTTTATTATGTTCATTACGTTGTGTTGTCTCTGCGTGAAAATTCCTCTAACAAAAATGTTTTTGTGTATCTTATCTCAGTTACATTATCCGTTTGACCCAAGGAGTTAGGACAGAGATTCAGACTAATGAAAACTTGCTTCTTTAAAGATAACTCACTACAAGAAAACCATGTCTGTTTTAAAATGGAAGTAAATAATTAACTCTTAAACATGATTTTTGACAGATTTTCCAATCTAAATTAAATCAAGTAAAGTTAAAATACGAGCAAAACTGAAATTCATTCATTTTGCAATAGTTTCGAGTAATTTTCTTTCCTCAATTTATACTTAATTTTTTTTTAATCACTGAATAAGTTTTCATTGCCCCCTGCAAATGTGTGCTAAGGAGGTGTGGAGAACAAACCAGTGAAAGGAACTTAATTAGTAGTTTATAATTAAAATGACATCTTCTGTTTTAGATGCTTAATTCTAACCTGTCAGTCCGTTGCCAACAACGTGGACGTAGTTGTAAAAATGGTTTCTGATAACTGGAAAAACACGTTGTTTTCATAAAATGATTGAATACAAATAGAAAAAGATTTTACCAAGACCTATGCCATCAGAAGCGATGGCTAGGCGTACATCCCCAAATGCACCCAATACTCCTATTCCACAATCCTCAAATAGACACAATACAATAATATAAAGAGGCACATGTTCAACCACAAAATGCCACCTGGTGTTGAAACGTTGAACCATGTATGACATCAGGTATGACATCAGGATGCATCCTGAGGTCATGACCTTTTATTTGCACTTGATTTGAGGTCAATTAGACAAATAGTTCCAGCGATATAGCCAAAAATCAGAATTTTTGTGAATAGAGCGCCACCTGGTGGGGAAACCATAAATCTGATGATTGTGAAATTCGATACAGGTTGTTCCCTTGGGGACTGAAAGAGGTATACTGACTATCAAAATCCAGTTGTGAAAACTGTTTGAGTTATCGTGCCCACCCAAAGGATATCCTTTGATAAAACAGGCCGCGTTCGGGGATATAATTTTATATTAAAACTTTGTAATTGGCCATTGATTTTCTTACATGCTGTACCTTTAATGTAACTACATTGAATTCAATTTATAATATAGTTTAAAGATGTGATGCTGTTTTTATAACCATCCCCCAACAAAGTGCTTCTCTTCTACTGATGCATTTGAAGAACTAAGTGGTTCAACTTTCACTCAACTCAACAAAAAAAAAAAACAAAAAAAAAAAAACAAACTGTTGGCAGTATTTTAGATTGACTGAAAACCAAATCCCAAATTGTTTATGTGCATGTTTTTTGTCTTTTGTAAACATTTTGCTCTGTTTTTTTCCACATGTTCATTCAGCCCATAGCACCTCACTTCATATATGCTTTTGTTTACCCTCCATACCCTTCCCCTATGAGCATTCCCACTTGTCCCTATGTGATTAATCACACATGTTTTGGGCTTTGCTAGTTTTGTCTCCATATTTCCTCTTTTATACCTGAGCTGGAAAATAATCTTTTGGATTACAAGTTTTTGGTGTTCAGCATCTGTTTCCTCGTCTTCAGGTGGAGATGTGGAAAACAAATCATGCAAATTTAGCTGAAAGAAATGTCATTTTTTTCATTCACGATAAGGGTCTTTAGTTTGTTTTTTTTTTTTTTTTGTTCATTTTCTTTTTTAAATCACAGAACCATCTTTGGACACGTTAATGTCTGTGCACAGTTTCCTCTGCAAATCTAAAAACAATCTCTGCACTTTCTCCTGCACCCTCCTTTCAGACACGGCAGAACTGAAAGCTCTGTCCAAACTTGATGGACCTCATAATGTGATTTCGCTCATGATAAAAGCTTATAATGTATCCTCAAATTCACTGTCAGTTTAACACAATAGAGGTTTTCATTTGCTCTTCTTTCTGTTTGCTTTCAGTGAGAGCTTCTGAAATTTCATAATGAAGCTATGTTGAATGCTTTTTGATGCACATGCATTGACTTTGGGTCACAGTCTTCATTTTAAATGCTTTTTAATATTCTATTTTTAAACTTTTTCACTGCTTTTCTCTTTTCTAAAATCTCTTTTATGATGAAATTCTTTGATGTTGCCCACAACTGCTGTATGAATTAATTTGTTCATTTAGAATTTTCTCTTGTGTCTTATTTTTATTCACTGCAGATTGTTTCGCTTCTTTTGCAATATGTTTGGTTTTCCTTCTATAAAGAGATGATTCATCAAAGGCAACACTATTTAATTTTATTATTTTACCTGGGTTCCTGAATGTAATCTGTGTTCCTCATTTTGGGTTTTTTTAACATTAGCTACACTTAAGATTAATATTTCCCAAAGAAACTTTGCTCAATTGTATCTTCAGATCTGTTGATCAATAAGCTCATCATAAGTTCATAATTTCAGACTTAAAAAAACACAAAAAAGAGGAATTGCAAATAACAGCAACAGAATTATTTATGAGATACTTCTCAAAAAGTGTATGGAAAGGATCTTTTAAATGATGTGGAAAAAAGAATTCTCTGGTTTTGCTGTGAGTTCAAGTCGTGATGTGCTGCCCCCCCCCCCCAAACACAATCTATGCACTATTGTTTTCTAACATTCAGCCCCTCTGTATAAGCTCATGACAGCGAAGGCTGGAAGTGACGGATTGACACAGACAGATTAAACACTGCCTGTCAGGCAGTCTCTTTCCTCTGCAGAGCAACATCTCCTCAGCGCTCAGTCTTTCTGCCTCAGTCGATTCCACAGGTTAGAAAGCATCAAACGTCTAATTGACTTCAGTTAGTGCAGGGACATGTTCAGGCTGTATTTGATCATTAGAAGGCAGACAGAGCACCGACACAGACATTTACAGTGCAATAAAATTAGCTGAATGGGATTCAAAAAGAGGTCATTCTTTGGCCTTGCGTTGTTAATGAACTGTTAGCCATCTGTGAGTCTGCGCCCAAAGAGAATCAAATGCTCATTTTACTTTTAAAACTTGTCTACTGTTTAAAAATACAGAAGAATGTGGAGAATAAATACAAATGCTATTTGGAAAGCATGGAGTAGACTTCTGCAAGGGAGATATTATAATTTAATCCATGACAAGCTGTGCAGTTATCAAAAAATAATGGAGCGTGTTATACTATGCAGAGGAGGGTTCCCATCCAAAGAGTCTGAGGATAATGATAACGCTCATTATATTTCTTATTTATCCTCAGGAAACAGGAAAAAATCAGGCTGAACCAGAATAATGCAGTTCATCCAGCCAATGAAATCCAAGTGTCCCTTGTTGCCATGGCAAAAAATTGAGACACCATAGCAACGTGTGATCATCATCACCAAATATCTGTTTTATTTTCAACCTCATTTCCATCTCCTTGCCAATGGTCTATTGTAAAAGTAATCAGTGAGAAATAAGGGAGAAATACTTCCTGTCATCTCTTATTTCATGGCAGGAAACATCTTGTCTGTTCATTAAAAAAACAAGCTAAGAAGTTTAGAAGTTTTAATTTAAAACTAAATTGTTAACGTAATCAGAAATTCAAACCTAATTTTTAAAACAATGATATCTATCGTTGTAATATAATGGAAATCCATTATGATACACACAATAATGTAGTGATTTCCAACAGAACACACACTCATGGTCTGGTGATACTATTCTAAAGTGAAATCTGGTAACTGATGCTTCCTGTTTTTCTACAAAAGAGCTTTTAATTTCCTGGTTCAATGCTAAATAAATAAACAATGAAAGAAGATCTAGATTAGTTTCTATTTTAGAAAACAAAAATAATAAATACATTTCTTTCCTAATTTCCCACTGGTTGTAAAAATGCAAAACAATAAATATTTTTTAAAATATTTATTATATTTTTACCTCTGCTTTTTTTTTCTTAGGTGAACAAATCAAATATAGATCCAGAGCTTCATTTGTACCACATATTAATTCCTATAAACTTAAAATCTTGTACTTGCTGTATATTCATAACCAAACAAAATTGAATTAAAAAGAAAAATGGTGGAAATTTTTTTTATTAGGTTAAAAAAGGAAGTCAAACAGTAATATGCGAGGTGACGTAATGAATTATTAAATGTGAATTATCAAATGGGTTATGAACTTGTCAGTAACAAATAAAATACATTATTTTGACTCCAGCATAGAATAATAGCTAATAATAATTATGGGCGTAATACTCTTGTGACTCAGAAACAATGGGAAGTATAACTTATTGGGACCACTGCTATTTCCTTCCCTTTTTCCATTTTCCTTCCTCCTAATGAAGCCTCTGCATTGTGTTGATATGATCTTGTACTCCAAGTTTTGACACTGTCCACAGTTAAGTCTGACATGCCACCTTACAAGAAAAAAAGAAACTTCAACAGCAGTAAATGATAATGTATAGCTTCAAGACAAGACTGGAACAAACTCTAGATGAGTGCCAAGAAGCAAAACAATTTGGTGTGATACGAGGTAAGAACCAACATGACAGTGAGCCTGGAAAGTAATGTTATTAAAAACAATGGCTAGACATCTTAAAGAATGCTAAGCAGAAAGTGTTGACAGCCTGGAGACAAAACTGCTCCTCGCTTTCAGTTGGACAAGTCTCTTGATTCTCAGAGGCAACAAAGTGACTCCACATGTCATTTTGCTGCCCCATGCATGGTTGCAGAGTGTTCTGCAGCCTGGAAATGTCATGACCATTGTCAGCTATTCTTCAGGATTTACAGAAGCTGTTTGCTGTACGTGCATACAGATGTCAGAGAATTTAATAAATCAGGTAATTATAACTTTGGTTTTGTCTAAAACTTTTTCTTTGTATTATATTTGATTATTTTATCTGTATTTACACAACTGCCTTTTATTCAGAAAAAGGGGTGCTATTTAAAATTCAAATTAAAAACACAATGCATTAATAAAGAAACCTGTATTTTATCTCCAATAGAACAAAAATGTCCCAAGTTGACACAGAAATGTTACTATTTTTTTCAATTTGATGCAACACATGTCAGAAAAGTTGCCACCAAGGCTGGAGAGAAACCAGAAACAACTAGAGGAGCATTTGACAACTAATCAGGTCAACTGGCAGAAAGAGAGTAGCACATGAAATGAGCATGTCAAAGAGACAGAGTCTCTCAGGTAACTGCAGAGTTTTGTCACTCTGAAACTAATTTTTGTGGAATAATTTTTGAAAAAAATGTAAAACTGTAAAGACTTAAAGAGCCAACATCAACAGTATATGGGATCAGATCTATATTCTTAAGTTATTGTTACATAATTATTTATATTGACTACAAGTAAAGGTTTAAATACTTTCATTTTCATCAATATGTTAAATGCAAAACTAAATAATTTTGTTTAAGTCATGTAAATGGATGTTCCTATATTTGTTATTAAGATTCTTGCAAAAGCAGAAATTTTGGATCATTTTTCTCAGAAAAACATGAGAATGTCCCAGTGAGATTGCAGAGAGAGGGGATGCAGCTGCAATGCAGTGCAGTAAGCTCCCCCAAAAGCCCCTCTGTCTTTTACAGGTGAATTAAAAATCCTTCAACATGGGAAACGGGGAACAAGAGTTGAGAATACGCAAGCAAGCACCAGTTTAAAAAAAAGTGCCAATAAATGAATCTGCTCATGAAAAATCCTCAGAAGGATTTTTTTTTTCTTTTTTTTTACAAATTGGTGTCCTGCACATTACATAAAATTCTTTTTTCAGAAGACATGCAGGTGTTTTCCAGTTAAGATGCTCAAGTTGCAGAAAATTTCTTTAACAGTCTTCCTTTTTAAATTCTTCAGTTCATACAGTCCTTTACAACAGTCAGTGCATTCATCATTCAGTAGCAGACATGATTAGTGCACTGCTTACAGCATCAAGACTAATTATGCTGCTTATTTCAGCAAGATGTAAAACCAACAGTAGGATCCTTGATGAAAGTTTTACAGAGCAACAATTTATTTATTCATTCTTTAAACATGATGAGCATGATCAGGACTCATAATGAGGATACGAATGAAAACAAAGCAGCTCCCCTGTTTAGTTTTTACAATCTGACTTTAGTTCAATTCACTAGTCATCTTGCTTCACCTCTAAAATATTTAAACATAAGTCCACATAATCTTTCATCAAATAGGAAACACCATAAACTTTCTCAAAGTTTCATTTTGTTCCGATTCAGCTATGTATTGACTGTCAAATTGATGATCAAAGGAAAAGCAAACAAACAAATTCTAGGAATGGATAAGTGTGACCACATTTCTGCAATGAAAATAAGCTTTAACAGTAATGTCTTATGCAAGCAGGCAAAAGGAAAAAAGCTAATGCATTTTATCTTTGAAGAGTTTAAATATTAAGGGAAAACAGGCTTTGTTGTGTTGATAATAGATGACAAAAAATGTGAGAAGCGACGACTAGAGGTATATTGCTGAACACCCCCTAATCCTCCTATTCCCCAATCATCAAATAGACACAATACAATAATATAAAGATGCGCATGTTCAGTCACGATGCTCCACCTGGTGTTGAAACTTTGAACCAGTATCAAAGTTTTGACGTCCATACCATATGTCAGGAAGTCATACCTGTCCCGACGTCTACCATACGTCAGGACAGGATGTATCCTGAAGTCATGCCTTTTCTTGTTTTGACTGAGAAGCAAGATATCTACTTGAATCCAGTTTCAGTTGTTCAAATTGCAACTTTTGAAAAAAAAAAAGAGAATAAAAAAGCCAAAAATCTTCTAAAAAAAGGCAGCATGTGATCCCCTGCTAAGGCAAGTTATGTATATTTTTGTGAAGTATAACTAATACATCCATTTTTGTCTTGAAAGAGGAACATTTTATTTCATTTTATTTATTTTTACAAAATTATAAAAAATACCAAGAAAACATGTGTAGCTGCTTAGCTTAGGGGCATCTTGGCCACACCTCTCTGTGACATTGCAAGTCAAGTAACTACACATGTGCATTTGTGCATCTCTGCAGTACTCTTCACAGGCAGAAGTTCAGCTGTTCCATCATTAAATAAATCATATTCTATGGCTAAAAAGCCTTCCAGTACAAGAAGACACAAGTTGTTGACTTGTTTTCTTGAGATAACTTGTCCTTTCAGCTGCTTGCGGTGTTTCAAATGAGGTTTTCTCTTTTGGTTTTGCCTCATTCTGTGTTGATCGAAGATACCGCTGCAATCCAACACTTTTCTTTGACTTGAAAGACAGGACGAATCTCTGCATAGAATAAGTGTTTTTAAACATTTTACTTTATTATACACTGTATCATTTGTTAATATTCACTGCTATATTGCTATAGCAGAACCCCTACAAGTCCTGTGAATAAAACCCCTTCAAATGTAATAGCTATAGCACTTATATTCAGCACATGTTGCAAAATATCTTATTTCATAAGATACATTATATTCATCCTACCCAGCGAAAATGTGAGCTCTCATTGCAGGACATCACCTTTTCCAGCCGTTCCTAGTCTATAATTTACCCTCATAGGGAGAGCATATGTTCTTTAATTCCATTAGAGTGTGACTGCAGCATATACTGTTTAATGCAGACATGGTTGATTGGTGATATTACTAGACACCCGTATATTTTAGATTCTGAGTGCTAGAGTAATGTGACTGCAGGAATACTGATCAGCTTGATACGGGAATGCAAGCTTGACATTGATGTTATGCAAATGCAGTGCTACTCTGACTGTGTCCACACACTCACACGCACCTTCTAGAACGAGCCGTGAAGTTTCATATGATCCGGCGATAATGGAACCTTGTTTAACTCAACCAAAGTAATGGAGGACACCAAGTATAATCACAGCAGGGTAAATAATAAGCGTATACCTATTCATCTTTTACTCTTTCCATTGTCTCTTTTGAGTCAGGGACATGGAGCGTCCCTGTGAAGGACATTGCATGCTGTTTAAGATAGAACAACATGTGACCTTTGCTTTATGCTCTGTGTACAAAACAAATAAATTATGAATCAAACTCGGGAGCATAAAATATAAATGATAAGATTGTGTGTTGAATTTTTAAAGTTCAAAGTACAAGATTAACCCTGCTCTCATGATAGTATCAGAGAGACAAACAGTTGTAAACTGTAAGGCAGCTAGCTCCCTCAGTGAACCAATCATAGCATCGCTGTGATTTTTACGTAAAAAAAGTCTGTCCTGCACACTGAAGGCATCATCCAAACAAGTCCAGCAGTTTAACAGGCGGGATATCCTGTGTCCTGATGGACGAGAGCATGTGCTGTTTGTGTTTCAAGGCATAAATTGTTGACAAATCTGGCTGCAAAAAAGAAGAAGCCGTAAAAATCCCTGGCAAGTTACATTTACTTTATCTGTTAAACTATTCTCATGTAATTTTCACTACATAGCAAACACTTTAATCTTGCTTAAAATCAACGAATGCAAAAAGTACTTCTTATAGTATATACTGTCAAACACCTCCAGTTCTGATTTAGGATTTAGGATCTATAATCACAAGATGATGATAGAGGGAGATTTTATACCTAAAAGTGAGCTAAATATGACCCAAATCTGACCAAATACTGGCCTATTAGATCCATAAGCCTCATACAAGCAATTAGGTAGCTATGTTGTGCCTTTTAAGTATATTTCCTGGATACCAGGGTCATAAAGAATAAAAAAAAAGTGATGATTTTTTTTAATCGTATACAGAGCACCACAGGAAACCTAACAAAGCTATTTGTGGCAGAGGTTTGAGCGAGAGAACCAACGTTTTAAAAGTAAAAGGAAGTTCTGTTGACTCATTTTATTCACGTTTAGGATCTCAACTAATACTAATACTGATAACAACCTTTTAACAGTAAAGACTGATATTAATGTTATGCTGTTGTGACTCGTGTAACCTATGTGGCCTGTATTGTATGTCAGTCAGACCCTCAGCAGCTATAACATCTGTATTGTGTATTAAGAGATTTAATATTTAGACAGTTTGCTTATTTAAAACAAACTCTTTGCACTGTTAGTCGGAGCGGATGTGAGATCTGTAAGTCAGGCTTTTGTAAGACTTTCTAGCATTTCTGTAATTCTGATAGCTGGACATTTGAATTCCTTCATGATTGCTTTTAAAATGTATGTTTAGCTGGGTGGTAAACTCATCCTGATGTGACAAACGTGGACAGAAAATGTATCTCTGCTTCAGACTTTAAAGACTACTAATGATATTTAATGTTATGGCTTTGTATCTAAAGTGATTTTAACACATAAGGAGCAGAAAAAAACAGAGAAGAAAGGGTCATCAGGAAAAAAGAAAATCTTTGGATAGTTTGGTCAGAAAATAATATGCTAATTGGGGTTATCTTTGAGGGTGTTTTCTGCTTTGTGGGAAAACAGCAAGTCAGTCTGATTTTAACTAACCTCTAAGATAAGCCATCAAAGTTCTGTCCTCTGGCCAATCCCCTAGCACTAATGCTTGGAACGAAGCAATTGATGTGAGCATCTTAATTATGCTGCACTCTGAGATAATGATAATGCTCGCATAGCCTGATTGAAGATGGCTGCACAAATGCAAATATGGACATACACACATACACACACACATACACACACACACACACACACACACACACACACACACACACACACACACACACACACA
>JBAMHX010000021.1:4955197-4970117 GCA_037177515.1 Pseudomugil tenellus
TGGACACGGGGAGGAGGAAGAGGGATGGAAAACGGAGGGGAGAGAGACAGCTTGGTTGTGTGTGTGTGTGTGTGTGTGAAACCAGCTCAATTTAAAGAACACTGTTCATCTTTCACGTAAACAAGCTAGTTAGTGAAATCGCCTGTTCTGCACATACATGTATAGGGAGACCCAAAAGCATTGCAGGACTTCTGCTTTATGGCAACCGGCTTTGACACGTCTGAAAAAAAACTGTCAATGTACTTCTTTTTCAAAATAATACTCAAGTGAATGAAATATAGTAAATTTAAACCCCTAAATCTCTTACATTACAAAGCTATGTTGCTTTAATACAAACAGAATGTTTGTAGCTGCATTTGAATTACTGTTTGTTTGTGTTTTTTTAAGTAAAAGTGATATTTGTAAAGTTTCAATAAACAACAATTTTGATTAGCAGGTGCTTCATTTGAACAGGTTCTCATAAAAGTTCTCATAAAATAAATAAAAAAATATTATGAGGATAGGGATTCATCCAAGGTAGCAGTGCAGCTTTATTTTGGGGTTTACTTTTTTGGGGCTTACTTTTTCCGATATATTCCTATATCGAACATCTGAAAAACTTCATGAGATTGAAAAAACTTTGTAATAAAAATTGAAAATGTAAAAAATGTTGATGATTTTACCAGATTTTTATTGCAACATTTAGACTTTACGTAATTCTATAAGTAATAGAAAACAGCGATTGTCTCTCTGAAAGAAGCAACACGTTCCAGGAAACAAGCGTAGCTTAGCTGACAACGTATTTGTTTTACAAGTGTACTCTATTTTGAATTACCAGTTGCTTCAGAGATGTCACATTTATATGTGGTCTGTGCATCAGAAAGCTTGTTTTGAGTATGTGCTGTGACAACAAGCTGAATTGTTCTATTCTGATGTCTTCCCATGCCTCCACAACCCTACAATTTCATCAAGAAAGTATTTTGCTGCCAAATGGGCATCTTGTTGTTTGTCCATTAAAATATGTTTGTGCTTTGTTCACATTAAGTAAGTCCTGCTGTAAGCTGTAAATTCAAACAAGGCCAAATTGCGCTGAAAGGTTTAGGGAGTCATGTTAGCTTTGGTCTGTAGCCAATTAGCTTTAACTAGCCACATTTAGCTTCCACTAAACAGCATCTCACCAGACACTCACTGCCATTGTTTAAAAAAAACAAAGCTCAAAGATGTGAAAAAGTGCATCACATTTTGGTACGTCTGCACAACAGATGTAGAGCTAAATAGAGGGCGGCCATAAAACCAAGTGCTACACGTCACATGATCCCATGAGCGACGGATCCACTACTATAAAGTCATCATGTATGATTTCTGAAGAGGGAAGCCCTGCTTGGACCGCCAACATGCATCAAGCACTGGATTATGACCTCAGAAATCATCAATTATCTCTCACATTAAGCCAGAGATACTCAGTTCAGTTAGATCAGGCCGCAATCCAGGTGTGCTAAAGCAGGAATAATGGAAAACCAGCTGGGTTGCGTCCTACGTAGGACCTAATTGAGCACCCCTTGCATTACACTAATGTTCGGGATAAAAGTTATGTCAGCTATCAGAACATTTAATCCACCTCACTTGGCCTGCAGTCAAGAGGTATATCCAGAGGAACAAACACAAAACAACAACACTGTAAAAGTCAGACTGAAATCGTAAGCTGGGTTCCTACATACAGGCATGATGAGAATGCATTTGTGAATCTATTTAACTGAAGGGCAAACATTTTTGAACAGATTTGAATGCATTTTATCACAGGTGCTTATGGGACTTTGCCCATGGGCATCAGATACTTGTGAGAAAAAATGCAACAGCTTGGATGGATGCAACATGCTTAATTGATTCTTTGATCAGGCAACAGTAGGTTTGTTTCCCCTCTATTAATTAAAAAATGACTCATTCATCTGTAGCCGCGCAACTCCAACAAAGCCTCAAACTCAGTCTAGAACAGCCCTTCACAATAACTACTACTACTTACACAACCTCAGTGTCTATTATCCACTGCCTTCATACAAGATACCCAACAAGGAAATGACTTGAATAGATGCTTGAGGTCTCGTGTTTGACTCCTTTCTTATAGCTTGAGTTAACTACTGAGAAACCATTTACAGTTCTAATTTCTAGAAGTATTACAGCCCAGCTCACAAGCCTCATATTGCTTTTGCCAAGTTTTAATCAGTTGTTCACAGGGCAGATAATAATTATATGATAATACAGACAATACTCATAATCCTTAACATGCTCAAAGCAGTTACAGTACAATAGACAAGCTGGCAAAATAAGCTGCAAAGAAATCTATCCTAACTCACCACAATATTGGATGAGCTCTGTGGAGAATCCCATTGGCTGAGCTGCTGGTGGACATGTAAATAGAAAGAAGGGCAATAAGGAAATGATAAAGAAAAAAGTGGATCAAACACGTTTGTTTGTATACATTTGCTTCGGCATCTGAGCTACTGCTTTTGTATTCCTGAAAAATATATATTTCAGGACCTGAATTCACAGTAAGACTCTTTGTCTGTATTGCTGTTAAATGCAATTTTAAAAAAGAAGAAAAAAAACTACAGCACAATGAGAAAAGACTTTTCAACTCTTTGCAGCTCTGTTGCATCATCGGGCAGTGCTGCCTTTTCTATTGAGGTGGCCAGAACAGAGTGCAGCAGCTTCTGCTATGCGTATGTTGATACAGGCATGCCATAATGTACCAAAGCCCTTACATACATCTGCTGATGCAACAATGCAAAAGAAAGAAAACAAAAAAAACATTAATTCCCTTTACCTCACTATTTATTCCAACTTTTAAAGTGCAAATTATTTATGTTTAAAACACGCTTTTGCTAGTGAAAATTTTACATTTCTCAGTAATCTCAAGGCATGTTCAGCACATTTTAGTTCATGTTTCAGAAATTTCTACCCTCTCTGAAGTCAAAATCCATTTTTCTCTTCTAACTGGTCACAGAAAAGCAATTTAATTTGGTTTTAAATTAACACAAAAATTCAATCCCTCAATGATGGAAGATAATTTTAGTGTTTGTGGTAATTGTGCCAATTAGGGCCAATTGCATCTTCTGAGTTCGAGAGAACTACTTTCATCATTGAAAATACACAACAGGTCTAACGGCCAAATGAAAACAGGGACACAGTGATATGTTTGTACTGGGTCATGCTATCCAGTTTAGGTTGAGTCCAGTCAGCTTGATGATTTCGTTTTTTTTATGATGTTTACCTTTCATCCAGAAGAGCCTCTCCTGTTTTGATGGAACATTTAAGTAGCCAATTCTAACAGAGATAGGGAGAGATTTGACTTTGACCCTTTGCACTGTCAAAAACAACATGTTCTATGGCGTTTAGTGCAGTGAGGACTTTAATGGGAATGTTCACATGAGCATCAAACTCCTATTATCTGATAAAGGTCAACAGATCATGCTGTCTTCATGAGCTTTTAATAATCAGATAACTCCATAGATCAGGGGATCATCATATTTGTTTTGTGCATGTAAACTGGCTCAACAGTCAGGAGATCTACCCATCAGGTCAGGATTCACTTCTCTCCATCTTAACAAGAAATGATCCTCCCCGTTCAAAAGTGGCTTGAGCCAGGAGTGAACGAGGCCAACCATGTCAAAAGTAGGGAAACTATCCCTTAACAGAGAAGGAGAACTCTTCAACTGATAGCATCCTTTCAGCTTTTCCAAGAGACAGATGACATCTGTTAATCATACTTATCCTCAAGTAAAACTATGGACAATGGTCACCCTAACAAGACCTCTAGGTGAGTCACAGCCCTTGATGACTCTAAAACATCAGTGGTTTCACAGGCATCAGATAAAATCATCCATCAGAACTGGAGAGGCTCTTCTGGAGGAGTGTAACACATCTTCCAGAAACTCAACCCAGTGCAGCTGACTCAACTCAACCTACGTTGGTTGGACACATAGACTTGATATCTAAAATAATGTATCAAAATCAGATCTGTCTATATAACACACTTTATCCTGTTACTAGAGATGTAGAGTTAAAATTAGATCAGAAGTGATTAGGTCTACATAAGCTAACATTTTGCTATCTTTGTCTGTGAAAACGTGGTCTTTTTCTATTGCAGGCTGGTGTTTCATGCAGCAATTTGAACTTTTGAAAACCTACAGTGTTACGGTGCAGGGAGGTGGTGGACCCAAACACAGGTGAGGAGGACAAGCAGGAGGCAGCCAGGATGCAGATTAACATGGTTTATTGCAGAAAACAGCACTTACACTCATGACAACTAAGGAAGGAAGGAAGGAACTAACTACAAACAAACAAACAACTAACTAATAATCCAGCCAGGGGGAAAGAAAACCAAGGGAATAAATACACTGAAAACAGAACAAGACACAGGTGAAAACAATGACCAAAATCAAACCAGGTGAACTAATGAACCAGACATGAAGCTGACACAGATGGCAACAGGCAACACAGGAAAACTACAAAATAAAACAGGAAACCACGTAACCTAACCCAAGACCCCAACATGCAGAAGGCCATGTAATGTATTTGACTTAAAAAATATCACTTATTCAATTACAAGGGGTGTAAATATTTTATAGCTTACTGAATATAACAAAGGAAAGTGTGCCAAATGACCCCTTTAAAAGAAACTAGGAACAATTTCACTTAAGCACTAGGAGGTTATTTTACTTCTATTCAGTTCATTTAAGCACCCCCAATTTGAAACAACTCTGCACTGCAAATTTCAAGTCAAACTGAATAAGGGACCTCTCAATCCAAGTATAGTCTAGTTCAATCCAATCCAATTTAATACTTAAATGTGGATGACAATGAGTCCACTGGTTGTTTCAATGTAATCCCCATCCCAAGCATAGTGGTGGGTGACTGGGAGGAAGAAAACCTTTTTAAACAGAAAGAGACTTTCAACACAAATCTCATGGAATTAGCTGAGACTGATTTATTCCCAATACTTTATGATTTAATGTTGATTTTGGTTTTCTTTTCCTAAAGTGAAAACTCAGAAATGTGATTACAAGTTTAATAATAAAAGCAGATTTTTTCACATAAAGAAAATCTCACTTTAAACCTTTTGAGGATATATACTATAACCCTTCTGTAATTATAGCTTATCTTGCACTGAATTTAATTAATGACGTGTTTAAAATGTGTAGAAAGTATATCTCTGCTAAAATTAAAACCCTCTTGACTCTGCAATGAACTGGTGATCTGTCTAAGATGTACCATATAGCTGATGGGGTAGCTTTTTTTTTATCATACTTGCACTCACACCAGTGAATGCATTGGTGGGGATCTTGAACACCTTCTGTTTTTTACCATTTGGGAAAACACATGATTTTTAAAAACAGCAGCCTTTTTCAATTGTTCATCAGTTTTCATTAGACTCAAGTAAATGCTTTAATTTCTCCTGGAAGAACAAAATTATTTCCTTCCTGCATGAGGGACGTATTGTCTCACAGAAAAAAAAATCTGAACAGACGATTGTTTAAGCTGAAGGTGCACATGAGAGGTGCCTTGTTTATTTCTGTGTTAGGTGGAAAGAAACTGTCAAATTATCATCAAATCAAAAAGCGTTTCACACTCACCCCTTTCCACAGCAATTTCTCCCTGTTGGCAGAACTGTATATTTTATCTTTGCAGCTGGAGAGGCATTATTTCTTTTATAAACACTGAAACACAGACTTGTAAATGAACAATTGTTAGACATCCTGCAACCTGCAAAATTGAAAAATTAAATGTGTGACTTTTTAAACCTGCCTTTTCCCTAATTTCCTCCCACAACTTAACAGTTAATTTTAGGTGTTGTTAGATGTTTACCCAATTAAAAAGAGCTTGAGATTTCACCAATATATACAAAGCTACACAACACATCTACCCTGAATGTTGCAATGCTTTTGAGCAGCTGCCACCTCCGTGTGGTTCACAAAGGTTTCTCTTTTGTTTCCCGCAAACATGCACTTAGACTTCTTGGTCTAATTTAAGATTTATCCAAGCCCCAGCTCAGGATAGGGTCATCATAACAGATGGTTTGAAACAAAGTTAAGGTGGTCAACACCTATTTATCTATGTTTAGTCATTTGTATCTAATGGATGACTGTATCATTACCCCATTAGGCAAGTCTATGGAGACGGTACAGCTATAATTAGAAAAACATAGTCATCAGCCTCAGGAATGTTTAAAACTGATGGGGTTGGCGAGCTGATACTTGCCTTGGAATTTCACTACTGCTCTGTGACATTTGCCACATTAGAAATGCCTTCCAAGCTGTTAATATACCCTTTTGGTCTTTATAAGGTCTCAGGTGGTTATCACTGTTAGAAATGAGATAGTGGTTTGAAAGGGCACTAAGGGCAAAAAAAGGTCAGTGGTATTTGCTCGAAATAACTCTCCCACTGCTTTAGACAGTGGATAAGTACACAAAAACTTTGCAGTGGAGCAGATGGAACAAAAGCATCTCCTAAAGGAGAGAAAGGTTTGTTGTCATTTTAGGCTTTAAATGAAAAGGTGTTTTTCTTCATCCGCAATTTGAAAAAATGGCATTGGGATATAAAATATCAGAAAAAAAATTACAAAAAATTAAAAATCCAATAAAAATACAAACATCTGATGTTTAGTGGAAGAAACACATCTGCAAAAAGTTGGGACGAGTGCAACAGCTAAATAAGTGGTGCTAAAAAGAAAAAGTGTGCTTACTAGATGAACTGGCAACAGATCAATACATAAAGAACACCTTAAACAAGCAGAGTCTCTTGGATTTATGCAAATGTGTTTTACAAGGAAAATTTTGCAGATTTTACAAATGCTAAACTGCATGTCCATGACAGTAGCATTAGCTTGTAAGCACGCTACTGGGGTCTTCTCTTCAGACCTGTCCCTGTTTCTTTTTGGGATATTTACCTATAAATATATACCTAGCTGTTGTAGGGTTGTAGGGTTGTATTTCACAGATAGAAAAATCGTACTTTGAATTCACGATTTGACTATCACCAGGTGGCAAACTAATATTTATAAGGCATATTGTTCATTTCCAAAGGCACATATAAACACACACAGAGAGATAATGTCTTCATTAGAACCTTTTGATATGAACATCGATCATTTCTGCTTTAGAGAAAAGATCTTGGGTTATTTGGTAGAATGCATGGTGGGGAACCTGAACACAGTGATGCACTGTGGTTCTGTGCTCACTGACAAGGCAACATACCTTATCAAGTAGCACAGAACCATTATGGTTCACCAGGAATTAATAAGAAAAAAGTCCCATTTAAACACCAACATGATATTTGTAATAAAGAGATGGAATGATGGAATGATACATCAATTTTGTCTGCATAAATGTAATTCAAAGTATATAATGGTTCCACTCTCCCAGCAGTGCCTTGATTAACAAACTGTATTTACCAGCCATAAAGCACTTTTTGTTTTACAGTGTAGAACCCCAATCTGACTTAAAGCCACATGAACTGAAATGTTTTTCTTTGTTACAAAATGAAAACCTGTTTTTCTTATCTAAACAGTTATGAGTTGCTTCTCCATCTCAAAGTGCAACCAGGTGTCATTCACACACACTCACACATGCATAGTTTCTATTGCTTCTTTCAATGTCCGATACTCAGTTAACCAATACTGAAAATGAAATAAAGGCATGTTTTGCATCAAAATATCAGTAATGACATTTCTGAAGTCAGGGAAAGAATATCAGTCCATCAGACCTTACAAAGCTTAAACTTCAGAGACGCGTATTTGACATTTGGAGCCCCTCTTTGGCATGACCTTTGAAGAAGTTCACCAAACATAAACCATATCTTTGTCAATCTCACCATTTGCCTTTGAAATTTAATTTATACTCGTGGAAAATGTAAGGATGGCAGACAGAGCCGTTTGGATCGTGTGTTTTTATGATGCTGCAGGCGAACAAAAGCCAAGTTGAGCATGTTATCAGCTACAAAGTTTCATTACAAATATAGCTAGATCCATTGATTTCAAACAGCAAGTATGTCTGGATATCCTCCTCATTTTATATGCATTGCTGCCGGACATCTACTGAAGCTTGGAAACAAGCATATGGCAGAAATGAAAAGAAAGCATTATCTATGAAGAAAATAAAATCAGGAACATCAGCTGCAGGAGATTCAAAACCCTCCCCGTGACTGACACATTTGATCGAAGGCCCCCTCAGATCACTGATTATGCATACAGAGTACTAAGTCAAATCCAGAAATATGAACATTCGATAGGAGGTTTTCATTTAAGATTAAACATACTGAATAGAATATGAAATATTCTGCTACTCATGTCAGTCAACCGTTCTACTGCAGGAAAAACAGCAGGAAACCTTGAGCCACAGTGCCACTGTGTGGCAAACTGCTAAAACCGACCACGGCCTTCCTCTTGTGTAGAGCAATCAGACACAACTTCTTCTGGAAACAAGATCCCCATGAATCTCAAGATAAAACTACTTTTAATAATTCAGCTCAAAAAGCTCTGATAAATCTGAACTCATTATTATTTTTTTGTTTTATTTTCTCTATGTACTTGGTGTCATATTGCATCTCTGGCAGCGTGTTATTTTATTGTAGTTCCAACAGCTTCTTGCAAACAGATTTAATGGCAACGTGACAACAAATGGAAAAGAAAGCCCCATTGTCTTCATTTCCTCATTCAATCTGACTTGCGGATGGTTGATGTGTCGCCACCTCCTCTGTCTGCCTTTGCAGTAGGATTACAACGTGGCATAGATGACGGTGGATGGAACATTTTCATTCCGTTTTGCTATAAACATGTTCCTGAAGTGGAATTTGACCTCTCCAACACATGACGTGCATCATGAAACTATGTGATGCATGCACTGTACAGCAGGTGATTACCTGAAAGTGATTATTACCTGTTGGAAGATTTCCTCTCTTGGAGAGTCACTGTCAATTAGTTACAATTAATTCCACTGCTTGGCTCAAAGTGGTTGTAAGTCAAGAGAATCTAACCTCAAAAAGTGAAGAAAAATCAGCTTTTCTCTTTTTTTTAAATAGGTTTTCATTGTAATGCTTGTGTGGCTAAAAGCACCACGTTATGTTTTTACATCCTTTGTTCTTAATTTATTCTCTTGGAGGTAAATCCACCCACACAGGTGCGCATGAATATGATATGCACATTCCTGCAATGCTTTTTATATTATTGCTCTAAAGACTTGCTGCTGATGTTTCAAGAAATGCAACACATCAGCAGTGAAATCTAAGCCATCAACAAAGAGCTTTTGCATCTCATGTGTCAATATGAAAACAGGCTTTCATATTTGTTTTAAGGACCTGACTGCTGTCTCCATATTTAGCAAAACTCTGTGTTTTTTCTTATCTTGGTGATTAGAATAACAAGGAAGCAAACATTTAGTTCATTTGGAAACTCTTTTTAAAGGACAAATGTATACTTGTTTCCTATTCGACATAGGAAATATAATTTTGAGCTCTTTTTGCTTCATATCGCCAGAAAAATGACATGTAACTAAGACTGTAACTGCTCAGATTATTTTGAATTTCTATTGGACGATCTGTATTTGAACAGAATTCCGAGAAATAGCAAAAATCTGACTGTGTTACAAGTCAGCTGCAGTTGTTGTTGGTTGTTTTAAGAAGATGGCTTGACGGCACTCCCCTGGACAATCATCAGAGACTATTTTACATCAATTTTACATGAAGATTTTTGTAGTGCTTGTAGTTGTAGCATGGCCAGGCTGAGTGTACATCTATTGTAATTAGAGGAGGCCAAAGGCATCATGCCAAGACAAGTAGAACACAATTTTTCTAGTAAAAAAAGAAGCAGCTTCTGTTCTAAAAGTAAATAGACATGTAAAGATTCATTAAATTTTAATTTTTACATATATGTTTTTATCTTACACTGATGTCAAACCGTTTCCTGAAATGACTTCAAGCGATTAAAAAATTATTTTTATACAATACCGCAAGAAAGTTTTTATAAGTGGATTATATAATTTGACACCTTTAAAAGACGTCTTCCTAATGGAATCTTTTGCTACAAAAATACACGTGTATACACGTGTCTGTTCATATAATCACAAGCATCCTCTGTGTGCATCAGCCTGTTGTTCTCAAACACCATCGAAACAGGTTCTGCATGGTTTTGCTGCACGCATATCTTGTAAAATCTTATCTTGTAAATTCCTTGAACGAAGTCCAATTTCAGCAAAACATACTAAATAGTTTTGTATTACACCTATATTTTAAACCAAGTTAAATTTCTTTCTGATGAGTTTTTGTCCGTTTTGCTTCTCTATAAACCCTACACACACATCAGCATTTCAATATCACATCTATGCATTGTGACAAATGTAGCTTGAAAAACTATTTATATATTCATTTTTCTACATCGCTTAATCGACAGAACTAATTAATGGATTTTTTAAAATAATAAAAATAGGCCACACCTGTAGCAGACATGTCTGATAGAAGATAATATTGAAAAGCAAGTGGAAGAAGTCATGCAGAAACGGATTAAGTGGTTTAAAAAATCATCCAATGTTATGAACAGTCAGGTACAAAATCAAAATTTTTGTCTGACATCATAAGTCTTAGTAGGAAACAGAAATATTAATCTTAGTTTTAGATTTCTTTGCAAACAAATATTCCAACACAGCATTGTGATCTCTGTTGACAGTTTCAGAACTGGTTTTTCTTTTCTTCTTTTACTTTTTTCGAAACCATATTTTAAAATTTGTGACCTGGAATGCTCTTCAGGTTCAACTGTTGCAAACAATAAGACTGATTTTATTAAGCCCGGTTGCTGGCATGCAGATAGTATCCTTACAAATATCCTGCAGCAAACTCGGCATCTGTCCAGGAGGTGGAGAGAGAGAGGCCCCAGTCCCTGCAGTAATGAGAAACAAGGCACTGCAGACGCCAAACCCAGAAGACACTGGCCGCTCAGAGCTAAAGAAGCACAGGTCCCACGACTCCAAGAGCCTGGAAGCAACCCTCCCACCCCCACCTCACAGGCACCTTGTCAACAGAGGACCAGGGATCCTAGACTTCCAACCCCATCTTTCCCCCTTCCAATTCAAGCATTCACTGTTGACAATCAACAGTAAATTAACAGACACCAACTTAAACGACTGAGATCATTTTATTAACTGAAATATTATTCTTTGAAATACATTAGTTGGACATAAAGTTTAATCAGAATTAAGTTGTAAATATTATTTTTCCCTCATTTAGTGCAATTTTTACCAGATGTCTCATGTGATTCTGCATTTCGCGGGTTTCCTACATATCACACATTTTCTTCATATTACATTTCTCTCTCAGGCAAATTACATTTTGGTGGATATAAATAGTTTTTCTTTTGCCTTTTCTGCTCCTGAGACTAATCTCATAATTACTTCTCAGAAACACTGTTCTAAGGGAACACAGTGAGTGAATGAGTGTGAGGATGACAGAACAGGTACCAGGGAAGTAGGCTATAGGGGAGAGCAGGGAAGGCTGGATGAATTGCAACAAAGCTGATCCCTGGAGAAACGAAATGGTGCAGAGCAAACTGACACGTGTAATGCAGGCCTGAAGTAGAAACTTATATTAACACAACACAGTTAAGTAGGAGAGGCCTCAATAAGAAGCTAAAATACTTAAAATTTCTCAGAATCAGAAAAAGGAAGTACAGCTTTATTGCAGCGTTCTGGAGAGGATGACAGTCGGCTTATACAATTAAAAAAGAATTTGTTTTGTTTTTGTGACGTGGCTGTTAAAATCTTTTATATAGTAGATGGAATTGCTCTTATCTGATTAAGAAAAAAAGTATGTAGGTATATTTTAAGGTATTTTTAGTATATGGCCTGATATAAAATGTTGTTCAGTACTTCTGAATCTGACAAGTAAGATATCACTTACGCAGCCTGACAAGTGCCAGCCGGTTAATGGAAAATAAAACAAAAGCTGTTGGAAATCTTTGCACAGTGCTCTATGTTCTGCAATCAATATATGTGCAGATTTGCTTTGTCCATAAAGGGTAATTCCACAGACTATTTTTAAACTCTGGACCACATTAGACCAGATCATCTAAAACTGTTTAACTTTTCAAATCTATACGGAAATATTACACACACTATGCAGATTAATCAAATCAAAGTTTAGGGTCTGGGCAACTGTTTTACTATTTGTGAAAATTCAAATTATGGGTCTCTTCTATGATGCCACAGAAAATCACCCAACTTTAAATGCCATTTAATTTTTCTCATAGTCTTTCCGTGCACATGTAATTGCAAAACAGGGAGCCCAATGTAATAATCTGTAACTCCAGATTTTCACTAGCTTTGTTTTATCCACTGGCATTGCCGTAACTGGGTTCTTTAGAATTTAAAAAAAAAAAAAAAAAAAAAAAAAAAAAAAGATTTTTTAAACAGAAAAAAAGTTGTCAGTTTTTTTTTGTACAATAAAAACAACTTAACAAAAATAACAACACAATTACAGTTCAATTTCATCATTGGAAGAAATTGCTCATTTATTTTCTTGAGATACTTACAACCTCTATTAAATAAAAGTTAAAGTGCATGTTGATCTGTCTTTCCTGTCCCAGCTTGTCAAGGCAGATGGCTGCCTTCCCTGAGCTGGGTTCTGCCAAAGGTGTTGCCTTCCTGTAAAAAAGGGAGTTTTCCGTCCTGCTGTCGCGTCATGCAGCTCAGGATGGGAGACTGGATCAAAGCTAAGATGCATTCCAGTCTCTGGTCTCCCTTAGCTAAGTTTTTGTTGTTGTTGATGTTATTGTTCTTATGAATTGACTAAAATAGACGTGTCTGCAAAATGCCCTAAGATGTCGTTGTTGTGAAGTAATAACAATAAAGAAAATAAAACTTGAATTAAATTGCATTATCTCTAAAAACATTATGTTCACGTTTTTTACCTTCTACTTTTACACAACTGCTCATCATCATTTACTAATTCCTTCATGAATTGGACAGCTATCCTCTGATTTTCACTGAAAATAATTTGGTTTTCCTTTAAGAGAAGATCATTTTTTTATTATTATTATTACTGTGTGTATTTATTCAAACAAACAACACAGATCTTGAGTTTGTCACATGTATTGTAAAATTACTTATCTCAAATTCCTTTTTAAACCAAGATTAAAAATACAGCCTTGGTAGTCATGAAGATACGTAATTATAATCCATTTATTTTGGGTACGTCTTTTTGGAGTAGAAAAATAGCTTTTGTGAAGAGTTTAAATCTTTGTAGCAGTTTAACTTCAACTAAGGTTTAAGCTACCTGTTTAACATCAATTTATTAAAAAGTCTACTTAAGGACCAAATTATATTCATTGTTTCATTATCTACTAAATTATGCTCTTATTTACTAACACATAGAGGATAAAATTAGATAACCGTTGCTGTTCTACTGGCAGGACAGTCATGTATTATGTAAGAATGCATGTATACCCTCATCCTCAACAACTTTGTGTTTGACACTAGAATGAAAACACAATTTTTCTAATAACATCATCATAAAAATGTGTATACAAGAAACCAACCATGTAGAATTTAAACATTGCACTACAGGTAAAAAAAATAAATAGAATGCAGAGAAATGGCTTGTATATTCCTTCTTTAAATTTTCAGAAATTATAAAAGATAAAAATCTCTGTGTGGCTTTTACAACTAAATGCTACAATAGTTTCAGTTGTCTCAATGCTTTGAAAAATTCCTCTTTTTTTGAATGGCTTTTTACCGCTCTTACCAATCATGATTTGCTTCTTACTCTCCTCATCAAGAACACCTCGTGCTCTGTTTTTGTTACTGTTGTTGGTCTTTAAGGTGACATTTTTTTGAAGTAACGTCAACAGGATGTTAAGAGGCTGTTAAACTTCTGAAATGTTTCACCTCTTCTTTTAACAAGACAAACTTAAAACCCAGTCGCTCCAGTTCCCCACCTTTTCTGTAGATCACACATTTTATGACCATTTTTTGGTGACAGGTTGGACATGGGGGTAGAGAAGTTTCACACACAGACTCTTTCAAAACAGAATCATACTGAGGAATGTGGTTTAGCCTGGCTGCAGTGAAATAAACAAGTCCTTACCTGAAAGCATTGTTTCCAGGATACAAGCAGAATAATCCATTTATAGATCATTTTCAGTGACGTCACATTTTGTTAACACTGCTATGTTGTCTGGCAAAAAGCTTGATGCTGTTATTATTTGCTATTAACTGTCTCTGAACAAGAATGGTGCAAGCAAACTGTTCACTTTTTAAATGTGCTTGGTGCTCAAGACCTGCATGGTTTTCTAAAATTCTGGTTTACAAACCTCCAAAACTGTGTGAAATTGTACAAACTCATTTTTCTTACCATAACATTAACAGTTAGCCATTCATTCTCTGCTGCTTATCCGGGGTCAGGTTGCAGGGGCAGCAGAAGGGAAGCCCAGACTTCCCTTGCGTCAAATTTGTCAGCTCGCCTGAGGGGATCCCAAGGCTTCCCCAGGCCAGCTGAGAGATATTATCCCTCCAGCATGTCTTGGGTCTTCCCCGGGGTGTCCTCCTACACCTGGAGGTGTCCAGGAGGCATGCTCTACACTGAGCTCCTCCTGGATCACCAAGGTTCTTGCTATATCTCTAAGGGAGTGTCCTGTCCACCGTGCGAAAAAAAAACTCTTTTCAACTGCCTGTATTTGCAATCTTGTCCTTTGGGCCACAATCAACAGCTTGTTACCAATGGTAAAGGTAGGAACATAGTGTTAGGATGTGGGTAGGTGGTGGACCCAAAAGCAGGTGAGGAGGACAAGCAGGAGGCAGCCAGGATGTGGATTAACTGGGTTTTTTAATAGCACTGACACTCAAGATAACCAGGAAACTACTTACAGACAAACCAACTAATTTAATGATCCCGCAACTAAACAGAC
>JBAMHX010000021.1:4992876-5019553 GCA_037177515.1 Pseudomugil tenellus
GTCCGGCACCAAACAGCAGCCAGACAATCATTCTGCCTGCAACAATGCTGGACAAGACAGGTTAAAAAAAAAAAAAATTTTTTTAGTTGTATTCAGTTTTTTAGGTAAAGTTATCCTTGATGTTATCACACACACTCTCATTTACAGGGGAGAAAGTGCTGAAATGGTGCAACTATTGTGCAAATAAAACATTCAATGACCCATTTTGGAGCTTGAAACTGGTCCTCATCATTTTAAAACAGAAGCTAAGCAGAGTCACGACCAGACTGTAAACCTTTTCACAGATGTATCGATCTAGAACTTACTGAGGTTGTAGATGTGTTGCCTTAGACTCTTGTTCCAGCATTGCGCCTCTTCAGGACAGTGTGCTGCAACAGTGTAAGTCGTATCCTCTCCCTGCGCTTTTGTTCTAATGTATATATTTTGGCCGTGGACATGATCTCCTTCAGACACACAGATGGAGGTATCCTAAGAAAAACACAGATTTATTTTAGTTAAAGTGATCCGACGACATTTCTACATGGATCAAAATATTACAAGTTTCCAAGGTCTGTATACTGAATACTGCAGCTCCACACATATAATCTGTTCCTAATTGATCAGAGTTGTAGCAAACCTGAACATGAAAACCAGAGGCCAAGATCGGATTTTGGCAAAAACATAATCTAAGTTTTTATTTTGTACATGAGAAACTATTGTATCATTTGTATTTTTCTTGCACACTTAACAGTCAGAATAATCATTTTGGAACTTTAGCCACTGTGCACATCATTGTATACTAGATTATATAAAATCCATTCTTCTCAATTCATTGTATTGTTTACTGAAAAAAAGAAAACAATGGATGGAGTTCACACAGAAATGTATCTGTTTTTTTATGGCTCATTGACTGAGCTACATGTTCAATCTGAGCCCAGAAGAACTGGTTTGTTGAGCAAATGGAACGACCTTCACAAAGCCCAATGAAAAAAAATTTGACTGAAATCTGATCTTAGAAGCTACATTGCTTGCAAAATTAATATGTTTTATATGTCTATATGTGCTTAAACTCTGCATGTTTATTTCAGTATGCACTTGTTTTTTAAACAACAATTGTGCAAAAAAACAAAAGAAAAGAACTAGGCCACATCTTAAATATATAAAATAAAACAAAATGTGTGTGTTGTATGGTATTTAAGAGAAGTTTTATGTAAAAATCATTAGGCTTTGTTTCATGCCTTGTTTAGAAGAAAATAATATGTCTTTCTTAAAGCTTAAAATGTATTATATGAGAAGTTTGAAGACAAACTAATTCTGATTTTATTATTAGGAGGTCATAAGAAGACATTTTCTGCGCTTTTGATTCAAGGACGCAAGCAGGAAGCAGTTTTTTTATATAAAAAAAAGCTTTTGTTTTATAAGATTCTGAAACTGAATGCAAATGTCAAAGTTTGATTTGTTGGATGTTTATTCTCTGACTCATCATGATACCAGTCTGAACCCATTTAGAGAAAAATAATAGAGAAAACTGTGTGTATTACAAAAAGATTACAAAATGTGTTGGGAATTTTTTTGATGGATAAAATAAATTATTATTATTAAATTATTCTGTATAAAAAATAATAAAAACAAATGTTTTGCTGCTTTTTAGCACCATACATTTATGTATTGTAGGTAACACAAAGAAACAAAAAACTCTTAATTTTTGGATGTGCAAAAATACATGATTAAAATCCAAATAATTCATAGTTAGGACTTGATGGTCTGTACAAATATAATTGAGTTACTGTGTGAAATATAGTCGGATCTGCAGGCGGAAATGCGATAAAACATTCGTAACTGTGGTTTCATGATTGCTGAACTGTTTTGTTTAGTTACCAGACAGCAACTGTCTGGTAACTAAAAGGTGTCAAGATTTATTTTCACACCATCATGTTTTTACAACAGGTGATAAAACATATCTGCATATCTTCTGTCTCTTCCTGAATGTGTAAGAGCTACATAAAGTCAGTGTTTGTCATGTCCCTTCTGTCCTACTGTATAAACAAAGCAAGACAGCAGATCAGCGGACAGGGATGGCATCATTCTTTCTACATAATTTCCCAAATTTCAAATCCAGATTCTGAATACATATAAAATATAACAAAATATATGTGTTGTATTAAGAGAATGTCAAAAAGTGTTTCATGCTAAAGTTAATTAGTTTTTGTTTTGTGTCTTTTTTGGAAAAACAAAACAAATTTAGGCTTTTAATTAAATTTTAAATTGCAAGATATGAGAAGTTTACAAATTACTTCTGATTTTATTAAGCAATATAAAAATGTGACATGTTTCTGCAATCTTGATTTGAGGATGAAAGCAGAAAGCAGATTTTTCTATAAAAAGCTCACGTTTAATAAGATTCTGAAACTGAATGCAAAAGTTTGATTTGTTGGATGTTTACTTTCTGAATCATCATGATACTGGTCTGAACCCATTTAGAGAGAATAAATAGAGAAAAAAATGTATCACATTGAGATCACACAAAATAAGCGTGTTGGGAATATTTTCTTAAATTACAAGAATAAATTATTACAAATTTGAAAAAAGCTGTCATTTGCAGTTGTTTAAAAATATCCTGCAATTGTGTATATTTAAGATAACACAAAGAAACAAAAAAACTGTGAATTTTTTGTTTTGATCTGCTCGCTGGAATACAGAATAATTTATAATCCAGAATTAATCAAAAGACTTGATGGTCTGTAAAAATATAAATGAGTTACTGTGTGAAATATTGTCTGATCTGCTGTCAGTAACGCGATGAAACATTCGTAACTGTGGTCAGGATTGCTGAACTATTTTGTTTTGTTACCAGACAGCAACTATCTGAAAATGTGTCATGATTTATTTTCACACCATCATGTTTTTACAACAGGTGGAGCAAAAAAAAAAAATAAAACCTCCGCTTGTTCCTTTTTCATTTCTACCCAAGTTGTGTAGGGGAAATTCAGGTTTCTCATATCTAAAAATAAATGAATAAATAAAGAAAACTGATATATCTGCATATTCTCTGTTTCTAACTGACGCACGCAACCAAAGTCTTTAAACAAAGGCATCTCTAAGTGACCAGGGAGAATAGCTTCAGACTTCTGTGTAACGACAGATCTCTGGAAGGATTGTTCCCGAGTTCTAATCTTGTACCATATCTGTATGTCTTAATGTATGTCTCACTCCATGTTTTAATGTTTAATGTATGTTCAACTTCTTTTATTCTTCATTATTAAATTTATATTCTTCTCAATCTAAAGAAACCATTGTCCTCGTCCTTGACAGGAAAAACGGCTATTACATGGTATTTAAGAGAATGTTAAAAAGGTTTTATGCAAAAGTTAATCAGTGTTTATTTTGTGTCTTTTTTTGGAAAAACAAAACAAATTTAGGTATTTTTTTAAATTTTAAATTGTAGAATATGAGAAGTTTACAAATTACTTGTGTTTTTTTTAAGCAATATAAAAAATGTGAAACATTTTTTGCAATCTTGATTTGAGGACGAAAGCAGAAAGCATATTTTTCTATAAAATCTCATGTTACATAAGATTCTGAAACTGAATGCAAATGTCAAAGTTTGATTTGTTGGATGTTTATTTTCTGACTCATCATGATACCAGTCTGAACCCATTTAGAGAAAAATAAATAGAGAAAAATATGTATCGCAGAGAGATCATACAAAATAAGCGTGTTAGGAATTTGTTTTTTAAATATCAAGAATAAATGATTCAAAATTAGAAGTTGTTTAAAAATATCCTGCAATTATTTTTATTTAAGATAACACAAAGAAAAAAACACTGTGATTTTTTTTGTTTGGATCTGCTCGCTAGAATACAGAATAATTTATAATCCAGAATTAATCAAAAGACTTGATGGTCTGTACAAATATAATTGAGTTACTGTGTGAAATATAGTCTGATCTGCCGTCGTTAACCCGATGAAACATTCGTAACTGTGGTTTCATGATTGCTGAACTGTTTTGTTTTGTTACCAGACAGCAACGATCTGAAAATGTGTCATGATTTATTTTCACACCATCATGTTTTTACAACAGGTGGAGCAAAAAAGAAAAACTTCTGCTTCTTCCTTTTTCATTTCTACCCAGGTTGTAGGGGAAATTCAGGTTTCTCATATCTAAAAATAAATGAATAAATAAAGAAAACTGATATATCTGCATATTCTCTGTCTCTTCCTGAATGTGTAAGAGCGACTTAAAGTCAGTGCTTGTCATGTCCCTTCTGTCCTACTGTAGAAACAAAGCAGGACAGCATTTCACCAGACAGGGATGGCATCATTCTTTCTACATAAGTTCATTTAATTCACCACAATTCAAATTTCCTGCAAATCTAAACTAATAAAAGTATTTCTACTGAAATATATTTATTGTTATATATTGTTATATAAATTTAATCAAGTAACATGAGAATGAATTAAATGTACACAAGATGTTCAACTTAAAGGAGGACCACTGTTCTGCATGATCTACATTTTTTCCTCCTCCAACAAACCCGATGAAAAATAAAATGGACCTCCCCAACTACTCATCAGGTTCTGCACAAGCATTTTATTCATCCATTCCTTTGATTCTAGCTTTGTTGAAGCGGGAAAACATCTAAAATCTGCAGGACAAACGCTCACAGGGACTAGCATTGAACATCCCAGACTTAGATAATGTGAATCAGAATACACTACATTAAACTACAATTAAAACACATAAACCAACAAAAAAAATAACCACAGCTTCAGTAATATAGTTATTTTGTCATGCAAGGTGTTCCTCTAAAAAACTGTATGTATTGATGTAACATAATGGTGGAGGCATCGATGTTAACCCCATATCTTATGCGAGGTTAAGATAATAACCCTCACAGAATAAAACATCTCTGCTTTGTTTTTGTTTATTTATCGTTGCAATCCGGTGATGTCACCTTGCAAATGTAATCAGAAAGGACAGAACATAAATCCATCTCTAAATGTATCCCCTTTGTTACCAGAACCAACCTTTCTGATGGGGATGACCAGCAGAGGTTTCTGCTCAGACTGCAGGTCTTCTTTACTCTGATAACAAAGAAGAGTTTGCCTCTGCAGGACTCCATAGTGATTTTCCCAATAATCTAAATCACCTTCGAGCTGAGAGAGAGCACATAGTAAAGGAATACTGCGGGTTATAATTATATATGGTTTAAAAAAAAGTCACAAAGTGGGAAAATGTGTGAAAATGTATTTACCTTGACCTTTATTTGGCCACTCATCACTGCCTGAGTCATGCATAGAGGCTGAGCAGCTAATCGGCAGCACACGTTTCCAAACAGAGGCAACCAAAATGGACAGTCTTCTAAAAACATTATTCAATAAATGAGATCAATTTCCAGGGTTAGACGAAAGCGTACCAGACAAGCGAAAACAGAAAGAGTAGGAAACCAACCTGTCGCTGAAAGCACCAAATCATGTGTCTTAAAACCTTCCTGGACATGGTGGATTGCCAGAGTTGTGTGAGCCAGCAGGTTGTACTTAGGACTCCTCGAAATGGAAAATATTAAGCACAATGAGCTGCTAATATGAAACAATAAAGAGTTTGTATGAGAGAGAAGTATTAAGCTCACAATGCAGACCAGCCATGTGATGAAGATGGTGACACATGTCCAGATCTAACATCTCCTCCACTAGAAGCAGATCCACAAGCAGTTGTGGACTCAAAGGCGGCACGGATTTTTTTGCCCGAGGAGCATCCCAGAGAGCCCCCCAAGAAGTTCATCCTCCTGGATGTGAGAGTCCCCGGGGAGAGATCCTCGAAGGCACAGCTGCTGTACAGCTCAACCCGCAGCTGGAATTCTGGACCTACGTTGTTGCTGCAAGCACAGAAATGCCTCACAGAGATGCATGCCATGTGGAAAATATCCAGAATGGAACCTCTTGAGATGCTTCAACTTACAATATGATAGTATCTTCAAAACAGATGTCAGTTAACGTCCTGTCTACCATCATTATATCTGTGTCATGGATCTCTGTGCCACACTGAAGCAGGCAGAACACAGCGCAGCGATGCAGCTCTACAAACAGCAGAGCAAGAGACGATCTTACAGTAAATCTAGGATGCTTCTTTTTTAATTCAGCCAAGATAATGAGTTTAAGTGAACGTGCTCTTTCTAAAATGTAAGGATTTCTTTTTCATTCCCACACATTAGCAGTCAGATCCCTTGATCCTTCCTTTCTAGCTTACCTCCTTTGTTCTTGAAGTACTCCGAGTCCTTCCACATGAGGGGGATTCGTAGATCTGCAGAGTACAAATCAGCAAGTCAGAAAAATAAAAGCCGGTTTCAATCTGATTTATTTTACATTTTTTGAAAACTATCTTTTACACAAACCTGAGAGTGCTACTTTCCCAGGACAAGGCAACAGATCTTCAGATGGCCTGCAGGGAAATTAATTATATATTAACAAATTGAGTGCATTACATATTTGTTAAATAATAATTTGCTTCATATGGAGCTTATACTCAATCTTTCCGTTCACATTCAATGTTAGGAGCATTGCAAAAACATCCATGGATCTCAAAAACAAAAGCTTATCTGACATCTAGTGGTAAGAAATAAGTTTCCTTTTGCTTTAAACCTCTTAATTCCTCCCCCACATTGCTCTTACTGACCAACTACCTGTTCATTATCTCAAGCATTCAGTGTGTCCATGCACTTTGTCTGACCTGCGTCCTTCTTTCTCTAAGATTTGTGCTTTTCTTATTTTCTGCAACTGGCTGAGCAGAGCCAGAATGCGAGCATTGCAGGTTTGCAAACTTTTTGAGGTCTCCAGGGCCTGATCTCTCTGGGAGCAGGCAGCCAGAAGCTTACTGGCCCCCTCTCGCATCCGCACCTCCCTCTCGATCTGCTGCAGCACCTTTTCATCCTGAGAGAGAATTGAAAAAATTATAATAATAATAAATATTGTTTCAACCAAAATGATAAAAATCTCTGCACATGCATCAAACGTTCACTCAGTTTCAAACAGTTAAAAGTTTATCCTGACTCGGAGCTTTAAACATGCAAACATGTTGTACAAGAGCTTGGTGGTGCGTCTGCTGTTACTGGTGCGTGACTTAAATCCCTGGATAATGTCCAGTATTAAGGTCTTCGCCAAGAAACTGAGTTCAGGTGAGTCATTTAGAGAACAAAACAGTAAAAAAAAAAAAAAAAAAAAAAACAGTTCAACTCATGTCTAAAACAATAGGTTTGATAATGTTATCCTCATAAAGCTATTAATTAATTATGGTAAAATGCGCCTAATGTTAGATATAAAACTGAACTGAGCAGCTCATCTTTTCAATTATAAACGGAAAAGTTTAGTTTGTATCTTTCAGTGTGAACATCTTAACATTGCTGATAATCCATACAACAGTTTCATAACATACTTATAGACTGAAGATTTACCATCATTAACAAGTTATGCATTTTAGAGTAATTACAGCTTTAGGGATCAGAACATGTTGCATAATTAAGTCATGTTTCCTGCATGGAGCTAGAAGCCTCATTGGTATGTTTGAATTAACTGTGAATATATTTAAATGATAAATTAACCTGTATTCCCTTCAAATAGTAAAATGGGTTTTTTTATTTGTGTTTTAAAATAATATCAAGGTAACACAAAGAAAATGAGTGATTAATCTTTTTAACAACATATTACTTAAAATAAAATTAAGCACTTCAGATGTTTTTTCCTGCCTTTCTAGAGAACTTAAAATCACCTTATACAACTATAAACTTGACCAAAATATGATGAAAGTAAAATAATAAATAATAATGCACATCTGTATCAAACACCAGCATCTGCTGTATTTTCAAATGCAGTCAATAGAAAAAAATCGCTCCTCTCACTAACCTGAGTTTTATCATTCATGGTCCTTTTTCTGCAGTACTTCAGAGGTCTGTTCCGGTCTGAGCACAGTCGGGCGGCACGCTGAATGAGCAAGCTAATCTCACAGCTGACTGAAACAGCATTTAGAACGGACCTGCAGACCGAGCAGTTAGTTACTCAACAGAGATCAAAACAGTCTTAAGCCTCCATACAAGAGGTTGCAGCAGAAGGGATTACAGTCTCCAATATAAGCCTCTTTTTCACACGCACTAAAGAATGTTCAAATGCTACTAAAACTTACAGTTTTCATACCATATTTCTGCAAAACTACTTAAACTAATAATATTATTATAATTATTTTTTAAATTACACTGCTCAGAAATATAAAAGGAACACTAAAGTAACACATTGTAGATCTAAATTAATGAAATATTTCATGAAATACTTTGTTCTTTCCATAGTTGAATGTGTTGATAACAAAATCACACAAATATAGACCAATGGAAATAAAATGTATCCACCCGTATACATATTTATTTAGAGTTATACTCAACATGAAAGTGGAAAAACTACAGGCCGATCCAACTTTGATGTGATCTACTTTAAACAAGTCAAAATGAGGCTCAGTAGTGTGTGTGGCCTTAGCGTGCCTTTATGACTCCCTACAACGCCTGGACATGCTCCTGATGAGGCAGATGTTCTCCTGAGGAATCTCCTCACAGACTTGGACAAAAGCATCCCCCAACTCCCGGACAGTCTGTGGTGCATCCTGGCGTTAGTGGATGGAGCGAGACATGATGTCTCAGACGTGCTCATTGGATTCAGCTGTGGGGAACAGACGGGCCGGTCCATAACATCAATGCCTTCTTGTTGCAGGAACTGCTGACACACTCCGGCCACATGAGGTCTAGTTCTGCTGCCTGTTGCAACTTTCTCCACAGCGTCTCCAGACTGCCACGTCTGTCACATGAGCTCAGTGTGAAACTGCTTTTATCTGTGAAGAGCTCAGGACGCAGTGGCGAATTTGCCAATCTTTGTGTTCTCTGGCAAATGCAAAACGTCCTGCATGATGTGCTGTAAACACAACCCCCACCATAGGATGTCGGGCATTCATACCGCCCTCATGGAGTCGGTTTCTGATTGTGTGAGCAGACACATGCACATTTGTGGCCTACTAGAGCTCATTCTGCAGGATTATGGCAGTGTTTCTCCTGTTCCTCCTTGCACAAAGAAGGAGGTAGCAATCTTGCTGCTGGGTTGTTGCCCCCCCACGGCCTCCTCCACATCTCCTGATGTACTGGCCTGTCTCCTGGTAGCGCCTCCATGTTCTGGACACTATGCTGACAGACACAGCAAACCTCGCATTCAAACGAGGAGCTGCTGAAGAGGTGCAGAGACTGTCAACAAGATGATGGAACATAAAGAAACTGCAGCATGTTTGCTCTGGTTTTCCACAAGAGTTTCAGAATCAAACAAAGTCTATTTTAAGAAGCAGGCTGTGAATTTGCAGGTTAGTCAAAGAACTTATTTGCCCAAAAACACAATCCCAGTAATCTGGCAAACTGTACATAAACAAAATCATCATCAAACATCTTTTCAAAGTAGGATTGGGTTCAAATAATAATGGCTATGCTTATGCTATGGCGGGCAGAATGGTGATCTGTCCACTGTGCCATGCTGAGCACATTTACTCTGTCAAGAGGAACTATATGTTTATACGTGTATATAAAGGTCTTGTTGGTAATCTGAATTATTTATTTTAGTTACTTTAGTTACTATTTCAGTTAACCATGTATTGCTGGACACGACCAGAGGGGACAGAAAAATGATAAGAAAACAAGAGAAATGGAAAGAGAACACAAACAGAACATAAAGACGAGACAGAAACACACCACCAAGAAAAAAACGCAATCTAACCACCTATACTTTGCCATTCGTCACACCTGTACAAAAATGAAGGAAAAAAAAGGATCTTGTGAGCTCCCGCAGAGTAAACGAATAGGAAGAAGGAAGAATGACTGTTACTAAATAATCTAAAAGAGATCTTAGTGACTGTGTCATCATGCAGAACAAACAAGGTCAAAAGTGCTCGCAGGAAGATGAACATGCTCAGGCAGTCCCCTCTACTCAAAAGGTCAGAGGTCGGCCAGGAAAATTCCGAGACCAGGACAAATGGCAGTCAGTCCCAGACAAGGACTCCAGCCACCCCACCCCGGAGCCAGCCCATCATCCACCCAGGAGGCGGAACAGGGAGGTCCTGACCCGACCTTAGAACAAGTTATCAAGGTAGGATCCGATTCTCGCCCTACTACCATGTAGTCCAACAGCAGAAAAGCTAGAGACAGGCACTACAGCAAGCCCTCACATTCATTCCCAGGATCTACCATCCTGGTTCTCAAGGGCCGATGTCCTGCAGGTTTTCTTAGTGTCCCTGCAGTGTCCTGCACACCTGACTCAAATCAATGTGTTTAGCAGATTGAGGATCCCTAATTTAAGTTGTATTTTTTCTGAAATTGTACTTCATACCACAAGGTGTCACTACATCTACCATACTGGACCTGTTGTAATCTCTCTCTCAGGAATTAAACATAACAATCTGAAAGCTACACAGCTGTACAAGGTACGCTCTTTAATTTGCAACAGGTCTACAATATACGGGAAAACATCTCATCTTTAAATGTAGTCCGTGCACAGAATACACATATAAAACTTTACACGATGGTAGTATAATGACTTATGTGCTGAACTATAACACAGAAAGAGAAAGATGAGAAAAAGTCTAATGAAAACTATTTAAACCTTTACAATATTCACATTTGCTTAATGAAAACTGAGGCTTGGAGCATTATAAAAATATTTAGCTGCCACCTCGAGTTTAAATAGTAAGCATTACTGTTCATTTTCACATGGCAGAAATAGTCACTCAACTCATTTTTAAAAACATTTTAGTTGAACATACTGGACAAATGCAAAGTGCTTGTGAAAGTTGCAATAAATTTTATAGCAAATATGATATTGCAGTTACTTTAGTTTTTAATAAAACTCAAAGAGCAAACTTAAGAATTTTTTTTATATATATATAAAAGTAAGCTTGTAGCTTTTATCCCTCTTCCACTTCTGTGAAAATGTCACTTAGGAAGTACTGAGACACGGCAGTAGGTTCCTCTTCTACAGAGTTGCTTTCAGTGTAGCCCCATTCCTGCAGCGCCAAATCCTGAAAAGGAGAAAAGATCAGCTTTAAGCAACTCAGTCAGCGAGTTTAGGCAGCTTGCATCCATGTGTATCCTCGTTACCTCTGTGCTGGTAGCTGCATCTGAGCAGATGGATCTGTGGTCAAATGTCTGGTCCACAACCAGAGATTGTGCTGGTGATGCAGTAGCTGCTGAATGGGATTCCTTTGGTGTCTGTGTAGAACGCTGTGTGGGAGGGACATCGTGCGATACAGATGCCACAGGCTCTGAACATGCCTTTCCTGCTGAAGATGCAGTTTTCACCTTCGCTCTGCAAGATGTAGCTTTCCCAGATTGACTGACTTTTGTTTCAGAAATGTAGGAGGGGAATTCAATGGCTTTTCTGTTGTGTATTAAAAGCAAGTGGGAGAAAAACACCATTTATTTATATGCAAACATAGCAACTGATTAAATTAGTGAGATTTTAACTATATTTCTCACCGGCTCCGATGACTTCTCCCAACTCTCTGTGCCGTTTGTAAACCCGAGCTATTGCCAGACTTTTTCCTACAAGCCAGAGTCTCTTTATCGCCACTAACCGTTTGGACAGAAGTCTCAGGTTGATCAGAGTGCTGGGTGGTGCTTGTTTGGGAGGTGGGCGACTCCGTTTCAGTGGGAGAAGGGGTCATTTGCTTCTTCACTCTCTTACTGGACTTAACTGGAAGTTTGGATGGTTAAAGAAGAGACAGCATCAGGATAAGAAATGATTTGTCCAATTTGCTGAGAGTGAAGATGCTGAGCACGTATTGATCTGCTTCGTACCTTTTCTGCTGTCTGTCATTTGCTTTGATGGGGAAATATCACACTCTTTGCTGTCCACAAGTTCTGGCTGAACTGTAGTATTTCCTGTTCCAATAAAACACAAAATCATAAATAAGTCCATAGTAAGTCGATATCTATTAGCCTAAAAATTCAAATTACCTTGTAGTTCCACTGAATAGTTCCCTTCAGCTTCCTTTGTATATACAACTGGGCCTGGACTAGTTACACCTATTGCATCATTAGACATTGATCCATCTCCTGCTGTAGAACTCTGTCCAGAATCACTGCAAATGGAGAAGGTGGCAGAATCAGACACCAAACAAAAACAACCCCCCCGTCCCACCCCCTTGAATGGCAAGCAATTAACCAAACACTAACATTGGTTGCTGTTTAGTTGCATCTGCTACGGGGAGATAAGAGAGGTGCTCAGCTGTACTGTGCAGCATGTCCCCGGTTGCGACTGGAATCTCTGTCAGCGAGAGGATGAAGAATGGTTCATCTGGATCTGAAGGCACCTGTTCTGGCAGTACTGAGAGAAAAGATGAGAGGGGCAGGGTTTATCCACAAACTAAACATTACATTTGAAGCAAAATGACGTGAGACGAGTAAATTTGATAGCAGACTTACTTTGTGATAAAAGTGGATAACTTTGGATCCCCTCTATACTTGGTGGTAATGTGTTCTAGGATTCAAGAAATCAAAGGAAGAAATTTGAGGATCAGTAGCAGCTTAGCAGCTTGACAGGCCTTACACTCCATCCCTGATCAAAGCAGTGAATGAGAATAGTGTTTACTTGGTATAAGACCATCACAATTCTTTCCAACCTTTATAATCGGATATTTTGCTTCCAAGTCTGAGGAACTGGGTACTATGTGGCTCTTTTTCAACAAACATAATTCATATAATTATTCAAATTTATATTATTATTGTGACACTAAGTAATATTACAATTGTAAGATAGTATTTTTTTTCTATTTATGGAAAAGAGAATGTATTTTTACAAAATCAAGAAGAAAATGAGTTATTTCTATATAAATTGGTTAAAACTTAAAACTCCAAAATCTTAATACAGTAGACAGAAGACAAATGGAAAGCCCCTTCTACTGCCAATATTGTTCTACTAGTTTGAAAAGGCACTGCAGGACTTAGCCAGACTTAGTGAAATACCCTTTAACTAATTCATCATCTTGCATCCTACCTCTTGTGTTCGCTAAATCAGCCACAGTTCAAGTGTAAAAAGACTGAAATTCACATACCATCAAAATTAGTCAAAATCACTTTAATGTCCTCGTCTACCATGTGGTAGAGCTACATTTGCAAAGGCTTTGACAACTTTCTTTTGCAAATTTTAAAAATACACCTGCCTGACCCATCTATAGCACTGGTATGTAAAACCCAAACTAAGTGTTCAAACATAACTGTTTTTATTTATTTATTTAGCACCCTTTTGCTAAAAAAAAGTTATTCTGATCACTTTTGTGCAAAACAAACAGAAAAGTCCAGTCAAAAATGTTTCGCAGATCTTTTATGTGGGCAGCTGGGGCGCAGGTGTAGTGTAGCCTTCTGATTGGAGGATCATGGGTTCGGTTCCCAATCTGTCTTGAGCAAGACACACTGAACCCCAGTTGCTCCTGGTGGCCAGGCTAGCGACGGTGTGCATGACTGCTCTGCTGCCATCAGTGTGTGAACGTGTGTGTGAATGTGTGGATAGTAGAATCTGTAAAGCGCTATGGTCATCCAGAGATGAGAAAAAGCGCTATATAAGTGAACACCATTTACCATTTAAAGAGTTAAGGTCAGAAAGTTACATAGTGTATTTTTCAACCCTGAGGTTGTATAATGTAACTGGTTGCAATTCACCATTTCTGCCACTAGATGTCCTTATTGCTTAACGTGGAAGTTTTTTCTAGCTTATAAACTAAATTCTACTGGAACTGTCACTTATTTCTGTTATTCTGAAACAAATTTATGAATATGACACACATGGAAATTTAGTTTTTTTTATTTACAATAACATTCAATTATTTTTTCTATTTACCTTAAATCACAATATTTTTTTCATGCACTCCCACTGTGCCCCCTAAATGACCCCTAAAGATACTAAGGAAGTTTAATGTAATTAAATTTAGATTTATTTATGAAAATTTGAGTATTCACCTCCAAGCTAATCTTTAACATTATTAAGTGTTTAATAACTGACATATACCGATAGTAATTTTTTGTCTGTCTTTGTGGACGCTGGACATCAATTTAATTAAGTACACTAAGAATGTATAGGAAGAACAGTAAAAATTATTACATTAAGTTTGATGACCTACATTTATATACCTCTAAAGAAATAATACTAATAAGTCTTCACATAATTAATGCCCATCTTACCTGAGAAGAAACTGAACCCTCAGACACACGAGCATTATTTGAACTGGAGTCTGTGACACTCGGTTTATCAATAAATCCCTTAACTGACTTCTGATGTTCAGATTCTTGTTTCTCATCAAGCGGAGCATCTACGACCTGGGAGCAATTGTCAGAGTCTGCCGGGAAAAAAAATCAAATGTTTATCCACCAAAATCTAAGAATGGCCACAATCTGGTCCAGAACTGCTTAAGATAAAGGAACTTTCTTAGTGTCCCACCTGCTTTTGTTGAGCTTGTGTCATGTAGTTGGGGGGGCTGTTGAGGACGACTACTGCAGCGCAGGTTGGGTTTGAGTTTAACAAGTCGGCCTCTACGAGACCGAAGAGATTTGTTTGTTTCAGAAGAATCAGTCATCTCTGTATGATCCATGCTTTAAGATAAAAAGAACATTTCATTAATAATTCTTTCAAAAGACAAAGTCGTGTAAAAGAAAAGCACTTTTTTTGGACAGCATAATGAATACATCTCTTACCCTTGAACAGATGAGTCTCTTTGTGAACATGTTGGGGTGGCAGCAGAGGGGAATATAGGATTCGCTCTGGACTCAAAGGATTCAACTTGGGTTGAAGACTGAACATCTGAAGCACCAGTTATATTGATCACTGGTTGGTTGTTTGATGATGCAACATTAGTGGACATGTCCATCGTAAAATCCTCATGTGAAAGAGGACTTGTCTCTGCTGCTTGATCAATCGACACTTTGTCCAAAGCTGACTTCTTTTCCATTGTAATCTTTGTGCTGCTTCCTTCGCATGCAGACTCTTCTAGTGTTACAGATGAAGTATCCATCTGCTGGTCCTCTGAAGGTTTATAACCATCATCTGCTTTTGGTTTTCTGAGTGTGATTCTACTGGGTGATCTTAAATTGGGTTGGGGTTTGATCTTAGGGAATCGTTGCCTTCTTTGAGGTACATTTTGTTCAGTGCATTCAGTAGCCAACACTTTTCCAACTCCAACATTTGTCTTTAGTTTTTCCTCAGCTGAAGATAGCTCCCCTGTGTGTGAAGGAGATGAAGCCAAACCCAGCGATGGAACTGAATCTGAAGCACAGTCTCTGGTTGTTTCTGGAGGAGTAGTACTGCAAGTTGGCTGTGCTTCTACATCCGTCACTGTGGCCTCAATGAATTCCGGTCTGAAGGTGGAGCTTTGTTTGAACTGCTGCATGTGCGAGACAGGGTCTTTAGTTGCTTCCAGCACAGACTGTGCAAAGTTTAATTCCACATTATTCAAACTGCTCTCTGTTGTTGGAACACAGGGTGTCATGTTTTCTTTTGTGTACTCAGTGTGCTTTGTCTCTCTGTTGACCAGATCCAAATCAGGTTCTGGCTGGACTTCAGGCACATTCGATTTCACTGAGGCACCATGTTCTGATGTTTGCTCACCAAAGTCTACCTTAGCAAGTCCAGCATCAGTGTTTTGACACTGTTGTTCAGGCAACGCGGAGCTCAATGGCTGTGGTTTAATTTCCACTGTTTTGTCAGATTCAGAATTTGGAAGTGAACTTGATCCTTTCCCTGCTGACTCTTGAGCAGTTTGTGGTTTAGACCTTGCAGCTCTTGTTGTCTGCTGCAGGTTTGGTTTGGGTTTTTGTAATCGACTCCTCCTCAACAAGCCAGCAGATGCAGCTGTACCGTTATCTCGAGTATCTTGGAAATGCTCTACAGCTGTAATAATTGTGGTACCTTTGACTGCTGCTGAATCTATATTTGACTCTTGTCCAGCTTGTGAACCTGTAATGATTTGACCAAGACTGCTTTCAGTTATTTCATCATGTGGCGCCGGGCTTTCAGCTTTCATCTCAGAAGTTGATCCTTTATTTATGGTCTCCTGCTTACAAGTAGGTTCGGGCTGGACTTCAGGGAAGTCTGGCTTCTCTGGCCTGCTTTGATCTGATGTTGGTGTTTCAATGTGTACCTGAGGAGCAAGTCCAACCACGCACCCTGCAGGATCAGACCTTTCAATATGTTTATCAGTAGATGAAGAGGATGGTTGTTGTGCCTCCACATGCGATCTTGTCTTTTTATGCAATTCAGGATTTGGACTTGATTCCTTCTCCACTGGTTCTTTTGCAGCTTGAGGGTTAGACCTTACAGTTCTTGATGTTTGCGGTAGTTTTGGTTTAGGTTTAAGTTTTTGCATTCGGCTTCTCTTGGGTTGAAAAGCAGATGCAGCTTCATCTTGTTTACTGACTGGCCATAACACAGCTTTATCGTTCTGTTCTTGGACTGAGGATGGTTCTCCATGTGCCAACTGAGCAACTTGTGATGCGTCCTTTTCTGTGTCCAATGGAGCTGTTTTATTACATCTACTCTCACTTGTTTCAGTGCAAGATATCAGGTTGTTATCCAGGAACTGAGAAACTGGCCCTTTGTTTCTAGTGGTCTTCTCTCTACTGGGCTCAAGCTGGACTTTAGATAACATCTGGGTCTCTGTGACACTTGGATCTGATATTGTTGCCTCGATTTCTCTTTGATCAGTTATTTCTCTTTGATCAGTTAACCCAGTATCAGTCTTTTTCTCCTCATCTGTGGTTTTAAAAGTAGTCTCTGAAGTCAGTAATTCACTACTTGCAGCAGGATCTGAGCTTTCACTCTGTTTCTCAGAGGGGGCTATTCTTGCTTGTAGTGTATTTGTACTTGGACTCAAGTGTTCCTCTGCCGGCTCTTTGGTGATTTCTGATTTAGATCTTGCAGCTCTTAATGTCTGTGGTAGATTTGGTTTGGGTTTAATTCTTTGCATTCGACTCCTGCTTGACTGGGGTGTTGATAAAGCTTTATCATCTTCTTGACTTACTATTAACTCCTCTGCAGATGCAACATCTGCAGAAGGATTGCCGTCTCTTTCTTGGCCTAGAAGTGATTCTACAGCCAGTTCTTGCCTAACTTGTGGTTTAAGCAATTTAAGGTCAGATAAAACCACATTTTCACTTCTACTCGCAGTTGTTCCAGCATGAGATGTCAGGTTTTCTTCTGTGAAAGAAGACCCTACATCTCTGGAGCTCTCCCTAATTGGCTTAAGCTGGACCTGGGAGTTGTTCTGGATTTCTATCACACTCAGATCTGGTTTTGCTACATATAATGCTGTTTGACCCTCAGGTGCAACACAGGTCTTTATCCCTGTGCTTGCCGGCAGGTTATCTGTGGACTGAGAAGTGGAAGCTGGGAGGCATGTTGGTTCTGCCTCCATTTCTGCAGTTTTGGGAAATTCTGGGTTTGGAGCTGGATGCAAGTCTTCCTTCAGAGTCTCTTGTGTGGTTTGAAGTTTAGGCCTTGCAGCTTTTGATGTCTTTGATAGGTTTGGTTTGGGTTTGACCTTTGACAATCTACTTGTATTGGAGTGGTATGTAGTTACAGTTTTACTCCCTTCTTTTTGACCAACACGTATATTTTCTGCAGGTGGTGTGCGGCATTTATGACTACTCTCATGGACTGGGCCCGGCACAATTTCTGTTATAGTAGAGTCTGAAGCTGTAGGCTCATTTAAACCACTCTCAGCTGCTGTAGCATCAGATGCTGACTCGGGATCCCTGGTGTTCGGATCCTTGCTGGGTTTAAAACAGGATTTAGAAAAGCAGCTGCTCTGGATTACAGATGAACGCTGGTCTGATGTTGCTGCATCTGACTCTACATGATCAAATCTCTGCTTTATGTCAGATGTTTCTTCTATCTGTGTAACTTCAGTGATGGAAATGCCATCTGTCATAGATGTTTGAGCAGAGTCGGATATTTTTGGGGTAGTTTCTTGAGCAGCTGATGATAACTCACCGACTTCAGAAAGGTTGGGAACAACACTGTGGGTCTCTTCAGCTTTTCTTTCTTTTGAGGTCTCCGTTTGCACTACTGGTTGTGAAGTCCTTAAGGTTCGGGTCAGGTTCGGTTTGGGTTTTACTTTAGAAAATCGTCCAGTTATGGTTGATGGAGGATTTTTATTTGACTTGCTTAGATTTGACTGTAACTGAGGGGTAGTCTTCAGTTCACTGGCTGTAATATGAGGCTTTTCAATACTGTCTGTTAGGTTGCTTTGTGAACTCAGAGAGGAAACTGTCTCTGTTTTTTCTGTTCCTTCTTGACCATACTCTGCCGACACAGATGTTGCATTTACCTCTGAAGACAAAATCTCTTCCTCAAGGTTGCTGACCTCTTTCACATCAGCTGATGATGTCTCTGAAATAAAATATAATGCATTATAATCCAATCTCAAACAAAGTAGTTTAACAATAAAAGGAATTTTGCAACTTTGGCATTTCCAACCTGCTGTACAATCTTGTGCGCATATATCACTCGCTGACTGAGAGACGTGAGCCAAGTTCCCAATGGTCAAAAGAGTTTGAGCAGCCTCATTGTAGCTCTCATCCTGAGATACTGAAATAAGAATTTTATTGATAAAACAGTCTTAAAATATGTGATTTACCAGAGGCTACTAAGAATAAACATGTAACATACCTTCTGTGTGTTCAGTAGACAGAAAGTCTATAACATCCTACAAGGCAAAAACAGATAACACAAGATTTGTCACAATCTTCTCTTACAAGGCAAACAAAACAAATACAGTTACCTCAGTTACACTTCATTTAGTTTTACATATTCAGTTGAGACAAACGTTTCACTAGAGTTCCTAGCTCAGCATCTAAACAAATAAATGCAGGATATCACTGAATATGTGTCTACGAAGTTTATTCACAACCACTTCGATATTAAGTTGCATTGTACAAGATACTATGTGATGAATGGATATGTTTAAATTGATATGGATGGATGCTTTTCACCTACATTTTCATTTTAACCTACATAAGGATCATTTAAGGAACATTGGAAACAACTTCTCAACCTGTCAGAAAAATTTGAGGTCTGGACTGTTTGTTGAAACACACATACACACGCAACAGTCAGTATGTCCTCTTTGCTGCACACTGCATTGAAATCTTGCCACACTTTACAACTATGCACATGTGATCAAAATCCTGCAGCACAAAATAAACTATGGTAGAACCATGAAATACAATGACTACATTAATAATTGTTCAAAATATTTTGCATTTGTGACACTATTAATCAGTAGAAACAATTCAAGTCATAACAGGAATTGAGAAATCTGACCACAAACAAGTACATGCACTAAAAATGGAAATGAGAAAGCAAAATATTTGGATGTACTTCATCATCATCATCATGGGTTCTGTAGGGTTAGCATGTAGAAAGGGTCTTTCTAGATGGAACTGGAGACTAATAGGTGGAACTAGAGATCATGATTAAATTTGGCTGGTACCACATTTTAGGCATCAATAACTTACAACCAGCAGGTCCAACTGATGTTCACATGGCTCAGCAGTGCCTGCTTCATGTTGTGCCTGCTGACAAGAGGAATCAGGGCACATTGCATCTTGGGAGATGCCCAGCACATCAGGCATACTGGCCAAGATATCAAACTATGTGTGGGATGAAAGGAGTAAAGAGTGGAAGGTTTAAAATATGTGATGCAAAACCATGCAATAAATAAACAATACAAGAACACAGAAAAGTTTGTAACAAAGATCTAAAAAATAAAATGAATAAATGGTGTCTATCTGAGCTACATATGTAGACATGGCTCTTCTTACCTCAACCATACTGTCATCCACTTCTGAAATCTCATGACTTGAAGCATGTAGGCTTGCAGGCACAAACATAGCGGCGTTGCTGTCTCTACTGGAGCATGCAAGTGGCATATGTACTTGCCCATCTCCATCTTCCCACTGATTTTCATCCTCATCATCACTGAAGTCTGATTTCGAAGACCTGAGGGTGACAAGCTTGGGTTTTTTGGACTTTTGGGCTGCTTCTGGCTTTGATGATTTCCCCCTCTTGGCTGTACGTTTGGGTTTAGATTTTGAGGCAGAAGGTGAGGAGGGAGTAGCTTCAGACGCAGATGAGGGTCGATCCTCTTTAGGGGGATAGTTCAAGGGTTGGGTTTGTTTGGGCACTCTGCCATATCTACCAAGCACATTTTCACATGGACAAAAATTATCAAAATAAAGAAAATATAACCTTAGAAAATAAGTCATGGGAATTTTTCTGTATGTATTTAGATGGGAAACTTCCATTAAGGGCAAATACCTGGTTGGTTTCTGAGGTTTATCTGTTGCATCCTCTCCTTCAGAAGACATAGCATCATAAGATTTCCCCTGGCTGTCTTGGCTCAGAGGTAATTCATCTTTATTTGCCTAAAATATCAGCAAACGGTGAGACAAAGCCAGAAGATGTAGAAAGATGGTTTGAGTCTAAATGAAAACAGAAATAACCTGTTCTTTAGAGGCTCCAGCTCTGTCACACTCTTCTTCTGTCTCAGACACCATTTCTTTGGACTTTGGGGGCTTTTTGTCCCTTTTCGAACCGAGAGGCAGGAGTGGTTTTGGTGCTTGGATCCGTGAGAGCTTGGCTGGCTTGACAGCTGTGTCCTTGATTGTATTCACGTTTGGAGTCTCTTCAGTCCTGGACAAGACAGGGATGGTAAATGCCACTGAACGATAAAAAATATTTAATTTGAAACACAGTTTAAGTTTTACATGTCTGAATTTGTGAGGTCCACATGAAGTGTTGCCTCGGAGTCTTCAGGTATCCCAGCTTCACCTGACAATATAAAATGAAAAACAGTCAAATATAAAAGAAAAAAATGCATTTCTGCAGGAAAGAAAAGTCATGAGGATAGAAACAGCAGCTTCAGAAGAAAGTGCTTAAACATTAGATATTTAAACTAATATATAGATATTAGATATTGCAAAAAGACAGTGGTCCTATATTGGCATGCTCATGTGTTTTATAACATTGTTATTTAAAAAAATGTTCTGGTACTTTGCTCATTGCTCTTTAAATCCACTTTGTTTTTCTTGCCACTTGGTTCCTCGGTCAATGCATCAGCCTTTTTCTTTCTTTTGCTTTTCTTCCTGGGCTCAGCAGCAGAGCTTGCTCCTTCGTTACACTGGTCCTCATTTTCTTTCTGTGCTCCTTCCTCCAAATCCAGAACATGATTCTCATCTTCTTCCTCTACATCACTCAGCTTCCTGCCAGATTTTTTGCCTGTAGAAATAAAATTTCAACACAGAGAGATTAGGCAATTATGTTACCCCACCCCCCCCAAAAGAAAGACACACCAAAACATCATACGAAGCACAGATTCTTAGTTTTTGCCTTAGTCTTACTTGTCTTTGTAGCATTTTTCTTAGAAAGAGACTTGAGCTTCTTCTTGTCTTTCTGAAACTCCAAAACTTTCTCTAGCAGCTTTGAAAAGTACTCTATGTCCAGCCTACGCCTCTCTCCTGTGAAAAAATATCAGCAAGCATAAAAAAAACAACTGCAAACATTATATTAGAAATATTTTGTTACTTTTAACCAGCTGGCTTACGGAAAGCTTTGTCAACCCTCCAGGAATTCTGCCGCTCTTCCTTTTTAAATTTGTTCTGAAAAAAAGAAAAAGTTATAGTCAGAAAACATTATCATGCTTTCAAAGACACAATATTCTGCAGGACTGACTTTTATCTCAGATCGCGTTCTGTGTGGAAACAGCTGACAAATCATGGAAAAGTCGGTCCCCACCATGCTCACTGCCAGGAAGAACATGTCTGTCTCTGATAAAAACCAAATACAAACAAATGTGAAAAAATGTATTGATAAACCAGCATGTGGTGCGGAAATTAATCTTATTTTCTGTATGAACCTTCTATGGACCATGGCTTTGCGTAGGTCCCTTTCCTGAAACTTGAATAAGTTGTGGTGGAACCACGTTCAAAGATGGGTTCCCTGTCCTGAGCTGGGTTTGGTCCTTTGGCTCGCTGGACTTCCACTGTTAAGCTGAAACGCAGGTTATACACTTATAATAAAGGAAAAAGAAAATGTTTTATTTTCTCCAAGATTATAATCTCAAAGAAATAAAGTGGAATAAACATCGTGCTTAATAGAAAAATGCACTGACCTTTCTTCATCAATGATCAGTGAGCCATCTTCAGCTACTTTAACCTGAGGAACCATGAGCGCGTCTTCATCCACTTCTCCTTCTTCTGCTGCTGCCACTTCCTCCTCATGCACCTCCTCTTCCACTGAGCTCATCTTAGTAGGTTGGACTTCAGGGTCTTGTGCACGCTCTGGAGACCTTTGAAATTCAAGGAAGGGAAGCATGTCAGACCTGCAGCATTTACGCTATATAAGCTACCATGATGAAACACGAGTCATCGCCACAAAAGTAGATGCAGGTTGAAATTTATCACAGTCTCCAAACTTTTTCATTATTCAGTCTAATTTATGTAATATAAGACACAGTAATAGACAGAACAGTGACTAAATACCATTTTAAATTCAGTAAAAAAAAAAAGTGAGACCTTTTTTTCAGAGGGTCGATTATCATTCAGTGGATGCAGAGATAAACATTGGGGATTGACACTGTATTAACATCTGATATAGTCCGAGGTTTATGGACCACGTAGTTGTTCTCATGGTTTTATTTATGCCTTGATTTAATTAAAGTATTCCTAAAATGGTACATTTCTTTTTCAAATAACTCCTAACCCTCATCTATCGCTGCACTGTATGGTATTTCAGATGCACTGCAGACTGAAACGAGCTGCAACAGGTCATGAAGAGCGCTGAGAGGATTGTTGGCTCCCCTCTTCGAAACACAAGGGACGTCGATTCAAGCCATCCTCTCAAGGACCGATCACATCCACCCCCTTAGGGAGACTGAGAAGCCCAAATACATACATAAATAAAAAGTTAATCCGTTTGCACGTTATTAAATCTTGACATTCTGCATAATTACGGCTGTGTCCTTTTGATTGACAGGTATCCAATATACACAGTAAGAAGGCAGAGTGTAGCACAAATCCAGGTTATAACCAGCTAACAATTAGAGCTCTTAGATCCAAAGACTCAGGTCAACTAGTCCAGACTAGAGTCCAGACTAAACATGGAGAAGCAGCATTTAGCTGTTATGCTGCAAACAAGTTGAACAAACTGCCAGTAGAGATATCATTTTCACCAATTTTAGAAACGGTTAAATCCAGGTTAATAGATGCTATACACATAAACTTGCCTTGCCTAACAGTGCACCTTAGCCTGCCTACCAAAGTTTGCTGGTTAGCTTTTGTTAGATTCAACATAGCTCAGTTAGCGACAGGCAGCTTGGAGTTTGATAGATGTCAATCATTCACTCTGACGCTCACTCCTCTAATCTAAACTCTACCTGTTTGTCTATTTTTGTATTTTCCCGGCAAGACGATGCAGGTGATACTGCCAAGATGGTGACAGTAGAAGCCCCCCATCAGAAACCTACTGGGAGGCTCAGTCCATCTTTTATATACAGTCTAGACCATGGAGTCTAGACGTTAAAAATCCATACATTAGCCACATCATTGTTTAAGCTACAGGATTTATATCATGTGACAGAAGTAGCATCATAAAGCCTGGAAAAACAGGTATAGTAGAGGGAAAAAAAAATAATTATGTTTCAAACTAAGATAAGTCAGAGAGATTATTTTTGTCAAAGTTGTTCAACATCTGTACAACTCCAGTATTAGTGCAATCAAAGTTACTTACTCTTGTCTTTCTGGTGAGGGTGGGACCACACTCTCATTCTCTTGAGCAGAGTCTTCTAAACTAGACCTGCAAAAATCAGAAAATTTGTTTTTGGTTTTTTTTTATCTAGCAGCATCTTCAACAATCAATATTAAACATCCCCTCTGGAGGTCAAGCTCAGATGTCACTGCGAGATACTTACATCATGGGGTTTGAAGTCGGCAGATAATGAATTAAATCTCTCATGGTCATTTTTGAGGGATCTAAAGTAAATTCCTTTGCACGGGTTTTAGCTTTCTTGAGTTTCTGCAACATTTTAAACATTAGTCATATCTGATCAGCATTTTTAAATATTTAAAAATGGAGAGAAATAACATTAAACCCAATATACAGAACTGACCTTTTCCTTGTTTCGCTCATGTCGGAGTAGCTCTCTGAGCTTCTGGGCCTTGACCAGCCTCTGTAAGTCTGATGGGCTGTTCAGGAGTCTACTTAAGGAAAGTACTGATGGAGGCAGTGAAAGCATATTTTTGGACGATACCAGGGTCTTAGCTTTCTCTGAAATTTCGGAAGCTTCTTTATCTGGAAGAGAGGGTGGCACTTTATCTGGTAGTCTGGCAGGAATGTCTTTAGCCTGACTGCATGAAATTTGTTCTGCTTGTTTGTTTCTGTCTGCTGTCATGAGAGTTTGTTCTGGAGAGTCTCCTTCTGTTTCAACAGGTGAGGGTTCTGAATGGTCAGAGGACATGGGGGTGCGTTTAGGCTGCATTTTGGGCTGCTTGTTGTCTTCTGAGAGTCTTCGCCGCCTTGGGGACTGGAGACCATGAGGAACTGCTGAAGTCCCTGCTTGGCTGGATGTTGATGGTTTAGAAAGGTCTGTCCTGGAGACTTCTACAAGCGTGGTTGACACTCTTTTGACAGGAGATTTTGGCGTCCGGGACAGGGTGGGTGTGCGACCAGGAGCCACTTTGGGCTTGATGGAAAATCGCTTCCTTCTCTGGAGTGCTGCTGATGAGTTGGTTCCTTCTCCATTTTGCTCATTTCCTTCTCTAAAAAGTTGTAAAGAAAATTATATTTATTAAACTCACAAAAATAGAAGCTGTTGTTTCTAAATTAACTTAAAAAAAATTTGATCTGCACAAATGTTTGAGCATCGTCATCACTATGTACATGTGTTTTAAACGTCACAATGCATGTAGGAGATTAATAAACTCAACATATTCAAGGGTACCTGACACACAAGTTTGTTGGCAGGAATACAATAAAAGTTTTATTTCGTAACATGTAATGCAGGATGAGTAAAAATGTCAATGTATTTCTTTCTAATATTATATCGTTTAGCCTTGCTGCTAAAAAAACACACACTTGGAAACTCACCCTTTTACTGATACGATCACATCCGATTTGTCTGTCACATCAACTGCACTGTCGTTCCCACTGGCTTCTTTGGGGGTCTCACTGGGCTCCTGACTTGCAGCTGGGGTTTCCTGGGGTGTTGCTGTTCTCCCAGCAGTAGCAACATTAGGACGAACGCTAAATCTTGAACGTCGAAACATTGTGACCTGGACACAGAACATGAGGGTAGATTAGAATCTCTGCAGAAAAACAAAATTAGCATGGACTAAAACAAACATACGTGATTAATGTGTTGCTGTAAGACAAGTGAAATAAACCTAGCTTCTCTTCTCAATACAAAACTTTACATAAATAGTGTTATCTTTTTAATGCAAACCATTAAAATCCATTGGTAATTCTTGGTATTAAAAAATCTGATACACACTGCATTACATGTTCAATTTTTACAGAGTTTCTGTTGATGAATTACAACTTTGAAAAACTAAATAACACATAAACTCATTTGATAGAAATGAGTTATGTATAAAGGAATTAAGTAATTTTTACTAGTAAAAAATAAACGTCACTAAAATACTTAAATAATTTGAGTATTGCGTGATTTGGTTTGTTTTTATGCCTCGCTCAGCTTAACAAACAAAAATGACTGTATAGCCTACGCTTATGTTTCTGCAAAGCTCAGCTGGTCGGCTGTCAGGGCTAGCGAGAAGACATTTTAGCAATAATATAAAAAAAAGAAGATCAATAGGAATTCACATTAAAGTTAAATAAACTATCCCAATTTAATAACTCTACGGCAAATCACAATAAAACGCGAATAATGGACAAAACTAGTGAAAATTCTACAAAGCTAAGCTGAAACTCCGAAAGCAAAGTCCGACATTACTTCATTTCTAAGCACACACGATTATATTTAAAACAATAAATTATGTCAAAATGTATTTTATACACGATGCGACAACATACCTATCCAAGAAAACGCTATACGTTTTCAAAAATTAGCAATTAAAAATCGACGAAGACAAGTAGCGGATCCCATGCACACACTAATCCGCCATGTTTTTATGACGTTTTGTTTTCAAGAGTGAGGGGGATTGTGGGAAATGTAGTCATATGACTGTAGCGGAAAGAATGCCGTAAGCTCATGTCTCCTGAGGGCAATAAGTGTCTTGTCATTTATTGCAGCAATTCACTGAAAAACCCTACACATTACGACAAAATACAACGAATAATAACTTGTATTTATGTTGGTGAAATCATTGTTGGAAAAACATTTAAAATAGAATGTTTCCGGTTTCATTTAATATACAGGTAAATAAACTTTGCTGAGCACAATAATGCTTTTTAAAAAAGAAAAAAGACATTTTTTTAATGACCGCTTTGTACAATACCTCAACTTATAATAAAAACTAAGATTACTAGTATTGCTAATATTACTGGACTATAAAATAAATGGAAATATCACAAAATGCTTTTGTAAAATAGTCATACAAGCATGATATATATATATATATATATATATAGA
>JBAMHX010000021.1:5019653-5034515 GCA_037177515.1 Pseudomugil tenellus
TCATTGCCCCATTTTATTCCCCCCAGCTACCCTGACGGTCCAGGAGGACTGTGGATGGTGGAGGAACGACAACACACGGCGCCGAGGATGAGAGGGTTGTGACCCATACTGCTATGGTGCCGTGAGTTAAAGGAACGTCCTTAAATTTCTCAGAATGGTGGCTGGCACGATCTTTCATGCTCTGGAGGGCTGCCAGTAATTTAGTCTTAAAAACTTCCTCCTAGGGAGAGCGACGCCGTGCAGCCTGTGGCTGCCGAAGGAGGATGAGGGAAATCCCAAAGCAGGTGGTGACGTCATCCCAGGGTTCCACTGACGAGTGGAACTGAATCACCGGAGCACGGACTCGTGGATCTAAAGTCTTTTTGTGTACTGGTCGGGGCCGGTCCGACCAGTACACGGTTATATTCTTCTTCTTTTTTTTATTTAGTGTAAGCTTGTGTCATCTTACTTTGCCACTTGGACCGGGGCACACAGGAGGTAACTTTCCCTCCAAAAGCTCCCGCTGGCTCTATTCATCTGCCTACCTGTAGCGGGACATTTTAACAGGGTTTTGTTGCATGTTTTGAGTTTGTGTGTTTGTTTTAATAATGGCATGGTAATTCTTTGCATGTATTCATGTGTTGTGTTTTTTTTTTTTTAAAGGGGAACTGGGTACAGGGTGGGAGCAGCTGGGGGGAGTTGGCATCCTCAGTAGTGCTAAAACCATCTGCCTTGGTTCCTGTGGCTGGCTGAGTTAATTGTTAAACTTTTGAAACTATCCTGTGCGTCTGCTTTGTCCATTGCCCGGGAGGATCGCAAGTGGTGTTGGGTGTGGTCTCAGCGGCTAATCGGGTTGCTGGGACCCTCCTGTGCACGACAGATGCAGTTCTGTCGTTTTATGATCAACGTAATCATAAGAGCAGAAGATCTTCTTTGTGGGTGTTTTAACTTTAGTGCTGCGACTCATTGTTATGAAATCACCTCATCTCTCTGCATCATCTTGCGAGTGACTTTATGGTCGTAACGTGCTCCGTTCATAAAATCTGGAAGTTTCCTCGAGTTTTGCATGTATCCAACAACAGTACAGGTCATCCCAGATGACATTTCCGTGAATATATTGAATTAAGTTGCCCTTCTAAAATATGTGGTTTTCCATGCATTTAGCGAAGACCGGAAGTAAAGGCCCGAGCAGGGGAGAAAAGGTGTCATGGCAGTCTCATGTGTTTTGCTCAAAGTGATGTATAGCAATGAAGCAAATCCAATCAAGCAAATTGTTAAAAGGAATTGGGACATACTGAAAAGTAATGTTTTTAAAGAAGCTCTTCCAGATTGTCCTATCAGCTTTAGAAAAGCTCCAACCTTACTTGTGAAAAGTCATCTTCCTCCCAGGCAACAGAAATCCTGGCTTTCCATGAGAAAAAGCAATCACATGTGGCAACTGTAATCACTGCAGAAATATGATAAATAACAATTATTTTTTATTGATTTTTCTGTTTGAGTTTAGCATTAAATCTTTTATCAATTTCATTACTATATATGTAGTTTATAGACTAGAATGCCTATGTTGATGCTTTTATATAGGAAGAACAAAGCGCAAACTAAAGACAAGACTGGCTGAACATAAACATGCAATTAGAACTGGGAATATCTGATGGTTTTTCACTATAAAGAGTCAAATCATAGTAACTGACTCCCAGAAGATCTCAGGGTTCGAACATATTCAACAATCAATTAAAGGCGGAGACAGATTCCAAAGACTTACAAAGAGAATCATTCTGAATATATACATTGAAAGCTACCAATTACCCAGGTCTAAATTTTGAACTAGATTTTGCTCCCTTTATGTAATTGTTTGAAGGTGAGCTTCAAAATAGGAAGGTTGAGGTGGAGGATCATGGACTATGATTCTGGTCAGAGAATCAAGGAGACTTGAAAGGAGATTTGTTTATCTTCTTTAATAAAGATGGTTGCAGCTTTCCATAATGGTAGAAAATAACCACATGCTTACACATTCATGTGTATAAGCGTGTGTATGTGTGTGTCTGTAAAGAAAAAATTAACATTGTTTTACAAATAGGTAATCAGTAATATTCTTAAATTATGTGTAAACTGCTACTCAAACAGTAAAGAGCACAAATATCAGTGATGAAGAGTTTCCAACATTGTAAACTTCAACAAATAGTTTAACATTTGCTATTATCTACACAGAGCCACAATATAACACCAAACCAAGATGTAGCATTAGCATTCCAAATAAAATAGTCATAATCAAGCCACTTCGGACATTGCAACTAATTGTTTAGGCAGAGCTAACTACTACTGCAAACAAAGGCTATTAGGTTTACTCAGAACATATTTCCATTCAACAAAAAACCTAAAATAATAATCAACTGATTCATGAACTCACACAAAGGAAGAAAACACAGACAGTCTACACCGCTTTGCCTTGCTTGATGGTGATCTGCTGCTTGCCATGTGGCCGGACATGTCCGGACATGTCCAAACAGTATTATCTGCTCACCAACAAATGGTGCTGTTGGATGGTTTGGGCGTTACCTGTGGGGCTCTCTCAATAGGTTTCTCTGAATTTTAAGATGTGTTTTGTATAATGTAAGGATTTTTATATGATGTAAGCATTAATTTAAATCGGTGAATATATGTATATGTGTGCATGTTTATGTATTTATATATGACCACGGTACTTAAATCATTCCATTTATTCATTATACAATGTCATGCCAACCATGTATGCAGCACTTTTGTAACTGGCAGATGGTCATGTGAATTTTTACCAACCCACCCACAAAGAACAGCAGGGTTTAATCATCTTTTAACAGGAAGCTAAACTCCCAAACACTTCTAGTCCTGATCAAGGCCCTTTAAGGCTGAAACGTGTCGACATGTTTTAATGGACTAAGCCATGTCACAATAAAGACTTTTTTTACTTATAAATCCTCCAGAGTGCCTCACTATTTTTTTGTTTTGCAATAATTTTCATATTTAGCCACCCAAATAACAGATGTTGAGGATTGAATGTTATAAGTTCTAGCTTGTAATTTTTGTTTCTTTACTTAGTTCTTGGAATATTTTCCCCTTAAGACTACATATGTTTTTTTTCTTAAGGTATTAGTAGAGCAAATTGTTTGACATACTGCACTGATGTTCAGTACCAGCCTTTTATACCTCATGTACATTTTTCTAGATCTGCCACTGTGTGTACATGTTGTGGTTTTAAAATAGAAAGGTATTGTTAATTGACATTTAAGAATGTAATGAATACAACTGGCTTGTTTTGGATGTTATACATTTAAATTTGAATTGAATTAGTGTTCATATCATCTTACCCAGGAAGCTTGGGTTCACTAATTTAACCCTTTCTACCATGCCCCTAATTGACTTAAACTGAATCCATCATAGGTGTAAACTCTTAAGAAAAAGGAACAAGAAAAAGAAAATCAGAAAGTATGACTTGGCACGACTTGGCATGACTTATGCTTATGAAATATGGTTTTTTTTTTCTTTTAATCCTTGTTTTGTTTTCTGCTGAAGTAGTACTTCACTTTTTATGTCGGATCAGATTCACATCCTTTTTGAAAATAGGAAGTTAACTCACAGAACGGAAAAACATGTTGAAGCTTTATTTGTAGTTGAACAAACTGATCCAGTTTTGTGTTTTATATTATAATAGTGGGATTGGTTCAGTTCTGTTGTGTTGGCTGTAACATTTCTCAAATTCAGCAAGAAGAAATCATGGCAACGTCATCTGAACTGTTGGCAATTTTAGAAGAATTAGCAGAAGCAGAGTTTCAGAAGTTCAAATGGTTTCTGCAGCAGCCGGAGGACTTAAAAGATTTCCCTGCAATCCCAAGATGCAAACTGGAGAATGCCAACAGGATGGACACAGTGACTGAGCTCAAAGAGACTTTTAACAAAGATGCGGTTCAAGTAGCCATTCAAGTTTTAAAAATGATCAGAAGGAATGACTTGGTGCAGCGGCTTATGAGCATAAACCCAGCAGTAAAAGGTAAGTGGTTACAAAATTAAATGTAAAATTAAATTAAAATTAAATTAACTAATGATTTGTTTGGTAAGGAGATTTTTTGAGGTGTAGATACACTCATGATAAACTGAGATACATGTGTCTGAAAGTACAGCATTATTTTGCTTATACAATTTAAGTTTTAAATATTTTTACACAATCATGCATATAAGCTTAGTCTTTAATGGCTGACATTTTTTATAGACTGCATTTAGAATGGGTGTGTCCTCCCCAATTAAATGTTTCCTGTTATCATTAACAGAGTTGTACAAGCTTGAAAAAATGCACATGCATATTCATTTATCTGTAGGATTTTTTGTTGTGATTGTTGTATTTTCTTTGTCTTTTTTTATCCTTTCAGAAATTCTTGCTACTTGCCAACATAAACTAAAATCAAACCTACAAAAGAAGTTTCAATATTTGAGTGAAAAACCAAAATCTATGAAGCATATGTCAATGAATGAGCTCTACATTGAACCTGATGTAAGAAGGGAATCTTATCCCTTGAAACAAAACTTCAGGGATCTCTTCAAAACCATCATAGGTCAAGACGCTTCGAGAACAATAATGACAAAGGGGATATCTGGTGTTGGGAAAACTGTCCTTACACAAAAGCTTACTTTGGATTGGTCCACTGACAAAGATGCAAATGATGTGGAGTTTGTGTTTCCATTTACTTTCAGAGAACTGAATCTCCTGAAGGGGAGAGAGTGTAGCTGGTTGAATCTTATTCATCACTTCTTTGCTGATATCAGAGATGCAGGAAACCACAGTTTAAATGAACTCCAGATTGTCTTTATCCTGGATGGTCTAAATGAGTGTCAATTCCCTTTAGACTTCAACAACAATGAGATTCTGACTGATATAACTGATTCAGCTTCAGTGGATGTTCTGCTTACAAACCTTATAATGGGCAAACTATTCCCCGCTTCTCATGTCTGGATAACCACGACACCCGAAGCAGCCAGTAAAATCCCTCCAGGATACATAAATATGATGACAGAAGTAAAAGGCTTCACAGATCCAAACAAGGAGGAGTACTTCAGGAGGAGATTTAAAAATAAAAAGCTTGCCAGTAGAGTTATTTCTCACATTAAAGCTTCTCGACGCCTTTACACCCTGTGCTGCATCCCTGTCATGTGTTGGATCACCGCAACAGTTTTGGAGGACATGTTGGAAGACAATAAACCAGAGGAGATGCCAAAGACCCTGACTGAAATGTACACACACTTCCTGGTGGTCCAGTCCAAACTGGCAAATGAAGGGGCTGAGACACCTCCACTCTGGAACCCAGAAACAATCATTCTGTCATTGGGAAAACTTGCTTTTGAACAGCTGAAAGAAGGAAATGTGATCTTCAGTGAAAAAGATCTTATAAATTGTGGTATAAATGTCAGAGGAGCCTCTTTTTATTCGGATGTGTTTTCACACATCTTTAAAGAAGAGCTTGGACCAAACCAGGGAAAATGTTTCAGTTTTGCTCATCTAAGCATTCAGGAATTCCTGGCTGCTGTTCATTTCAGCGTGTCATTCATCAGTTCTGGTGTCGACATCTGGTCTGAGGAACAGTCAACCTTTCAAAAGCCTGGAGACACTTCAGATCAACCATCAGGAAACAGCATTTACCAGACTGCAGTAGACAAGGCTTTACAGAGTCCATATGGACACCTGGACTTGTTTCTCCGCTTCCTGCTAGGCTTGTCCAAGCAGAACAATCAAGCACTTCTTCAAAGCTTATTTAAAAAGTCAGGCAATAACTTACAGAGCAGTCAGGAGATAGTCCAATATATCAAACAGAAGATCAGGGACAATCCCTCTCCAGATCCATCCTTCAACCTCTTCTGCTGTTTAAACGAGTTGAATGATCATGATTTAGAGGACGAGATCCAAACATGGCTAAGATTAGGAACTTCAAACCTGTCTCCTTCCCAGTGGTCGGATTTAGTTTCCATCCTACTTTCATCAAACAGTGAGCTGAATGTGTTTGACCTGAAAAAATTCTCTGCTTCAGAGAAAGAGCTTCAGCATCTATGGCCGCTGGTTCATGCTTCAACTAAAACTATGTAGGTATACCACTTACTGTTCATGCTACAGTCTGAAAATAATACACTTAAATAATTGTTTCTTCCCCCCCCCCCCCCCCTTGCAGTTTAAATGGGTATCAGCTGTTTCAGATTGATTGTATGGCTCTGGAGTCAATTCTGAGTTCACCATCCACCAATCTGAGAGACCTGGACTTGAGTTACAACTATATGATCAGTGAAGAAATCATTGTAAATGGTTTGAAGAATCCGGAATGTAAACTGGAAACTCTCAGGTCTCCTATTCTGATTCATCTTAAAAATAACTCGATCAACATGATACTCCATCATATCTTTCTTTATATATTTTTTTTCTTTGTAGGTAGGCAATAAACAGAGCAATTACTGATATTGTTACATGAAAAGTGACTCAGATTAAGGAAGTCAACATTTCTGTCACTTCTGTCAGGATGTGTCTGTTCAGCATCATAACAATGAAGAGTTAATGTGATATTATATGAATCAGGATATGATACAAAACAGATTTGAAGGAAATTGCTAAATTTTATCAGGCTGAACTGAACAGAAACTTCTTTTTTCATTGCCATCGTATCCTCCTCCTTAGGCTAAGAACCCGTTATTGTATGCCGCTGTTGTCAGTGATCAGCTGCCAGATCTCCAGTCTTAAAGAACTGGACCTATCCAACAACATACTGGGTGATGAAGAAATGCAGATACTTTCTGTGGGACTGGTGACTCCACAAAGTGGAATTGAAACTCTCAGGTCACAACTTTAATATCTTACAATATCACTGCTTTTATTCTGTCTTGTGACATAGAAAACTAATTCTATTGGTTCTGATGTTCGCTTTTCTTACATAATCTTTTCAGGCTGAGTTGCTGTAAGCTGACGTGGAAAAACTGTGATGCTGTGGCTTTCTTCCTTAGCACCAAGTCTTCGAGTGTGAGACATCTGGACCTGAGTATGAACGACTTGCAGGATTCAGGAGTTCGGGTTTTCAGTACAGGGCTCAAGAGTCCAAGCAGTCAACTGAAAACACTCAGGTCAGCATTTTTCTTTACTTCTTTTAGGTCATTTAACAGCATCTGTCTATGAAAGCTGGAAAGATGCTTCTTTGAGAACACGCACAAAGCTCTGTTGTTACCTCATGACGCTGAGGAAAAGGTTTCAGAATAACTTATGAGATGTCTGGAACATTTGATTTGGCTTTGATTTCCAAGTGGAGCCATCAGTGTTGCCTTGTGATTTAGGTTAGAGCTTTTTTTTAAAGGTTTTACTAGCAATTTATGTCCATCTTTGTTTCAGTGTAAGCTGTAGAAAAACTCTCACGCTGTAAGAGCTAAAACGGTTTAATGGAATTAATAGGATTTATTATTAATATTATTATTTCATATTAACTATTAGTAATTAATTTATAATTAACCTCAAGGCACCACCTTCTATTTTCTAGTTTACTTTGGTAACACTATAGGTATAGAAGGAAACCTTATTAGATGATTAGTTGATAATGTTGTCCCCTTGAAATCCTCAGGAGTCCGGCAACTTGCTTCTTTATCCTTATTTTATTATTTTCCAGATTTTTAATGACAAACACACACGTAGGTCTTCTTGAAACACAGTTTACATTTTAAGTCAAATTCGGATTAAGTTTACTATGGAAACGGGATTAAAAATAATACTTACACGTCCCCAAACCCTCAGTCAGCTGTCAATTCCCTCAGTCAGCAGTCAATTCCCACAGTGTTCTCACCCGAGAACACTGTGGGCCTACTATTTAAAGAAAACCCTAAGGGTCTCTTCCGGGTTTGACTCGTAACCTCTGCTCTCATCACAATAAAAGCAGTGCAGCCAGCATTAACTATGTTTGCCTAACATACCGTAAATAAAAAAAAAAAAAAACACTAACAGCAAAATGTAAATAGGCCAACTACACCCTCCCCCCCCACAAAAAAAGTTACACCAACATTTCCTGACATGAACTGTATTAGATTTAACAGCATGCAAGTAGAAGAGTCACCAGTTTCCACATTTGGAGCATCCCATAATAATCTTAGCTTTATGAATTGTCCGTTCTTTTGTGTCCTTCCACATGGCACAACACACAAGACCTATAGTCCATTTGTGTCGCTGGGTAGTCTGGCTTTTGAAGCATTAGTGGGTCCCCCAATCTTCAAAATTGACTTAAGGAAAATTCCTTTTACCCAAAATTATGTAACCACACAATAAACCATGTATACCAAGACCAAACTCACAGCTATCCACTATTTACAAATCAATATATTAAAGTGCATCAAATACTGTTTTGACTATATTCCACAATGTACTGTAAAGTGCACAATGCTCTAACCTTCACTACTGCCAATACGTATGGTGCATGTTAACCCATCATTGTAACTAATAATAGAAAGGATATAAGTTGGCCGATGAACTGAAGTAGTTGTCCCGGCTCCTCCCTGATTTTGACACACCAACAGGACAGCTCTGCAGTTCTCTGATCGTGGGCTCACCGAACTGATCATAGGTGTAGAAGCGCCTGGCCGGCCGAGTTCTGACAGGTCTGGCTGGATGGGGCTCAGAACCTTCCTCAGAAGAATCGGAGGATGAAGCCTCTGGCTCTAGAAATGATTCAGGACCAGCCTCCGGGATAGTTACTTTGACTCCATCCATTGGTGCAGCTCTCTGTCCAGATTGTGTGGGTGAGGGGGCTCTAGGCTGGAACTCTCTGGCCGCAGGGTTGAGTGGCTGAAGAACAGGTCTTGATGGTATGAAGAGGTCCCGTTTTAGAACCGGTACCACCAGGAGCAGGTTCAACAAGGGAGGGACAGGGTAAGAGGAAATTTCTGTACAGCACACGTCGTCTTCCTGCAATATCCAAAGCTCAACAAGATAAACAGGGCTTCCAGGACCCTTACTCCCTCTCACCACATGTATAGCATCCTCTCAATGACTGCAAAGCTTCCCTGGACCACCTAGAGGTGTGAGATTCCTTACCAGCACGTGGTCACCTGGCTTCAAAGTAAAGCTCCAAGCATGCTGATTGTAATAATTTTGCCCTGTTCTGGCTGATTTCCGCATGTTTTCCAGGGCAATGGCATAGGCTTCTCGCATTGCCTCCCTCCATTTCTCTGCATAGCCAGCAGGGGTCTGCTTTTCCATCCCACTGGGTCTCTTTGGAAACAGGAGATCTACTGGAAGTGTAAGTTCCCTCCCAAAGAGAAGGAAAAAAGGAGAGTAGCCAGTAGCATCATTAATGGTGGAATTATAAGCATGAACTACCTTGTTTAGGTGTTCCTTCCATCTGGTCTTCTCTGTGTCCTCCAGGGTCCTCAGCATACTCAACAGAGTCCTATTAAAACGTTTCGCAGGGTTAGCTTGGGGGTGGTAAGGTGTAGTGCGAGAGTGATACATACCACTGTTCTTTTGTAATTTTTCAAACAGCTGGTTCCCAAACTCTTTTCCTTGGTCATGATGGAGCTTAGCTAGAAAACCAAAGCGTGGGATAAAGTCATCAAACAAAATTTTTGCTGCAGTCTTCCCTGCCTTGTCTTTGGTTGCATAAGCTTGAGCATATTTATTGAAATGGTCCACCAAAACCAGGATGTATTCCTCACCCCCAAGTGCAGACTTGTGTTACACAATGCTCCATTTCCTGTCGCATCTTTGGCCAAAAGAAACGTTCCAGAGCCAGAGCTACCATCTGGTCAGCACCTAAGTGTCCCATCTCCCCATGAAGATACTTGCATCCTAATACCACACATCCTCGACAAAAGTCCATCTTCATCCACTGCAACTTTGGCCATTCCTTCAGAAGAGCCCTGATTGGTTGACTTTCTGCAGCTCTATCTTTGTACTTCAGATAAGAGTGAATTTTTTTCAGGTTGGCAACTCTGTGTATGACTGGATCTGCATGTTGTTGTGCCTGGACATCCTGAATGGAAAGGGGCTGAATTGATGGTACAATACAGCCTAACTGTAGCATAATATCAGTATTACATGTTACTGCAGAAATCCAGTTTATCTCACCTTCATGGCTGCATTTAAGAGCTTCACTCACAGTGTCCATAAACTCTGGCTCACATTCCTCAGTGCACTCCTGTATGATGGTCTCAATGGATTTTTGTCTACAGGACAGAAAGTCAGCGTCCCTGTTGGCTGTTCCAGGTTGGTAATTCACTGTGAATCTGTAATCTGCCAGTTCTGCAACCCAGCGGTGACCAGTTGCGTTGAGTTTTGCTGACTTGGTGACATAGATGAGTGGGTCATTGTTGCTGTAAACTGTGAAGTGCGGTGCGTGGAACAGATAATCACTGAAACGCTCAGTGATGGCCCACTTTAGCGAGAGGAATTCCAATTTTCCTGAGTGCAGCTTGTAGTTCTTTTCCGCAGGGGTCAAGGTTCTAGAGCCATAGCCAATCACCCTCAGTACACCATCTTGGCATTGGTACAAGATAGCCCTCAGTCCTTCCTCTGAGGCATCGACATGAAGAATGAAAGGTTGTTTGAGGTCAGGGTACGCCATAACAGGTGGATGTGTTAATTGGTCAACAATCATCTCCAGTATGCTTCTGTGAGTCTCTTTCCAATGAACCGGAGAAGATGGTGGCAGCTGGACACTGGAGCGTTTTGTCTCCCTCCTACTGTAGTGTTTTGTTTCCCCCTTTGGTTTGGCCAACAGCTCGTACAGTGGCTTTGCGATCCTGGAGAAGTCCTGGATGTAGGCTCTATAATAGCTCAGAAATCCAAGGAGCTTCCTCACCTCCCTCACTGTAGCTGGGGCATAATGTGTGAGTGCCCTTACTGCCTCCACCTCCTTCGGGTTCATCCTGTACCCTTCTGCAGATATCACACGTACAACATAGGTGAGTTGTCGTTTAAATAAATCACTTTTCTGGGCTCTGAGTTTTATCCCACTTGCTCTCTGTCTCTGCAAGACCTGTCTAACATTCTGCAGATGTTCTTTAAATGTACGGCTGAAAACCAAAACATCGTCTAGATAGGGCACACAGACTTCATCCCTCAGATCTCCCAGACATCCCTGCATATGACGTTGAAAAGCAGCCAGGGCATTCGAAAGTCCGAACGGGATCCTGATCCATTCATAAAGTCCCCATGGTGTTATGAAGGCAGTATAAGGCCGGCTCTTCTCACTCATGAAGCCTTGGTGGTATGCCTTACCCTGGACCAAGACAGTGAACCAGCGATTTCCTCCCAAGTTTTCCAGGATTTCTTGGATTCTGGGGATGGGATGACGGCCTGGAAGGGTCTTCTCATTCAGTAACCTGTAGTCTATACACAAACGAAGAGTTCCATCCTTTTTTCTGATACACACTACAGGTGAAGAGTAAGAAGAATATGACTTCTGAATCCAACCTCTAGCTAATAAGTCTAGAATGTGAGTCTTCACTTCTTGATACAGATGTCGTGGGATTGCATTGTATGTTCTCTGAACAGGGACAGAGTCTCTCAAATTAATGTCCATTTGTAAGTCCATAATACAACGAGCATCCCACTCATCCCTGGCAAACACATCACACTCCTCCCTTAGCATCTGCTGAACTCTATGCCGCTGCTCTGTGGAGAGGTGACTCAAGTCCATGGGCGGGTCCCAAGGTTACGGCTGTGACACATCTCTAGGCTGCTACAGTGATGACATGGTGCTGTTCTGTGATGGTTGACACTCTGTAAACTTGGGCTCCAATGAATAAACAGCATCAACACTGTGCAGCCACCCAAGTGTTGTGCGACCATACAGCGTGATGTCACAGTTTGTTATATTTTCAACAGTCACTTTAATTCTTGTGTTAGCTTGGGGAAGTTGAATAAGCTGCTGCCTCACCTTCAGTCCTGTGGGCCACGGTGTCTCTGGGTTGGGCTCCAACATGACATGCGGTCCTAACAGCACACCCTGCTTGGGCAAACTGCATTGTACTTGAGCGGTTTTGTTCTTTGGGACAGTGACACTCTCCCCGTACAAACTAACTGGGGGTTGTTTCCTGGAGTCCGTTTCTGTAGCACAGTAAAAACAGCTCTGGCAGTTTTATGTCCCACCTCAAGTGCAGAGCACAGTCCCTTTACCATGCGACCAGCTGGAAAACTGCTTTCAAAATCATCACTTTCTAGAGCCAGCTCTTCAATCACATTGAATCTGATGATTGGACGCTCCAGCTCCAGTGGCAATGAGAATGGGGACAACCACAAGCCTATCGCTCTTCCAGCAACAGCATTCTTGCACAGTGTAAACTCCACTTCAATCCAACCTTGACGTGGGATCTGTGTGCCATTTGCTGCCAATAAATCCAGTCCTTCCTCCTCCAATAGTCAATATAAAAATAACTTAAATAGTTAAGCGTGTACCTTGTGATTTAAAAACAGGCCGAATTTCCTGGCAACACCCCTGTCCATGTGTTTGAAGATGAGTGGGGAGGGTGAGGAGTCCAAGGATGTAGGTCCAGAGGGAAAAGTGCTTTCCTCTGATATAGGAGTCGCTGGCGGATGTAGACACCTCCTATTTCCTGGGGCCTCCAGGAGAATGACAAGCCAGGAGAAGCCGTCCCAACCACCCGAGCCTGCAACAGACTCCAACATGGAGCCGCCATCAGCCCCCCAACCCCCCCACCCACGATAGAGGGGGTAAAACAAACACTCACAGCCCCTACTACACTCATCCATGGTCCCCCTTTCTCTCTCTCTCTCACACACACACACACACACACACACTTGGATGCAGCTGCGTACTTCATGCTCACTCCACCGTGACGGAGCTCTCTCAGCGCTACCTTTTCATTCATTTTTGGATTTTCCTATAATGACGAAACACCAAAATGGCGACGGTAGGACCTGCCTATGGGCTTCAAATCCGCTCTTTAGAAACCTATGGGTACCATGACTTACGCGCTGTCCAGTATTTATAGTCAATGGAAACGCATAGTGTCTGAGGTAATATCACGGGTTGGCACGGGGAAATAGCAGGGCCTCACTATCCACTCAGTGCGTGCGGAACGGATACGCCAGAGTCAACCATTCAAGGTTAAGGTAGAGACATTGCAGCAAGAAATGAGTGGTATGGCAAATCTATAGTATAGTTCATGTTGCAAAATGCATAATATTATCAAAAAATGTGGAAAGGATAGACTGTGAAATGCCAATTATAGCTAAATATGGGAGCCTTTAAAGGTTAACTTGCAACTGTCTTTGCTTCAAAATGAACTTCTCCCCAGACTGAGATTTTGCAATTTGTCAGAGGAAAGCTGTGAAGTTCTGGCCTCAGTTCTTAGTTCCCAGACCTCGTCCTCCGGTTTGAAGGAACTCGACTTGAGTAACAACAGCTTGCTGGATTCTGGAGTGAAGTTTCTCTCTGCTGGACTGGAGAGTCCGCACTGTAACCTGGAGACACTCAGGTGGCATATTTATCCATATTAATATAATATATGACAAAGTCATATGATGAAGTTAACACAGGCTCTTGCTGTTTTCCAGGCTGAGTCAATGTAAACTGTCAGAGAAAAGCTGTGAAGTTCTGGCTTCAGTTCTCTGCTCCAAAGCTTCAAGTCTAAAGGAGTTGGACCTGAACAACAACGACCTCCAGGATTCAGGAGTCAAGGGGCTTTCTGAAGGACTTCACAGTCCTCAATGTATCCTGGAAACTCTCAGGTCTGCATGTATGACATGTAAAGTTAAGACTAGATTTCTATCCTGTTGATGAGCTCACAGACCAAACATACAGAACCTGTACAAGAGTGCATTTTGTCTCATTATTTCTTTAGTCTTTTCTAAAGGTAACAAATGAATCACTCATTTCAATCTGCATCCATGTCAACAGACTGTCTGGATGTCTGGTCACCGAGGAGGGCTGTTCTTCTTTGGTCTCAGCTCTGAAATCCAACCCCTCCCATCTTAAAGAGCTGAACCTGAGCTACAACCATCCAGGAGACTCTGCAGTGATGACACTCTCTGCTGTACTTGAGGATTCCCAGTACAGACTGCAAACTCTAAAGTATGTGTAGTTGAGATAAAATATCAATTCAGAAAGTCAACCCAGCTTTTCTGACCTTGTGGGATTTCATGAAAAGGCAGCTGTGTTCTCGTGCCAACACCACAAGAACAAATCATTTTATATTTCTTTAGCAAAAGGGGGTTACTCTGGTCTCATAGCAAGAAGGTTGCTGGTTTTAGTCTCTGCTGGGTGGAGGCTGGAACAGTTGTCTGTGTAGAGTTTGCATGTTCTCCCCGTGTATGGATGGGTTCTGTCCAGCATATGTAGCAGATGTGTTGCACATGCTAATAATAGACTTTGAATAATTAAGTAGATCAGTAGATCCAAGTTCAGCCCAAAGAGGATTGAGATTGCATTTAAAAAACACAAAAAGTCAATATACGGTGCACAAAGTGAAGTATATTAAACTTAGAAATTATACACAATATTTACAATACATGAACCAGTTCATATTTTGACCACTGAATGTCAGCAGTAGTTCAAAAGTTATTTTTTTCTGACAGGAGGAGTAAATCAAAGTCCATGTGACGCATTAGTTGCAACGCTCAGAATTTATCGCAGAAGGTGGTAGTCTCACCAACTCTGAAAAAAATATAATAAAGTTCAGACGTCTGTAGGGCATTATCAGTAAGTGTGGTGTGGTGTGGTGTATGTGTGTGGAGGAAGGCAGGCCGTAGCGCCTCCTACCGCACTCAAGTTGATTCAGGTTGTCTGGTTTTGTGGGTTCTGGATTCTTCAGGCCTGAGGCCTAGTGGTTGCTCGCCATCCCAGTAAAGGAACCTGGCCTGTACAACCAGAGCCACAAATT
>JBAMHX010000021.1:5034615-5054259 GCA_037177515.1 Pseudomugil tenellus
CACCTCAACCAGCGAGGTAAACTGCTGCTAAGTTTAAAAACCCAATTAACCCCTCCCCACAATCACACACACATTCATACAGCTAAGGATTAAAAGAGTTACTTAACTCGCTCAGGATTCAAGACCCTCCCCCGGGGTCTGAGCTTGGCACTGGTCCGGCCCAATAATTGTTCGTAGGGGAAAGCTGCCGATCCAGTGCTGTGAGGCTCCTCCACAGACTGTAGGAAGGCCTCCTCCTCAAGCTGGAGAGTTGTGAGATGCGCGCTCCTAAACAGTCCCTAAATCCCCCACTCCTCCTGCCTGTCCAGCACCTCTGACCCAATAGCCCCACTATCTAGCTTTGCCGCCGGCAGCCCTAACCAGCTGCGATCGGCCCCCTCCCGAAAAGATAGTTCCCAAGCCCTTTAACGTCCGTCAAGCTCCACTCTCCAGAACACTCTCTGCACCCACACAGCTCCTTTTAATAACTCACCCTCCCCACCAGGTGATCCGAATCAGGTAATCATGACCAGGTGTCACGCCCTCTCTGCCTCAACACACACACACTGCTGTCTCCTCAGCAACACTCATTACAATACTGTAGCCTCACAGTAAGCAGGTTGCCGGTTTGATCTGCCTATCTGTGTGGAGTTTGCATGTTCTCCCCGTGTTAGCGTGGGTTTCCACTCGGCCCTAGTCCACCCTGCCTTACACCACTTTACCCCGATTCAGAGCGTTTCCATTACTATTTGTCAGACTGTACTATTACACTTTACGGACCTACTTCGTAGTCGGGCCAGGCCTGTCGGGCCGGGTAGTGCAAGGTCTGCAGGCTGATTGGCTTGCAGCGAATGATGTCACTACACAGTGACTTACACAGTAATGGTTACTGCCTCTCCAGGTCGTCTTTTCTTGTCCGACTGATTTGCGCCGTGAGTTTATTACTAATTATTATCCGAACATCAGGTAAAAGGCTGCTTAACCTTCTTCCATATTGTCCCTATTTTTTTTCTGTGGTGTCTCTGTGAATGTTTTTTTTAATTGTTTATTACACAAATTAAACAATAGTCTACATTAAATCTCGAAGAACGTGTTTTTGTTTTTTGGGTTTTTTTGCGTTGTGTCACTATCAGATGACATCGGTAACTTTTTAGTAAAAATGCGCCCCCTAACCCTAGGGTTAGCCATAACCCTAACCCCTCCCACAATAGAGCGTCTGGACTTAGACTGGATTTGCAATGGAGAAACATTGGAGCGCTCACCGGCCGGTGGAGTTCGGCGGACTAGTGACAGTGGAAAACCCCCTTAAAGTCTGGCCCTGTGATGGGCTGGCGACCTGTCCAGGGTGTACCCCTCCTCTCACCCATTGTCTGCTGGGATTGGCTCCAGCCCCCACCCCCCGCGACCCGCTCGGGGCTGGGGTAGAAAATGGATTTTAAGTTGTAAATGTCTTTACACAATCATACATGCAGGATTAGCTTTTAATGGATGAAGTTTTTTAGACTGCATTTACAATGGGTGTGTAGTACAAGATGAAATTTTCTATGTTAATTATTATTAAGAGAACTGCACAAGCTTGGAAAAAATGGGACTGGTCCAGATGAGCATTGAGATTTTTCCATGCATTGACAGCCTGGATGAGGAAAAATGTGGCCAAAATTTTATAAGTTGTGTGACACACTTCTAACCCCTCACTCCATTTAAATTGATCCACAGTAACATGTCCTTTCCATGAAAAATACCTTGTGAATGGCTCGTAAAAACCTGAAATGAGCATGCATGCAGATCATCTTCATTTATCTGTAGAAAGTTTTATTACCTTCTCACCACATAATACCTTTGTTATTGTTATATTCTCTTTGTTTTCTTTTTATTCTTTCAGAAATTCTTGCTACTTGCCAACATAAACTAAAATCAAACCTGCAAAGGAAGTTTCAAGATTTGAGTAAAAAACCAAAATCTATGAAGCATCTGTCAATGAATGAGCCCTACATTGAACTTGATATAAGGAAGGATCCCTTGAAACAAAACAGGAAGGATTTCTTCAAAACTATCTTTGGTCAAGACGCTTTGAGGGCAATAATGACAAAAAGGACGTCTGGTATTGGGAAAACTGTCCTCACACAAAAGCTTACTTTGGATCGCAAAGATGCAAATGATGTGGAGTTCGTGTTTCCATTTACTTTCACAGAACTGAATCTCCTGAAGGGGAGAGAGTGCAGCTGGTTGGATCTTATCCATCACTTCTTTGCTGACATCAGAGAAGCAGGAAATCACAGTTTGAATGAACTCCAGATTGTCTTTATCCTGGATGGTCTAAATGAGTGTCAATTCCCTTTAGACTTCAACAACAATGAGATGCTGACTGATATAGCTGATTCAGCTTCAGTGGATGTTCTGCTCACAAATCTTTTAATGGGAAAACTATTCCCCGCTTCTCATGCGTGGATAACCTCGACACATGAAGTAGCCAGTAAAATCCCTCCAAGATACATTAATACGATGACAGAAGTAAGAGGCTTCACAAATCCAAGCAAGGAGGAGTACTTCAGGGGGAGATTTCAAAATAAGAAGTTTGCCAGTAGGATTATTTCTCACATTAAAGCTTCTCAACGCCTTCACACCCTGTGCTGCATCCCCATCATGTGTTGGATCACAGCAACAGTTTTGGAGGACATGTTGGAAGGCGATAAACCAGAGGAGATGCCAAAGACCCTGACTGAGATGTACACACACTTCCTGGTGGTTCAGTCCAAACCGGCAAATGAAGGGGCTGAGACACCTCCACTCTGGAACACAGAAACAATCATTCTGTCACTGGGAAAACTTGCTTTTGAGCAGCTGATGGAAGAAAATGTGATCTTCAGTGGAAAAAGAACTTACAGTTTCTGGTATAAATGTCAGAGCAGCCTCGTATTCTGATGTGTTTTCACATATATTTAAAGAAGAGTTTGGACCAAACCAGGGAAAATGTTGCAGTTTTGCTAATCTAAGCATTCAGGAATTCCTGCCTGCTGTTCATGTCAGCGTGTCTTTCATCAGTTCTGATGTCGACATCTTGTCTGAGGAACATTCAACCATTCAAAAGCCTGGAGACTCTTCAGATCAGCCACCAGGAAACAGCATTTACCAGACTGCAGTAGACAAGGCTATACAAAGTCCATATGGACACCTGGACTTGTTTCTCCGCTTCCTGCTAGGCTTGTCCTAGCAGACCAATCAAGCACTTCTTCAAGGCTTATTTAAACAGTCAGGCAACAACTTACAGAGCAGTCAGGAGATAGTCCAGTACATCAAACAGAAGATCAGGGAGAATCCCTCTCCAGATCCATGCTTCAACCTTTTCTACTGTTTAAACGAGTTGAACTATCATTATGTAGAGGACGAGATCCAGACGTGGCTAAGATTAGGAACTTCAAATCTGTCTCCCTTCCAGTGGTCAGCCTTAGTTTTCATCTTACTGTCATCAAATATTCAGCTAAATGTGTTTGACCTGAAAAAATTCTCTGCTTCAGAGAAGGAACTTCAGCATCTACTGCCACAGGTTCATGCTTCAACTCAAATGTAGGTATACAACTTACTGTTCATGCTACAGTCTGGAAATTACATACTTAGATAATTTTTTCTTCTTTTCCCCCCCTTGCATTGGCAGTCTACTGTAATCTATCTTGGATAAGTGGAAGTGCTCTGCAGTCAGTTCTGGACTCACCATCCTTCAATCTCAGAGACCTGGACTTAAGTTACAACAAAATGATACAAAACAGGGACAATATTGCGAACATGAAACAGATCATTGAAAATGGTTTGAAGAATCCGGACTGTAAACTGGAAACTCTCAGGTCTGTTAGTTTTATTTTATTCATTTTAAACATAAGTTGAACAAAAATATACACCATCATATCTTTCTTTATAAATGTGTTTTCTTTGTAGGTAGGCAATGCATAGATCAATTACTCATATTACATGAATAATGACTCAGATTAAGAAAGAAGTCACCGTCATTTCTGTCACTTCTGTCAGGATACATAGGCTCAGTATCTTAATAAATATTCAGTGGGGCATTAAATGAATCAGGCTATGACACAACTACAGATTTAGAAGAAATTGCCTAATTTAAACTGAAACATCACCATTGTATCGTTCCCCTCAGGCTGAGTGGTTTTGAACTGGGAAACTATTTTGAAGTAGGCTACTCTGCTCTGTGATCAGCTGCCAGTGCTCCAGCCTTAAAGAACTGGACCTTTCCAACAACACACTGGGTGACGGAGAAATGCAGAAACTTTCTGTGGAATTGGTGACTCAACAAAGCAGAATTGAAACTCTCAGGTCACCACTTTAATATTTCACAACATCACTGCTTTTTTTTCTATCTTGTGACATAGAAAACTAGTTGTGTTGATCCTGATATTCGCTTTTCTTACATGATCTTTTCAGGTTGAATGGTTATAAGCTGACATGTAAAGGCTGGGATGCTGTGACTTTCTTCCTCTGTTTCAAGTCTTCAAGTGTGAGACATTTTGACCTGAGCATGAACAACCTGCAGGATTCTGGAGTACTGATTTTCAGCAGTGGGCTTAAGAGTCTAAACTGTCAATTGAAAACACTCAGGTCAGCATGTTTTTTTTGCCTCTTCCAGGTCATCTAACAACATCTGTCTGTGAATGCTGGAATGATGCTGCATTGAGAACACACATAAAGTTCTGTTGTTGTCATGCTGCTGAGAAAAAGGTTTAAAAATAACTTGAGAGATGTCTGGGAATGTTTGGTCTGGGTTTGATTCTCAAGTGGGAGCATCAGTGTTGCTTTGTTTTTCTTTTATTTAAAGTTTTAACTTCTATTTTAGGTCTTTCTTTGGTTAGATTTAAGCAATTATACTTTGTTGACAATAGTTGGACACCATCTGGACAATAAGAATCAACAGCCTCTGCCTTTTTCAGACTCTTTAAGGACTCTTGAAGCATCACACTCTAGATGGGATGTTAATTTTACGTCAAACAATCTACAGCTTAAAGGTTAATTTGCAACTGTCTTTGCTTCAAATGAATTTCTCCTCAGAATGAGTTTTTGCAACTTATCGGAAAAAAGCTGTAAATTCTGGCCTCAGTTGTTAGTTCCCAGATCTCGTCCTCCAGTTTGAAAGAACTCGACTTGAGTAACAACAGCTTGCTGCATTCTGGAGTGAAGTTTCTCTCTGCTGGACTGGAGAGTCAGTACTGTAACCTGGAGGCACTCAGGTGACATTTATCCATATTAATAATATATGACTAAGTCATATGATGTAGTTAACACAGGCTCTTGCTGGTCTCCAGGTTGAGTCAATGTGAACTGTCACAGAAGAGCTGTGACGTTCTGGCTTCAGCTCTCTGCTCCAAAGCTTCAAGTCTAAAACAGTTGGACCTGAACAACACCGACCTCCAGGATTCAGGATCAAACAGCTTTCTAAAGCACTTCACATTCCTCAATGTATCCTGGAAATTCTCAGGTCTGCATGTATGACATGTGAAGTTAAACCGTATATCACATGACTAGATTTCTATCCTGTTGATGAGCTCACAGACCAACCATACATGACTAGTACAAGAGTGCATTCTGTCTCATCATTTCTTAAGTCTTATCTAAAGGTAACCAATGAACCACTCATTTCAATCTGCATCCATGTCACCAGACTGTCTGGCTGTCTGGTCACAGAGGATGGCTGCTCTTCTTTGGTCTCAGCTCTGATATCCAACCCCTCCCATCTTAAAGTGCTGGGCCTGAGCTACAACCATCCAGGAGAATCTGGAGTGATGGCACTCTCTGCTGTTCTGGAGGATTCCCAGTACAGACTGGAAACTCTAAGGTGAATGAGTTCAAATGTCAGTTCAGAAAGTCATCCCAATCTCTCAGACTCAAGGACAGGGAAGGACAACTCCGGTCCTCAAGGGTCGCAGTCCTATAAGTATTTGGACTTTCCTTGCTACAAAACATTTGACACACATCGGATTTAATTGGAAGACTTGTGCAGAGCCTCTGAACAAGTCTGCTAATTACCCAATGATTTGTTTCTGGTGTGTGGCAACAGAGAAATTCCTAACCCTTGCAGGACTGCAGTCCTCGAGGACCAGAGTTGTCCATTCCTGCTGTCGGGTTTCATATAAAGGGAGCTATGTTGTAGTGCCAACACCACCAGCAAATAATTTTATATTTCTTTAAAAACGATCCTCATTAAAAAAAAGCCAAAGGATTTAGAGGAAAGAGAAAATGCCCTCTCATCGTTACACCAATATAAGCTTTTCTTACCCAATGACCTTTAAGAAATAATTACTTAGTAAACAGTTTACATCAATATTATACAAAAAATATTTTTGAGCCTCTATTTTCAAAAGAATAGTTTTTGTTTGCTGCTCAGTTAATATTTTTTTTTCATTTTCTTCTTTCAGTGTCGACCATGGTGGAGCGGAGATGTTAAAATCTGGTCTGTTAAAGTGTAAGTATATTTACTGCATAAGTATATTTACTGCAGTTCATAACTCCATAATGACTCATTATGATAATCAGCTGATGTATAATTGTGTGTGTTTCTGTCATATTGCCTACTTTAGATGCCTGTGAGCTCACATTTGACCCAAACACAGCCCACAGACACCTTGTCCTGTCAGGTGACATATGTGGAGGAGGAACAGCTTTATCAGTTTCATTCAGAGAGATTCAATACCTGTATACAAGTGCTCTGTAGATATGGACTCACTGGTCGCTGCTACTGGGAAATTGAAGCTAAGAGGTTATTTTTAGTTGGAGTAACTTATAAAGAAATCAGCAGGAGAGGAGAAGGTGATGACTGCAAACTTAGAGGTAATGACAAATCGTGGTGTTTGTCTATGGCCACAACCACAGCACTTGGCATAACAACAGTAAAATGACTTTGGTGTCATCTGCTGGTAGAATTGCAGTGTATTTGGACTGGGCTGCTGGTACTCTTTCCTTCTTCATAGTGTCATCTGATACGCTGCTTCATCTTTACACATATAACTGCAGATTCACTGAACCACTCTATCCCAGCTTTGGCTTTGAGATTAGAGATGAGCATTTCAGATGTAGTTGTTATGGCTCTGTAGTGGCTTTGCGTACAGTTGAGGAAGCAATTCTGATGGAAGTAAAGGGAAGACGTACTAGAATTAATGTCAGCCTTTAACCATTTTCATCTCAGTTAATACGTATATCAGTAATACCAAAGAGTTAATGGATGTTCCTATTTTGCTTTGGCATTCTCACTTATGTTCAAATATCAAAATCTCTTTCTTTCCATCTTAGTCTTACTTGGTTAGATTTTATTTTAGCAATTAGAGCTCTTCATAATATTGTTTCTTATTCACAAATGTGACACATCAAGCAACAAGTAAACTTTAAGTTCTTAGAGGTAAAAACTACCAAGAACCCCCCCTAAAATAACTCCAGGTTTCCAATGTGTTGCCCCAATTAATCTAAGCTTTAACAATTCCACTTAGATGCAAAAAAAAAAACATGTTGCAAAAATGTATAAACCTTAATTTACAAAGCTACTCAAAAATTCATGTAATGTTGACTTGCATAAGTTACTCTATTTCTACACAACTGCAGTCTAAAGTTTCTCGTGTAAATTAAATGATTTTTAGCCTAATACTTACTTTTGATGAACATATCTTTTAATCAGTTGATAAATGTTAAATTTTTTGTTGGCTATATTTCGTTACATTTGGAGAAAGTATGTGTGACAAGCACCAATAATCTTGTGTAAATAATGTTACCAAATTGATGGAGGGGACTGTAGTTTAAAACAGACATTCAGAGCTTAGATCTACTGGATCTAGTGCAATCTTATCCTACTGAAGTTACACATGGATGATGTCACTGTTTGACAATGGATGGTATAAAATGAGTGACCCACAAATGTCTAAAATCAAGTGATTTAGGACCAAAATAAATCAGACACTTCAACATGATAAGCCTAGCAAACCTCTCATGTCATCTGGATCCAGTCTGATCAGTTCCCAGAGTCAGAGACAAAGAAGTTGCATTCATCTTCTAGGCTCCACGTCTGGAACAAAATCCCAGAGCCTCAGATCAGCTGAAACACTTGATTTACTCAAATTGAGGTCAAAGACTCCGTTCTCAGGTGCATTTCAGTAACTTTCCTTTAAATTAATGGAATTAGGAATTTAATCGTTTTTTTAATTTCATGCGTACTTTGTAATATTTTAATTTGAGCACTTTGAGTCCCCCTGTTGTTGAATTGTGCCTTAAATGATAATAAACTTGCCTTAAATGAAAATGGCTTATTTGTGTGCATGTTAAAAATTTGTAGAAAATGTGTAGAAATACAAATGGTGGATTTCAAAAGGTGACAAATGTCTGATAACAGCAATGTCAAATGCATGAGTGCTAAAGTGTGAACAAGCGCTTTTCCCCTTTCAAAAATAAATGTAGAAATGAAAATGTGAGGGGGGGGGGGGGGGAGTATGGCTATATTTAATTAAATCTGTGCAGTTCAGATAATTGAAGTCCACATAGGAACTAGGAGTTTGAGAACTACTGGTAGAATTTGGCATTTCCCAGGATCCAGGGCCATTATGGTCATTTAAACCCTTTCCTCCAAAGTGAGTTACATCTGAAAATAACTGGCCCAGTTGAAACTTGAGTCCTGATGACTGAATTCAGATTCAAGTGTTAAAAAATGTTTAGTTCTTCAAACCATGTTAGAATTTAAACTGTACCAACTGAACAAAAAAAAAAAAAACAAAAAATCCACATAACCATAATTACAGACATTACCTCAGCATCACTGTTGTATTCATATGAATTAATGGACACAGTAGGCGTGGATTGGCTGCCATTATTTTGTCCATTGACCCCAGAACAGCTGTTCTCTACTTACATAGAGATAATCTACAATGTATAATTTGTATTAGTGTAAATACAAAAAAAAAAAAAAAAAAAAATCCAATATTGCCGACTTCGCATCACACAGGGAACTTATAGTAAATTCAGCCTCTATTAAACTTTGTATTGTTTACATAAGCTGTGGATTTATTGACTGTGTAAAGAAACCAGTGGGAAGCAAAGCTTGCAGTGTAATTGATTTATTTCTTAAGACACCATCAGCAGTGAACCTCAACATTTTCCACATAGCATCTTTCTGTCTTCAGCAGATCACGACATAACATTTACTTCTTGGATCAGTGGTTGTTAGAAACAGAGAACCCTGCAGAAACAAAAAAGGTGTAAAAGAAAAGGTGTGTAAAAAAAGGTCAAGAGTGGAAAGAGTTCATATAATGGATTGTCTTGCACACAGCAGCTTGTCACTCAGGTTTCTGATGCAATTTCCATCTGTTGCCTTTGCTCCTGTTCAGCTGTAAACACAAAAAGTCTCAATATGCTTTAGCAGAATTTAAAAACACAGAGCAAACCCAAGAAACTTACAGTCAAGCAAAGGGATTTCCAAAAGCACCCGTTGAACCACTCTGAGCAACAGAAGTGTTCTGCAACAAGGAAACAAAACAAAAATGTTATATTTCAATGCCAAAGGTTAACGATTTGTGTTTAGTTTCTTGAAAAACAGTGAGTAAAGCTCTATACCATAGCTATAGGGGGTGATCCAAACAAACTGGAATCTGGGGCCCCAAATGCTTTATCAAACATGTCCTGATTGAGGCCGTTTCCCTGCGAGGGTGCTGAAGTGTTTGACACAGGAGTAGGAGAGAAGGCTCCATCAAAGAGGTCAGAGTTGAAGCTTGGAGTTGCAGCAGGAGCATCTGTACAGTCACATCACAAATAGTGACATGACTCAAATCTATCCATATTAACTTAGAAAGGGAAAAAAAAAAATGTCAAGGCAAGGATTAGCTTACCGTTATTAGAAAGTGATGACATTCGATTGATTTCAAAGTCATCATGGTCTGCAGCATCCTGAGCAAGACCGACTTTACTGGAAAAGTACTGATCAAAAGCTGCTGGCTCTTTGCTGCTGGGAGCTGGAGCAGAGCTTGGTGTAACTTCTCCTTTTCTTGCTGGGATGGCTGGGGGTTTGGCGAGCTGGAAGTCCTTGAACATGTCCTTTCCAGTCTTCTTCTCTTTATCCCCAAGGGGATCCAATGCTGTAAAGGCACTGTTCTCTACTTTTGGACGGGCTTCCTTAGCAGGTGGCCTTGGAGGAGGGCGTGATGGGGCATGCGGGTCACCCATTCCTGGGAAGGCTCCAGCATGGAAAGGATTGGATGCAACAGGTTGACCCCAGGCAAGATGGGGGGGCGACAGAGGTGGGGCAGTAAAATTAGGTTGCATCTGCGGGGCCCAGGCTGTGGCTGGCACACCAAAGGCAGCTGGCTGTGGGAAGCCTGGTCTAGGCCCTGGAACATTCACTCCGGGCATGGGGAACATGTTGGGTGCAGTAGTTGGGGCTCCCCACATGCCAGCAGCAAGCATACTTGCGGTGGCTGGTGGACCCAACTGAAGATTTCCTGAATGTGGTAAACAAAAACACCAACATGAATTTGAAAGCATAAAATGTACATAAAGTTTAAAAAAAGCCATTTTACCCAGAGCGGCTATGGAAGACGGGGCAGAGTTTGTGGGTGCATTGTTGAAAAGGTCAGCTGGAGAAGAAGACCCCTCAGGAGTGGGAGCAGTAAACAGTTCTGCTCCAAACAGATCACTCGATGCAGACTGAGCCCCACCAAACAAGCAAAAAGAAAATTAATGTTATTGCTCCAGACAATAACACTATAGAAATTAAGATTAAACCAACCTTTACCAAAAGACTGCTAATCATTTACTAAAATTGCACATGCTCAAAGAGAAAAAAAAAAAAAAAAAAAAAAAAAAAAAAACACATTTACCTTAATGAGGGTGCATTAGCATGCGTTGCCACTTACCAGTGCTTTCATCACGGAAGCGTGAACATGAGGATAAATTATGAGCATAGATAAGCAGTAGCAGCTTTTCAGCCATAAAGTCAAAACACTAAGCAAGTTCGAGAAGTACAAAGCCAGTGATGCATGCACAAAGTCAGAACAGATCCAAACCAGACCTTAACTGCAGGTGTAAATTACAGGCCCCACTTGTTATCTACACCCATTTTCTACCACATCCTGTCAAACATCAGTGTATAACCAAAAATACTCAGGAGGAGATGTGAGTGCCAAATGTGCAGCAACCCCCTTTTTAAGAAATGCATAACACATGCAATCCCACTATAAGTCTTCCGGCTGTGTAATTTCACCTTTGCACTCCTTCGACCTCGTCCAGACTTAGAGTTTTGTGGAGGTGGACTTATGACAACTGAATCCTTGTTATGAGTCTCTGGTAGTTCAGGACGATGAGTTACACCATTAGAGACAGGAGAAGATTTCAAAGGAGAGTCGAAAAATGGGTTTTTGGTTGCGGGGGCCTGACTGCAGTCACTCTCATCCAGCATGGTAACCATGGAGCTCTGAGTTATATTGCCCCCTAGTGGCCACTGTCCATTATTGAGAGAGAAGATCATGGATTTACTAGATAACCCATTTATCTGCTGACTGGCATGTTCAGTATCTTCATTTAAACAACTAAAACTTGTCTTATTAGTGCTGCCAGCAGTGCTGTTTAGATAATTATTAGTAGATATATGTGCATTAACTGGTTCAAAACCAGTGAGGGATTTAGAAAGGGGGTCATCTTTGAAGGGGTCGCTGTCTGGAGCTGGGAAATAGCCGAAAGCAGAGGAAAAGGGATTCTCTGTGTGTGGAGATGCTTTACAGTCAGTAGCAAGGGAAGTTATTAAGGAGCTTCCTTTTATGCAATTCTGATTGCTGTCAACTTCAGCAGAAAAGTCCAGCAAGAGAATTTCATTAGAGTCCTGGTTAACATGAAAGGAACAGTGAGAGAGAGAGAAAACAAAATTCATGAATCATTTCAGAAAAGACAAAACATGTGTTAACAAAATTAAATAAAATCAAATGATGTGACTAGACATGACTGTTTAAAGCTGCCATTCGTAGAATATTTGATATTTAGATTATATTTGAAGAGCAACATTTACGCTGCTTAACATACAGCCCAACAGCAATGCAAGACTACCCAGATAACATGCCCACAGCATTAAGAGTAACCCCACATTCTACTTGTGGCAGCTTTAAAGTTCAGATACACAACAATTAGATTGGTCAACATGAGGTGTAAACTCAATTCTTAAGATAATAACTCTGAGGAACCATGTAAAACCCCAGCTCTGATCTGTAAGAACTGAGTTCACAAAAGCACACTTAATGATCTGAGAGGAGCTAGCGTTATTCAATAAAGCTACTTTCACATAAAGCCAGAGCAGCTTTTACTATTCCACTCACAACCATAAGGAAAAGCTCATGAATAAAATCATACATTTGAAGGCACAGAAAGCAAGAGAAAAAGTGTGCAATATATACACAGGAAATAGCTCTCCACTTTCTTTAGCCAAGTACAATTATGTCATCCAGATTTAGAGACACACTTACGTTAGGAGCCTGAATGTCTGGAGGGGTTGACATGTCTCCGAAAAGGTCAAGTTGCTCCACTGGCTGGATGTCAAAAAGAAAGAAGCAAGTGTTTTCTAAAAATACAGATTTTAATAAATGTGCATTTTTCAAAAAAATAGAATTGAGTCAGTATCCTCACTTGAGCAGTTTTTCCCTCCCTGTTCACACTTAAAGCATCATTTCCATTCTACAAGAAAAAAAAAAAAAAAAAAAAAAGATTAAAAACTTTTTAAAAAGGATTTAAAAAAAAAAGCATTCAGAGTGTTTACCTCAACTACTGTGCTGCCATTTTCACCCTGTAAAGCGAGGCAAACGTTAATGATTACACTTATTTTCTTAAAATTTCACTGACGCATGCGTCATCTGAATGGAATGCCTGGAGGATGTGATTCACTGAGAGAACACAGAGAGGCAGTGTTGACGTTCAGGAAGTATATATACAGTATACCTTGCCAGGCCTCCCTGAAGACCATACCAAATGTCCTCTCTCAGAAAGAAAATGTCACAGCCCAGCATTTTAGGGGGAAAAACTGTTTCCAGCTTCATTTGAAGTGTTACCTTCTGTGAGGACTCTGCTTCTTTTTTCCTTAAGTTGAAAATGACCTGGAAGAGATCTTTTAGATCAATGACCAAGGGCTCTGCCTGTATGGCAACACACAAAAAAAAAAAAAGGCATAATTTTGTCAACCCACTTTTCCTTGATGCTTTCACATGTGCGTTTCATAGCCTCAGAGTGTTACCTGCTGTGCAGTCTTTATGGCAAAAAACTGATGCTGTCCTTCTGCTCCACATACATATCCAAATGCACGGTTATCAGTTACATCTCTGGCAATGAAGGAAATCTTATTCACAACATGCTCGTGTTCAATCACCTGAGTGGTAAAGAGAGAAAGTGTCATTAGCACTGCAAATGGGATGTTCATTCAAAATTGTATCTTTAAAAAAAGGAAAAGAAACACTTACGCCAGATTTCTCATCAATTATCTTTATACCCGACATCGAAATGTTGACCCAGATTCTTTGTTTGTGCTTGCCTTGAGACCGAGCAGCTACCGCCATGCCCTGATTTATGTTTGTTTTTTTTAAAAAAATAGAAAGTTAGTTTATTATTAGTAAGAGTGACAGAAAGGCAAAGTTCCAGGTCAATTGTTGCACCTTAAGCTTCATCATCGAGTCTTGGCACATCTTGTCTCCACGGGCCTCTTGAACATCGTCAATGCCGATCAGCTTTGCCTTGTACCTCACACCATCTCCTTGAAACCTGCCCAGCAGGTATTCATCTGTCTTTTCTACAACTACAGAAAGAGAGATATTTTTCTGCTTCTTGATGAAGTGAGAGTTATGCTCTAAAAATAAACATTTCCTGAACAGCTTAAAACCCGTGCCATGTAGTCCACCTATGAGAATAGTCCCACAGGTGGTGCGGCATGTGCTACAACTGCCAATTAAAAAAAATGAATTGGCTGCATAAATAACCATTAAAATGTAGGAGGACCTTTATATTATGGGTGACACTCATTTAAACAAGTTTATATATAAAAAAAGTCAGTTTTGAAATTCAGCAAGCAACTGACTTGGAAAATAGCTGTAGCTTTTAAAACAATGTCATCTGAGTCCTGAAGCTCATTGTCTCCAGCTCTGCTGCATGATCCCAACTTCCTGTTCCATGTTAAAGCTTAGCTTCTACTACTTTGTTACTCAGCATAGTCAATTCACCACTTTGTGCTGCAGGATTCAAATAATTTCTAAATTTATTCTGAGAATTATCTACTTTACATTCACCATTTTAGGCAGACACACCCACATCTTGCTCAGAGTAGGAAACTACACTTAATCATAAAAAGGTACAAGAACAAAATGTACATCATAATTACCTGTAACATATTCCGAATCTCACCTCTAAAAATTCCTAATTTATACAGTTTAAAGTCAATTATTTTGTACTCTGTCATTTATATATTTCACAGGGACTAGAACCTTTTCTAACTCTTTAGATACTCAAGCAAAGCTGATGTGGTAGAGCAGCAGTAGCTTCTCAGGCCTGTAGAGTTTACCAGTCTGCACAGACCGAACTTTTTTGGATAGAGGGGTTGCCACTTCTCGTTTCAACACACTTGTTTCCTGGACAACAACTGTGTTGAAACAGTTCATAATCAAAATCCCAGGATTTCCCATATCTCACCTTTCTTCTTCTCTTTTTTGAACGGGACTTTGGATCCAGCATTCAGAGGGGAGCTGGGTGGAGTGTTAGAAGCTACAGGAGCAGTCGGGGAGCTGGGGTCAGCAGATACAGGGGGGACGTTTTCCACTTCTGCAGACATGGTGTGGAATCAGCCTCACTGGACAAGTGGCAAATCTGAGATAAAGCTGACAGCAGCTCCGTTTTGGGGAGAGGGGGCGCAGTGATGTTAACTGTGCATATGACTTAACACCAAAACATCCTTCTCGCTTTGTTGGTCTAAAGGAGAGAAAAAAAAAAATGAAGTAGCTATTGAGTGTCAGGGGCATGAAGGATAAAGATCACAAGTACATGCATTCCTAGTAAACCTGTGCAAAAAACATGATATTGGATTATAAAAATTCTGCCCAAGAGATTTTTTGCTCGTCATGTTATAATGTTATTTAACTATGCACAGTAAACATTTACAACCTCTGACACTTTAAGGGGAAGAAGAACAAGACACGTGACCTATAAAACATTTAACTCTCATAATAAGACACTTTAACTATCCTAAAAACAAAAAAAGTGCCTCAATTGACTCGCTTAAAGAGAAAATTATCCTAAAATTCAGACAGTTGTCTCTTTAACTCTAATTTTACCAATTTGTTAATTCCCTAAACAAAAGTATGATATTTTCAGATTTTAGTTACACATACAGTCAAAAATTTGGACACACTTGCCTATTGGATGTAATGGAAGAGTATGTCCAAATTTTTGACTGGTAGTGTGTGTAAATAAAATTAACTTAATCAGTTGCTTAGGGGCTTCATGGCAGTCAACTGTACACAAAATCAAGACATTTTTTGTGCCAACATGCTTGTAGTCAACACATCTACATCCAAAAACATGATACAAACATACCAACTAACTAACGCTAAATAAAAAATAAGCCAAGCAACTGCAGCAAAGGGTAGATGACAGAGTGGAATAAATGTAAGGAAAATAAATCACAAGAGAACCAGTCCTGCACGAGCACAGGAAAAGAAAAGCACAAATCCCGCTCTGCTTGGTTATAAACATACCTTTAGGATGAGTTCCATGGGCAGCACTGACCAGAACACCTGAGTGAAAAGCCTGCGAGTACCATAATGCAGACCAAAGGTTGCAAGTGGGCAAAGGTTGAGCAATTACTTGAGGTTAATCTTACGCTAACATAGCAAACTAGCTCGTGATGCCCAGCAAAGAAGATGCTGAAGACAGACTTCACTATGGTAAATTAACACCATAATGGTATGAAAAAAGGAGCCTTTTTTTAAAAAAAATAAAAAAAAATAAAAAAAAAAGACTCATGTTCTTTTCGTATGCTTGTGGGCTAAGATGGAGGAGGGGTGTCAAAGACTGGCAGATCAGGCAGATAAGTTAGATGCATAAGGAAATGAGATAAATACAAAAAAGGAGTTTAGATATAAACTTCCAGACCAGCAAGTGTAGTTTCAGCTTTGTGTGAGGAATTTTCTCACTATAAAAAGACACCTGACCATAAAAGACTGCAGAGGTTCTACAACAAGATGCTATTGTAGTCTTATTTTAAATGAGCACGGCATCATAAGACCTACTGTGCAACTGCACCAGAGCCTGTCAGCACTGGTTCTGAAGTCATGCAAACAAAGAGCAAGTTATACATGTTTGGTTCACCTTGCCACGCATGCTTAGTTGCAATGCTGAGGAGTGCATGAAGGCAACCTTTAACACTGCTGATGCTCCACTTGCACAAGTCTTAACACATGATTCCACTTGTCCATCAACCACAGCCGAGTGACAGACCCTTGTAAAATTGGTGTAATGTCAGCACTTCCTTGCAGATTGGAGTTAAAGGTTTACATTTTAACTGCTACCTTTAAAAAAAAAAAAAAAAAAAAGAGGGGGGGGTGGTGGCAATCACATCTAAAACCTGGAGCTTTAATAATATGCGCTGATGTCAAAAGCACAAAAAAAAATTTAAATGTTTGTCAGCAGAATAACAGCAGTGAAAGGGCAGAAATGTCACAATCCTGGGCCTTCAGGAAACGTAAACTACTGCACATCTGGAGGAAATCAGGGAATGACTCAGTCTGCAAGTGAATGAGATGGTGAAATACCACAGGCCCAAATGTGAACATGGAGGGCAGGCAAACACTTTCAAACTAAAATGCTTTTACACTTAAGAGATGGACAATGCAGTACTTTAATTATAAGACTCACTTTTGTAACACCGGAAGAAACTTAAAAAGAAATGGAAAGAAAGCGGATTTATACCCCAATGGAAAGAAAAAAACACAACATCAAAATGACCAGCATAAGCAAACAGTGATTTAAACTCACACGCATTCCTTCACATACTTTAACCCATTAAAAAAAATTACCTGTAGACATAAAACCCTCATTTTTATTTGCCATTTACCGGAAAAACACTATTTCAACCACTTTAGAGCGACTACCTGTAATGCTTTGCGTTAATTAATGCAGGCAGGGATGGAAAATATCGGCCAACAACACAATGACTGACCTGTTGGAAAGCGCTCGCTGACACGTCGCACAAACGGAGTCTTCAAAAAATCACGAAAAACCAAAAGGCAGCTCCGAAAAACAAGCAAAGACTGTAATGTTTTCCGCTAAATAATCACGGACAGAAAGGAGAGACCGCTGCGAGCTCCCAGGTTAACCCTTCACTGACTGACAGCGCTGACTGGCTGCATATTTGAAACGGCGAAGGGGCGGTCTCTCCACATGTGAGACAATTATGCCAACAGATTTATGCACTAACCTTTCCCAAAGCTGGTGTCTTATTTATTCATTGCAAATACATATAACACTTTTAAATCATGTTCTTTTGTTTTACCATTACAGTTCTATTAAGTGTGAGGTAAACTTTTAGGAGATGAGGAATTGTGTAACTTTTAATTGCACACTGCCAACGCCCTAATTAAAGCCAGTTAGATAATAGTGGTGCAGAAGAGACTAAAATCTTATAATGAATGAGCTCAAACAAATATATGTTTTTAGAATAAGACAATAAAAGAATTTGATAAGGGATCATTGGTATGGAAATATTATTAGAGTTACAAAATATGCATCACTTTAGCCTCTGACAAAGCATATTCAAGTCAGTTGACTCTAAAGCTGGCTTGTATGCAGGTGTAGGCAATTTCACCATAATTGACTATCTACAAGGTAACATGTTTGTGATTTGTTGAAAACCCTGTATTTCTTTCTCTTTTCTTTCCAAAAACCATGTGAATAAACTACATGGACATAATGAAGCTCTCAATACGAGAGAGATAAGTCATCAATTGGATGAAAAGAGCAATGAGCCAAGCGTTTTTGGGATATTCAGAGAAAAAAAGAAACACATGCAGCCACATAAAAAGATCTGGATGCCCATTTAAAGCAAAAAATCTCTTCACTTCCTGCCAAGACAGAAACACTCCCCAGGAGGTAGACATATCATTATCTAAATCTACCATAATGAGAAGATTCCAGAGCAAATGCATAGGGTTTACCACAAGGTGCAGAGCATTCATAAGCTTCAAGAATAGACAAAAACAACAAAGAAAAACAAAGATAGCTGCATTTTTTGGGGAAAGGTGCAACCAAGATCAACCTGTACTAAAATCACAGGAGAAAATAAGTTCAAAGATGGTTTGACTGTCTGATCCTAAACGAATGGCATCACCTCCTAAACATACGGATGCATGTGGTGCGATTGCACTGCATGAAAAAATGTCAGCCAGATGCAAGGAAGTTTGATGTGTAAACGGATTGCAAGAGATTTTTCATTTAAAGAGCAAGAATTAATATTTAGAACTGTCTAGTGGGTCACTTGATACACAGTGTGGGATGTCACACAAACAAGCACAGATAATAACCAGAAATGCATCAGAAATTTTTTTTTTTTTAAAAAAAGAAACGACTTTGTCTTAGAAATGATATATTTCAGGTTGATTTAAAAAGTTATATTTCATAAACTGAAATATCTGTATTAGCCTGATGGACTGACTGAAAGCAAGAAAAATCTGTACCAGCTGGAACTTTTGCTGCCTAAATGAGTCCATCTCTTCACATTTCATCACTGAAAAAATACAACATACATTCAGCTTAATTCAAGGACAGACCTTTATATAATTTAGCAGTTTTCAAGCAGGCAAAAAAAACTATGAAAGACCTTAAACCAACAATAATATGACAAGACAGTACCTGTTCTCAAAACAGGTGATATGTGATAATCTGTGCAGGCATATCAATGTATTATATAGAAAAACTTACATTTCATGTTGAGTGTTTTCATGTTCTTATTTTCTTTTATTTCTGTTTTTAAAATGGTGATTATTGATTTTGCATGCATTAGTTTTCTTTCACAGTGATGTCCTCTGACGTTAGTCTGGGGCTGTTGGAATAGGTGCGATAAAAAGTGTATGTCCTAAACATTCCTAAAACATTTTTGCTTCATTTTCTGCATTGGTTGTTTGTGTTTTATCTGAATTTTATGAACTTAGAAAGAACTTATCTGGCTGCAACTACATGTAAAATAAATAAACAAATACATGTGTAAATAATTAATAGCCATAGGTTATATATTTAATAGACATTTTTAATGTAGTGTATGTGCTAAATAGGTTGTATCTAAAAAAAACATGTAGTGGGGGAAACAAAGATAAATATTCCCCTTGACATGAAGCAAATAGATACATTGATGGATGAATGGAAGGATGTGTACAACACAAGGAAATGAAACAGTTTTTAAGGGAAGTAAATGTGAGTACTGTTTACATTCCACCACTGCAAGTAGGTGAACATTATGGAGCTTTTAGCAGAAAAAGGAGGCCATGTGTCCATTAAGAGTTGGGGGGGGGGGGGGGGGGGGGGGAAACCCCCCGAAGCCCCAAAAAAAAACCCCCCCCCCCCCCCCAAAAAACCATCCCCCCAAACACAAAAAACCCCACCCCCCCCCCCCCCCCCCCCCCA
>JBAMHX010000021.1:5073210-5083693 GCA_037177515.1 Pseudomugil tenellus
GTACAGACCAAAAGTTTGGACACACCTTCTCATTCAAAGAGTTTTGTTAATTTTTATGACTAACATTGTAGAGTCACACTGAAGGTATCCAAACTATGAATTAACACATGTGGAAGTATAGTACATAACCAAAAAGTTTGAAACAACTGAAAATATGTCCTATCCTAGGTTCTTCAAAGTAGACACCTTTTGCTTTGATTACTGCTTTGCACCCTCTTGGCATTCTCTTGATGAGCTTCAAGAGGTAGTCACCTGAAATACTCTTCCAACAGTCTTGAAGGAGTTCCCAGAGATGTTCAGCACTTGTTGGCCAGATGGAATAGCATGCTGCTGCAAGATGCTGTGGTAGCCATACTGGTTCAGTATGCCTTCAATTTTGAATAAATGCCCAACAGTGTCACCAGCAAAGCAACGCACACCATCACACCTCCTCCTCCATGCTTCACAGTGGGAACCAGGCATGTAGAGACCATCGGTTCACCTTTTCTGCGTCGCACAAAGACACGGTGGTTGGAAAGCGCCCCGAAAATCTCAAATTTGGACTCATCAGACCAAAGTAGATTTCTACTGGTCTAATGTCCATTTCTTGTGTTCTTTAGCTCAAACAAGTCTCTTCTGCTTGTTGCTGTCCTCAGCAGTGGTTTCCTAGCAGATATTCTACTATGAAGGCCTGATTCACACAGTCTTCTCTTAACAGTTGTTCAAAAGATGTGACTGCTGCTAGAACACTGTGTGGCATTGACCTGGTCTCTAAGCTACTGTTAACCTGCGATTTCTGTGGCTGGTGACTCAGATGAACTTATCCTCTGCACCAGAGGTGAGTCTTGGTCTTCCTTTCCTGGGGCGGTCCGCATATGAGCCAGTTTCTTTGTAGCGTTTCATGGTTTTTGAGACTGCACTTGGGGACACTTTCAGAGTTTTCCCAATTTTTCGGACTGACTGACCTTCATTTCTTAAAGTAATGATGGCCACTCGTTTTTCTTTACTTAGCAGCTTTTTTCTCGCCGCAATACAAATTCTAACAGTCTATTCAGTATTCCATATATATATATATATATATATATATATATGCACACACATTTTCCATTTACATTGTCATTAATACTTCAAAGGATGGGGAATAAAACAAATCATGGGTTTTTAACCCTAAAAGGAACAGAGGATTGTCAGTTTTAAACCTAAATGCAACATAAAATAGTAAGACTGAATAATTTCTTTTCAACATTGGTTGTTTGTCAGAGCTCCAGAAAAATATAGTGTACAATATCTAGTACTGGCTTACAGTTAAAGAACTTAAAGAGAAAAATTGTGATTGAAAAAAAATTCACTAGTTGAGTATCATGTTACTACAAATGATGCCTAATTTTTAGAATTTTTATGGCTCACCAGGAACTTAAACAGAAATTAGGTATTAGTAATGTCTTTGCAAAAAGAACAACATGTATGCTATGTGTTCTTTTACTGATCTTACTAAGAAAAGTAAAATCATTACCTTGGGATAATTTGATGTTTGTAGATTTGCCTGCACAAAGGGCAAAAAGGATTATTTGCTCAGCTTTCATCTTTGATTCTGATGTTTAGTCTTGTTTTAAAATTCTTTCATTTACAGGAAGCATTGCAGGCACATGTCACCAAAGGCTTTGCAAAGTAAACAATGAGAAAGGGAGATAGCAGAGAGCAAACCACAGCAGCTTGCACAATGTTTAGGAATGTGCAGAGACCTGCAAAAATGGTCATAATTAAATCAAAGCAAAAAAGAAGAAAAAAGTAGTAAAAGTGTGATAAAAGTGTGGTAATGTTCCCCCCAAAAACACCTGGAATCTTTTGCACATTATTCTATGATGCATTATTATTATTTCGCACCTGTCATTTGAACTAATCATTTATAGCTTTTCCTCACAGGAAGCCTCATCGCTTGTTATCACTTTAACAGAGTGGAGTAAAGGTCCTAAAAGTTTTGTGTGCATGTGCATAGTGAGCTGAGGGGGCGCCGGGGGTGGATACGTACTTGAGAAATAACCACAGGGGGTGGTGGCCCCTGGCCTTTAGGATGTCAGCATGATGGAGTAAAAGTTTGGAACCTTATTGAGCTCCAGGGATACCCTATTCAGTTCGAGAGCAACCCAACCTCAAGTCATTGTCTCAGTCTAAAAACTTTTGTTCTGTCTTCGGGCTTCATAGAACAGTTTGCACAAAATAATGAACCCGTCTCCATCAATAGACTATCTAATTCTGCTTCACTTCTACAAAGAAACAAACATTTCCAAGAGAATAAACAGCTCGTACCTGCATTCTGCTTCATAATGTTAGAGATACATCTTAAACATGCTTCATTAATGTTATTATTTACAAGATACAGGGACAAATGAAAAAAATGCTTAATAAAATTATGTGAGGCAAATGCCATGCACATAGGTTTCTAGCCAAGGTTGAATTTGCAATGCCTGTGTATGGTTAGACTCTTAAAATGGAAATAGATAATTAAAACTTTTTTCACATTTTTTTCTAGGTAGTTTCCATTTTATATGAAGTTGTTTTAATTGTGCATTTAGGTAGGGCACATATAAGCATTCAGCTTTTGCGTTAGCCTGTTCAGTCTGTAAAATATATGGCTTATTGTTGAATTTAAATTATAAATGAATGCTGATTGAATAAGAATTTATCCTATCCTGTCCTCAAACAGTAGTGAGACAAAAATACTTACAAGGAAAACAATAAGATGTTTACTATATAATGCAAGATATCATATGAAAGATGCAAAGATGGGAAAAGAAGTAAAAAAGGAAAAGTAAGTGAATTAAAGCAGATGTTTGATGTTAAATATTTCATTGTGAATTTACTCATTCATTCATTTCCTGTAACACTTATACCAACTGAGGGTCAGATGGAAGGAGCTGATCTCTGCAACTGGCAGGCGAGAGGCAGGAAAAACCCTGTGCAAGTTGCTCGTCCACTGCAGGAAATAACTCATCACATTCTACATTTAATGTGCTGAAAAGAAACATTAAAACCTATTTTTTCCCTGCATAACAAACAGTAAAGTCCTGTAAGTCACATTTGAGTATTTAGGACCATATAAATAAAGTTTGTTTTAATTCTGTAGAGAATTAGTGCAGTTTTCTTTCAAAATGGGAACCATTTGGTTGTCCTCATTCTTGCTTTCAGTGAAAAATACGTGGGGATAATTTCCTTTTAACAAAAGCGCCCTGAACATTTGTGAGAGTTCCCCCCCTTAACTCTCCAACAATTGATTTAACACAGTTGGAGTTGCCCCTTCCCAGCTTGCCCGGGTCATTATAGGCATTGAAGTTTTAGAGGTGCTGCTACGGCAGATTACTCCACACAGCTGTCCCAGCACCGTGGAAATGAAGTTATGCCCCTTCTCAGCTCTGTTATGTGCTCCTTCCTTCAGTCCTTTGAGGACTTGTGCTTCAGCGAGGGAGCAGGAGAGAAACGAGGGAGGTAACTAAAGTACAATCCCCCTCCCTGTCTTGCAAATGTTATCTGATTGGCTGACAGAATACTTTCTCTTTGCATCATCATTCAGCGAAGCTTGAAATCCCCCTGACATTCTTCCCACCAAAGCCCCTTCCCCCATCAAACTTTTATCATAAATCACCCCTCCTCCACCTTTCCCACTTCTCTGAGTCCGGCCCATAGACCTCCAATTATTGTGGGTCACTGAGGTTTATTCACCTCCGTCTACTTTAGCTAAGTTTGTTTATTTTCTTCATTACAGCTGAACTGTTATGCCAACATGTTACAAAGCTGAAAGCAAAGACAGGCATGCTGATTTGGAAGAATTAAAATTAAGACATCAGATAAAAAGTAACACAGCTCCAAACATATCAGTCTTATTAAAACTTTGCCAAGCATGAAATTCTTCTCTTTACATATTTTTTTCTTCCTTATTCTGAACAAATGCCTTGCTATCCGCATTTGTAGAGATATTTTATGTAGTTTAATAGGATGGCAAACATTTGCTGGTGTGTTTAGATCCTTTTAGATTTCCATCATTTTGAAATATCTCATAGCAAAAAAATTGTGTTTTGTTCTTGCAGGTTCACAGCTAGAGGGCACTAAAGTTTTTTTTTTTATTTCTAATCCCATTATGTAAAATACTGGTTGTTTTACACTTTAAAACCTTTATGGAGGTGGCATAAATGCCCAGTTATCTCGCTGTGTGTTACAGTACGTCTCTAAGCAAACTTCATAAGTTCTCAGCAACCATGCAGGTTCATTCAGGAACATAAATTCTTTTTATTTAATTTGATGATGTTTTTTGTATATGTTTGATAAAAACAAAAAAAAAAATTCAGTATATGACTTTAAAAGCGAAGCTCATCTGCGGGAAATATTTCTAATATGTGTTATTATCCCAATACCTCTCTGCTATTTTATAAAATTGCATTATATAGTTATAGTTCATCCAACCATGAGGGCTTTCTGATCTTTGAGCAACTGGGATGCATCAAAAGGAGCTCAATGTGTCTGTAGGTTGTTTTCTTTATTGTGCAATGCAATTATTTTATTTTGCAGCTTTATTTTATCTTTACATGGACCGGTACAGAATTTTGGTCATTCTAATGGATGTTAAAGTGCTTTACAAATACAGTTTTGATTGACTAATTGAATGGAAGGTTAGTTCATCATTTGTGCTGCTTATTGTTGCTCTACATGCTGTTATTTAAAGGAACAGGAAAATAATGGGTTTAGGCGAGGGTTAACCCTACTGACCTGTTGGAAAAAAAAACCTTTTGTAAGTTTCAACAAGAATTTTTTAAGAAGAATGACTCCTATTTCTATCCATTAAGGGATATTTTCAACTTTGATTGCAGTAGACCCAAGTAATTTAATCTTCCAAGATAAAAAAAAAACAGCTTTAGTAACAATATGGGTAAATGTTACAAATGGCACCTACAAAGAAAGTAATATATATTTGTTCTCTATGTGTATATTGAGCCTGTTTTCCTTTCCTTGGTGCAACCAACAGATCTGAAAGGATCAGAATGATCTGAGGAGGAGGCAGAGGGGAAGTTGGCCAAGCAGCAACTTGAGTTATGATGAGGCCGTTTTAATGAGGTTCTGGCCCCTGCAGCAAAAGCCCAAGTTGACTATTCTCTACTTTAGCATGGGAAAACAAACACTACATTCCTATATTCCTCTGGTGCCAGAAGTTAATAGAAAACATTTCAAGGCATTGCATTGTCTGGAGGCCCCAGTATGACTCTAATCTCTCCATTATCCTTAATAGTAATAAAAAAAGCATTAGAAATATTAATGGTTGAACTTTTCTAACAAAGACGCAGATATGTTCATTGTAAAAAAAAATCAATCATTTTTAGACTCATAGATTTATGACAGCATGTTTTTTTTTTTCTTTTGTTTATTATGATCATATTCTAGAAATGTGAGAAACTTACCTCTAAACATTGAGCTGTGAGCATACTGTTACTTTGAGCATACAAAATAAAGGATAAACTCTGCAGTGAGTTTGACTCAGCTGGAGTTTGACCAGGCAATAAAGCTGAGCTCTCTCACATTACTCTGCTGTCTTCCTCTGGGACAGCTGTCTCTTCATGCTCCCCCTCTCCATAAAAAGGGTGCCAGGAACAGAGAAAATGAAGTGCCCCCACATTGTGCCGCTGCACTATTGTGTGTTTTGCATCTGCATAACAGAGGTGCCTCTCGACTTCTCCAATAAATGGGCTGCATGACCTGTTTTTTCCCCCTGGAAAAACAGTGTGGCTCCCATTAGTGGTCTTAGGAGCCATTATCACAAGTAGGGATAATGTTTTTGTTGTTGTTTTGGGAAGATAAATGCAGACAAGTGCCTGAAAGATAATACAACTCACATGTGTGTAAATAAGGATATGTATCCCATACTATATATACCATTACTAAAAAATTAACATGTGGATATTTTTGGTAACTTGTAATCCATATACAAATACCATTAGTTAAGTTTCATTTTAAAAATCGGATTTATTTATTATGCACATACATTCAGAAATCTGTGTTCACGACAGTTTTTTGACATCTCAACTCACACAAACACATTTTCTCCTTTTTCTTTCTGTCTATGGAAGAAATACTGATAAACAAATAGACAAAATTGGCTCCATTTGTGTTAAAATATACCAAAAAGGAGGTGTTAACCTTTCTCTCGTGTGTTTCTCTAGATACTTCATACCTTGCACAAAAATATCTGTGTACAAGGATAAGTGTATCCCTTGAAGAGCTTATTTTTTCAGATGCCAGATCTGAATTGGGGTTATTATTGCTACTTTTACGTTCACATCAACTTTGGCTTCACGTGGAAGGGTGTCATGTCAAATGACTGCTTTAACAGCAAACAATATGACTTCAGGCACTTTTAGACCAAACAGAATTCCTTCTTTTCTATCATGCTCGCAAGAATAGTGCAAGTTGCTTTCCACTAATAAAAATCATATAAAAATATGTCCACATCTAATTTTACACAATAATTTACACTAATGTGTTAACAAACCTCCCCAACATTTTAATTACAACATACTGTTGTGGATTTTCAGAACCAAAATGGGTGTGAGCATGTTAAGAAGTGTCTGACACAATGGGCAGCCTGAATTTTCCAGATGTATTTCCTCTTCTTGGTCGATGTAATCTTCCTCTGCATCCTCCTCAGCGTCCGAAAAGCCGCTTCCTGCGAACCTGTCACTGAAATCCGAGCATAAGGATTTCATACTTAATTTGATGTATTCGCATATGGTCCTTTCAGTCCCATCACACACACAAGTGTCCAGCTGTTGCGCCTTCGGTATGGAGCGCATGCTGGCTATAGTTCTGCGGCAACTTTCCGTGCACCTCTGTCCTCCGAAAAGTTTTCGGCAGTTAAACAAATAATCCTTAATGGCAGAGCTACACGCTGGATCCATCTCGCATTGCATTCTTGCCTCGGTGCAGCCCATGGTGCTGGTCCGAGGCAGGCACGGATCGATGGCTTGTTTAGTGCTCCTGCACATCGGGTCCCGGGCGCAGTCGCAGTCCTCTAGAAACGGACCGTTCCTGGTAAGATTGAGTTGGATCAGAGCCGAAATACAGTGACTGGGGCATTTCTTACTATCTCCGCTGAGGACAGATGCGCACGCATACATGTACTGATCGTACGCGTATTTGCACTCCGGCTCTCCATGACACTTAAGGATGGCTTTCCAACAAATCAGACGATGGCTGTGGTTGGGAGTTCCGCCACAAATGCCGATCAGTAAAATGAACACTAAGCATATCAGAAACGCAGCCTGCCCCACCAATATGGAGCGATTTGCCATTTCATCCAAGAATGAATCTTAAGATGAGTTGACTTCATAAGAGGAACTCCAGCTTCAACAGAGTCGATCCTTAACGGTTTCATATCACATCACAGTTGGTTAACTTGAAGTCAGTGAAGCGCCACGATGAAGTCTGCAACTGCGCATCAAGGATGGCCATAACGTTTCCAGTCCTCTTGTTTTATGGAGGCGTCTGCATCTGTATGTAAGAATCCTTTTTGAAGATCCAAACAGATTGGAAAAATTCTTGTTTCCAAAAACAACATGCTGTGTTACAGCCTTCCCGCATCCACTCCAAATGCGGGTCGAGTTGCGACGGGCTGATTAGATTCTGCAACAACCGCGTCTGATTGGTCCACTAAACTGTTGCGACCCATCCGTCACATACGGGCAGTGACGCAAACTGCACACAATCCCTGCTACACACCAAACACAAGATAAAGTTTGTTATTTTTTTAGCTTACATTTTTGCTTTTGATTTTTTTATCAAATAATATAATAAATGCAATAATATTATTTGCCTTTCTTTCCAGTCTAAAAGAAACATATATAAAGCTATATGCATGTCACTTTCTGCCACAGTAAACTCCCTCACACACCAAATCCAAGAATGTTTTGCTGCCATAAAATTTCACACACATCATTAAAGATGTGGCATTTTTAGGTGTAAGAAGTGTGAGTTCTTAATACGGGAAAGTACCAGAAGCCTTGTTACAAACAAAGGAAAAAGAAACGATACATTTTTCCTCACAACTATTTCCAGTACTGTCCCTTCTGTGCAAGTGGCAGCAAGAGTGCAATCCATTATTTTGGCATTTGGAAAAGGGTATTTCCTATTTAAGGAAGGAAAAGTATTAAGAAGAATAACAATTGCTAGCTTACGCCTTGTAAACAAACATCATATTTGACAGCACTGTAAATGAAGATTGATTGGATCTTTTGGGGGCTTTGAGGGCAAAAGAACAAGTTACATGGAACACAACTAGTCAGTAATTTGGATGACTCTTTTCCCCTGACCCAGTCACATCACAAAACTATTACCACAAAGATCTGGCAGCTCTCAAGGGGCCCTTGGACCCCCAATTCCAATTAAAGAGATTAGAGGGGAGTCAAAACAAGTGCAATGGAGTTTCTTAGCCAAACAGCCCATACACCCCCCCCCCCCCCTCCCATCTATTCCAGCTGGCATTCCAGTCCAACAGTCTAACTTCAAACTCAATTTTAAGCAACTTCAAAGTGGAAGTTAGAAAAAAGCCTTATAGGCAAACTGCTCAAGAGTCTCTCAACTCCAAAAGAACCTGACATCAGCCCAGATCATTGAGACCAAAGTCGGCGCATAGCAAGGAGAAATGTTATGCTGCTGCTGAAGCACAGTTCATGCAGGTTTCAGTGAGGAAAAAGCTCTAACTCTCCAGTGCACAAAGCCATCACAAAAACTTTCTTTTTCAACAAATGAGCACACTCTAAAGAACACAGCCTGGCTACAGTTGGATTTCACTTTTAAGAAGGAGCTCTTAATGCATAGCAGAACTAAAATCTCATCAGTGCTGGATGACAGCCAGATAAGAACAACAGCCAAATTCAGTGGAGCCAGCAACAACTGCTCTCCCTGTAACTGCACCTCTAAGGCTACTACTTTATCACTTATGTTCTTTACTGTTGCAGCAAAGATCTCAACTTGTTCTGACTTAAAATTTAGGACAGTGCCCTCTTCTATCTATGTCAAACAAGCACGCAACCCCCAGATACATGTGGTTGTTCATGGCGACTTGCATATAATAGTGTTTCCAGAATTGGAATGCGGTTCCCCAGAGTAGATTTGTAAATGCTCATGCAGAGACAGACATGCTCCTCAGTTTGTCTCCACTGCTGTCAGAAGTCATTACGCACAAGCTGCGCTGCCAGAACAATTCACTGAACTTTGTATTTAAAAGCTTCCAAGTCCAGAAAGGCAGAAAGGGGGAGAGAGGGAAAGAAGGCAGTAACAAAGCACTGCCAAGAGATTTTCTCCCTGCATTTTTTCATTTCTCTTTGACTTCTCAGATGTTAGCTACATTCTTTCAACAAAAAAGAGAAAAATAATATATTGTTTTAGTGAAAACAGCTAAAAAAGTTCAACTTTTTCTTATAGTTGTGACATGAATTATATTGAATCTAGTTACATAACAGCAATATTTCAGTTTTCATATATGCAACTACACAAAGGGTGGTCACGTTGTTTGGATGAAAGTTATTTGATTGTAGTAGAACAATGCCAAAGCAAGCAGAGCATAAAATGATTATTGCATAGCACAAAACTTTGATATTCTTATGATGAACATTTCTGACTTTTATTGAAAGATTTTGTTTTTAGTGACATATCTCAACATATGATTGCTTTGCAGCTCATTTTGTACCCATGGTTTTTTCGTTCAGTGATCCTGATAATGTGATAATTTTCTGATTTCTCCATGCAAGTTGAATTTAGTACAATGCCTGCTTTCCCCCAAATCCACCAAAGACAGATTTATGTGCATATGTACTGAGCTAAAATGGTAGCGATGGTAAACTTTGACAAAATTACAGCATGTTAGCATTAGTTTGAGCCTGACAAACTCTGAAATTCAATACACAAAATGCAAATGTGTATAAACGGTTTATTAGGATTGGAAATATACCCATAAAAATATGTTTGTTTATTTCCTCAAGAAACATAACAATACATATGTAAATTGTTTTGGAAAAAAACACAAAATAATATTATATTGCTGGAAAAAGAGTAAATGTTTGTGTTTCTCTTTCTAAAACACACTTTCACATACACTGCAGTGATAATATAGTCACATTAAAGAAAAATGAGAAATAAAAAAAGTTACACTAATAATCTGCATCACAAAGTGAAAATATTTTCCACAAATTATAAAAGGTCCATTAAAAATAATTTGATTGTTTTGAGGCAGAATACGGGGTGCTTGATGTGGGAATCAATTCCTGTAAGAGTTTTTACTCTTGTAGAGCTGGGATATACTTGCTGTGTGCGCTTCTTGCTGCAAACAATGCAAGCATTCTGAGACCAGAACATTCAATACAGGAAGCCACCGCTAGGGGGCAGTACACAATAAATAGATAGATAGATAGATAGATAGATAGATAGATAGATAGATAGATAGATAGATAGATAGATAGATAGATAG
>JBAMHX010000021.1:5088644-5106588 GCA_037177515.1 Pseudomugil tenellus
ATGTCATCATTTGTATTTATGGACAAGCAAACAGTTGTAAAAAAGTACATAAACACACACACACACACACACACACAGACAGTAGCAAGGGAAAATAAACATGCTGACTTTTGCTTTTCCAGCAAATCTAAATATTGACTCCACAACCTATAATCATACAGAGTCTGAAAAAAATGAAATAAACAAGTGTGTCTGAAACATGGGAGTGTTTGAACGACTCATAGGCACCGAGGTTCTTAAGCTTTGACAATGACAAACGCACATTTAGAAAGGAAATGGCCTTTCAGAGAAACCATGCAATACAAATTCTGCCCAGCATCCTGATGGGACATGAAATAATTTGCAGTCTGTACATATGCAAAGCAGCCTTTTCAGAAGGCGATCAAACCTCTGATTGCTCATCTACATACACAGTAAATATAATCTAATTATTTATTTATTCCTTAATGCAAAGTTTCCAAGGAACATAAGTTAACATTGTTTTATCATAAAGGATGTGAAGTCTATTAAGATACAAATTTGATTTATTTGTTTTTATTTATTTTATTCTCTTGTGTTTTTATTTGAAAACAACAGAACAATAAAGGGATGAATACAGTCTGCATCCGGACTTTGTGGGAATTTTTGCATGTCTATTCCCATAATGACTGCTTTCCTAAAGAGGCTTGAGTGATTGAACAAGACTTTTGTCTTGGCATTGTAATGGATTTTTTGTTTTTCTCAGCGAGTCTTTATAGCTCATTAGTGTTGTGGCAAATCTTAGACATTTCTTAAACTACAAAAGCTTGTCAGAGGATGTTGTCATCAGTAGCTCACAAACACATAATCCAGAAAAAAGTCATTGTTTTCATGGATATTGTTAACATTAGGCATCCCTGGTGAAAGACTGCTGAGGTTGTCAACTGGATGTAAAATGAATCCTGACGATTGTATTTGGTTGTAAATGAGCAAAACAGAACAATATAGAAAATGTCCTTACGTATTTTGTACAGTGATCTCAATTATGCTCTAAATTGACATGATGTAGAAAACTACAAACTGCAAAAAAAACGTTTTGCTGGATTGCCTTTGTACCAACAATAGGATCATATTATGAAACCAATTCAAGAAGTGTTCTGAGATAAGTACTGTAGCTGTTAGCAGCAGATAGCTTAGCAATGACTGAATCAAATCCTCTGCCTCCATTTAACCGTGCCCTCTGTATCCTCTTCTCTTGATACCAGCTCACTTAGTCCTCCTTCACTGCAGCCACAGATGGTTTTTTTTGGTGTCCTGCTTGGTCATTCCAACATCAGCATCCTTAGCCTACATATTTACTAAGTCTCATTTGTACACCCCCAAACTATCTTAGTCTGGAATCTCTGACTTAGTCTCCAAAACATCCAACGTGCTGTCCCTCTGATGTAGCCCTACCTGATCCTCCACATACTTGTTACTCAATAAGAGAATCTTAACACTTTAATACCTGCTACTCCAATTCGGCATCCTCTATTTGAAAGCGACTTCTAATTCACCACAAATTATTTCATTTTTATTTTTATGAAGTACCGTAAGTGTCCATGTGTCCATGTTTAAAGGACACTTTCATGGGTTAGTTCATCCAAAAAAAAAAAAAAAAAAAAAAAAGAAAAAAAAAGAAACTTGTATTTAGTTTTTATGTCCATATTCTACAACTTTGTAAATTTAATGATGGGTTAAAAAAAACTTTTTTACTAACTAATAACACTTTGAGTCACTAGTGTGACTAGGGCAGACTAAAACCCAAACAACACAAAAGCAGTATTAAAACAATAATAACTATATGAGATGCAAAAAATTAATGTAAAAAATAATTAGTAGAAGAAGAAATGGGCTCTGATTTTCCAGAGGAAACTGTTCTTTAGTCTCTTTTTTGCTGGAAAGGTCATCCCAAGATGACAATGAGTAGCCTGTGTTTTTCTTTCATTTAAATGACCTTTTGCTTCAGAAGAGCTAATTGACCACACTGCAGTGAGTCAGTAATATTCACGTGTCGAGCAGTGAAAATGTCACCAACAGCTTCTGCATCAGTCCTTTCCCATCAGAATTCTCAAGAAGGCCTATGACGAATATATGTGGTATGGATATATATGTTTGACCTAAATGTCAAGCAAATGTTCTGATATGTTTAGCATCACCAGCAACATGAAAAATACCCCTGATAATGATTTTTCTTTGTAATGTTTCTTTTTGCAATGTTTTTATCATCTTTTGACTTTCCAAAAAAACAAGATTGTAAAAATATGTGATATGCATCTCAAGACACCAGTATTTCCAGAAAGATAATAGCAAAATAATTGATGTTCTCATCTTTCAAAGCAGTGCTGTCAGAAGACAAACACCATTGTTTGCACTTTGGAAAAACTCAAATTCAGGGAAATCTGGGTCCACGGAGAGCCTGGTTGTTTACATTCCTTGAGCTTCAAATCAGATCCAGATGAAAAAAAAAAACTCAATATTGAACAACTGTTTTTGTTTCGAGCATCACACTGGATTCGGACTGTTGCTGTACTCAAATATGTATTTTTTTACTATATCACTTTCCAAAATGCTGCGCTTGATTACACAAGTGGTAACCAGTCGATACTGTCTAAAAGGTAACAGTGTGGGATTCCTTCTTTCTTTGTTTCCAGATGTAAAATCTGATTTTGCACTGCGGGAAACAGCCCATCCTTACACAGACACGATAATCTGTTTTTGATCTTGGAAACACAGTAAGGAAAACTAGCATCTTTCCAGCTGTCTTTATTTAAAAAATACAGGGTTACTCTCACAAACAGCGCAGAGCATGTATATGGAGTTAGCAGTGTGAGGTGGATTTGGAAGATCCAGGGAAGCTTCTGGTTCCTTTGTCAGTGCAGTAGTAGGAATGGGTTAAAACAGCTGAATGAATGACTTTACTAAGCATCCCGGCATGTTGCTGTTCTTTATTTTTTGTTTTGCAGATGCTCACTTGATCTCCTGATTTAAACAAAACAGAGAAAAACATTCATTATTGTGCAGCTTTTATATGGATTCCCGCTTTAAAGCATTTTGAGTTTGCATATTAGGCATGATTACCTCATTTGTTGTGCTTCTTGTAGATGGAAATATATTCTTGAACATCATCAGGGGATCCCAGGACTACAGGGACTCTCTGGTGGATGCTGGTGGGTTTGATGTCCAAAACATTTTGCGATCCCGTGGTTGCCATGCCTCCCGCTTGCTCCATGATGAAGGCCATGGGGTTGCATTCATAAAGTAGCCTCAGCTGGGGAGTCATGACATAATAATAAGATTGACATTAGTGGATTTTGTTTTACTTTAACATAGAATATCTTAAAATACTTATTTTTCTCTTTAAATGTCCACAGTGTGGCACTTCCATTTCCTCACCTTGCCTTTCGGACTCTTCACATTTGCAGGATACAAAAAGATCCCTCCATACACCAAAGTTCGATGAACATCTGCAACCATTGAACCGACATATCGACTTCCATATGCTGCAGAACCATCCTGGAAACAATGAAATGCAAAGTGTATTATTCCTGTTTTGGAAACTGCTTCATAAAATTCTCAATCCAAAATAATTTCCTTGCTTATATAAAACATAATGAAGCAGATATGAGCCCTGTTCAGCCTCACAGTATGTAGCATTGACCGTACCTCTGGGTATTTCTTCTTTTGTAGGTACTCTGTCACATCCGGATAAAATTGTGATGCATATCCCTCATTCAAACTGTAGATTTTTCCCTTCTTCTTAATCTTTACATCTCGGTCTACCAATATGAATTCACCAATTGCCTGGAGAAAAAAGAAAACACAGGAAATATGCAGTTAAACATGTTTCACCCAGCCACATGTTCAGAGATGTCTTGATGCCTATGACCTATGACAGTTAAGTCTTAGTCTTACAGGGTCGAGCATGAAGCAGTTCACTCCCTGGCCAGTGGAGAGAACCATCATGGTGGCACTGCCGTAAAGGGCATAACCAGCTGCTACGATGTTTCTGCCGGGCTGCAGAGCATCGTTCTCACATGGCTCCTCATCTGTAGTCTTTGGCAATGTTGAAAAGTGTCACAAATCAGTTAGAAATGTATAGAACCAATGAGGTATGATGTGGTCACAATGCTTCTGTCTTTGACAGGGATATATGGGGAATAGGGTATAATTATACCAACAGTGTAGTTGGTATAATAAGCTCTCCTTACTTTAGTCTTTTATTATCTTTGCTTCTATTTCTTCCTCAGTAGGTGGTAAAAATAGCTTCGGCAAGGGAGGATCACCACAGTAAATATAGTTCACCTTAATTAGAGCATCTTTTCATGTTTTAGTTTCCTAAGAATTACAATATCATTGGTGATAATATAGTTTTTGAAGCAGAACTACATTTGTAGTTCCAGCATGGATCATAACAGTCATTGTAGGGTCCATGAGAGAACCACAAAATGGCATAATGTTAACTCAAGAAGAGAGCCCTCCAGGATTAGTATGGAAGATCTGGAAAGTGTTACAATGTGACTTCAAATATGCAGACCTAATAAATGAAGCAAGCCTTGCAAGCTAGACCAGCCAGGGAAGCTGCTTTGCTACTTCTCATGGGATGGGCCTGACACTATACAGGCCACAATCACCCCTTGGTAGTTCTGCCTCAAATTTTGCTTCCACTGCCAGCTTTTAATGTACCTGCTGATGCTAAACTTGAATAATATTTATTTTATAAGCATTCTCATGATTTATCTTGCTTTTGCTTCTGGAAAAAAAATGCAGGGTCGGCATCACTAACCTTTCTGTAGATGGCAAAGATTGTTCCAATGGATACAAGACAGTCAATGTTGGAGGAGCCATCCAGAGGATCGAAGCACACAATGTATTTTCCCTGTAGAATTAAGAAAAAGCTGGAGTTTTGTTTTCTACATACAAGAAACAAACAAAAGAAAAGCTAACACACTTATAGATCATACAAAATATACACACTCTCTTATCTGGTTCCACAATGATAGCTTTCTCATCTTCCTCTGAGACAAGCACACATGAGGTGAATGAAGACTTGATCATGTTGATGACGAGGTCATTGGATAGGACGTCCAGCTTCTTCACCTGGTCTCCTGTCACATTGGTACTTCCAGCAATGCCATATCTACCCAGATGAGAAAAGAGACATAGTATTAGGTTTAAAAACTGATAAAAACTTCTTAATGTGCAATTTTTAAATAGAACAAACACAGACAGCCCTGCTCTACTAAATGTCTTATCTTCTTGGCCTCCGGCGTCGATCTGCACATGTGCAGAGTTTAACTCTGACAAGAGGCTCAGTTATGACTGCATGCTTCCATTTCATACCATGCATACACATGTACCAATTTATTTTATTATTTTAATTTAATAAAGAATGCTACTCACAGGTTAGCGATCCCAGCCTTCCTGACTGCAGTAGAAATGGCTTTGACAGCTGTGCAGATGGAGTTGAGCAGGTTTGTTAGCTCACCTGTGCCTTGGGCCTTCCTACCCTCCTCTAAAACAAATCTGGTTAGGGTCAACACATTGGTGTCGAAAGCTCCTTTGTCAGACATTTTGCTGTTAAATGCTGGACTGGGACCTACAAGAGACAAGAGACAGAGAAAACAGGGTCTCCAAAGTTGAAAAATGGACTCTAGAACAGAGATAGGGGAAGTAACAGGGGTGTGCAGCTCCTACAGCCAATCACAAGTCTCCTTTCTTGCAGTGAGGAGTTTTTTCGATCACTTTGGTGACTGAAGAGCAAAGTTCAAAGATAGGGAACTTTTTTTAAAAAAAGAAATAAAAGTCTTAACTTGATGTAACCAACTTGAGTGAGTTTTAGAGTTTTTCCTATTTTGTCTCAATATGATTATACTGTTGTCAATTGTGTTCTTCAAATCATGTTAGCCTAATTTATTTATTTAACAGCACTAAATTTGTCCGTCAGTTCAATTCCAGTTGCCTAATGGCTCAGCAAATTCTTCACACTTTTTTTGATACAGACTGTACATTTTCAAATTGATACGCAAGAAATGTTTTAACTACATCCAGTACCAAAATATTCATGATATTTGATTTGTCAGCTTGTTTAATCAATCGTAAAAAAGACTTTGACAGTAATTTCAGCATCTTCTACTGGCTATTACTAGCTCAGCACTTCTTTTGATTAACCACTAAAACTGTGTCAGCATTCTTTCCCTGCATGATCCACAGCAAGGGTAAAGTTCAGAAAGCCCCATTGTCTCTATATCCTGCTGTGATTTTTTAAGTTGTGTGCAATTTTACATGTGTGTGCAAGATAATAAACTGACACTTTCAAAGAAAGTGTATATTGTTCCACAGTAAGTTTGTCTCTGCAGGCAGTTAATTTATATTTTGCATTAAAACATAACAAGATAAAATAACAAAGTTATTTTACTAACAATGTGCTTTCATGCAAAATGACCCAGGGAGCTGTTTCACAACACAAAGCTGAAGATGAACTTTGAACTTACCGAGATGGTAGGTATGATAATGTCCACCACCATGAGGTAATGTGTAATTCTTAATCACACATCAGAGAAAATGGTTTTAAGTTAATAACAGGGTATTTCCTCCGGTGTTTTGCCTACAATGTTCAAGAAAAATAAACAAGTACATATCGTCTCATCTACCATCATGACTTTGTAGACACCTACATTTTAACGCTGAAATGAAAAAACGACACTAATTCATTTGTTTTTTTCACTCTAATGAAGTTTGATACTAGTGTTTCTGCAAAATGTCCACAAGATGTCGCTGTTTAGTTTACTAATCCTGAACATTACTGCCCATTTTTGAGGATGATCTATAAAATAAATAAATAAATAAATAAATAAATAAAGGCTTTATAAGAGTATATTATCATAAATAAGCAGCATGTGGAACCAGGATTTAATTAGTTGAATTATGTAACCGTTTTCTTGACATGAATGTGTTTTTTAAATGATTATTATTGTATTGAACAAAAATATATAATTTTCTTAATGTTAATAGCTAGCTAAGTTTATGTTTGCCCTATTTCTTCCACAGCTCCTTGACTTTTCTAGTAGAAGTCTCATGCAGACCACTGTCAGAAAGCATTTAACTGTATATGGTTTTAAAGAATTCAACTGTAGCAAAAAGATAGGTTGTGTAATATGTGTCCATGTTTATAACTACACAGACCCCAATTAGACTGATCATTATGTCATGTTTAAACCGAGTAATTGAAGCAACTTGTCATTGTCATCAATATTTTACTGGGGCCTGCTTATCACCTGACCGCATCCCAACCAAGAGAAACCTACCTGTTGCCGTAAGGCACGTGCGCATGCGCAGTGTCCACCTTGCTCCATCCGAGGGAAAACTTCTGCTGTGAAGTGGAAGTTAAAATCCTAAAACAAACCAGGAAAGACGATGAACATAATCTTTCGATAAGGTTTACGTCTGGAGTGTATCGTTTGACCCTTTACATCTTAAAAAACAACTGTGTGACAACATCTTTTGCATCACGTGAACATGCTCCTCGCTTTCTCCTGCTGCGCAGGTGAGTGAATCCTCCACAACTTGGGTAGAGGCTGCAAGCTTATTTTATTTCTAGTTTGTTTGTTTTTCCACGTTAGAAAACTAAACTACTAGTGAAAATAAGGTTAGTAATGTGTTATATTATGGCTGAGTGTTAATTCATGGCTATTAGTTTGCGCTACAGTGTAGTTGCTTGTACTAACCACAAGGTGTCACCTTTAAGCAACATCTAAATCTTTTTCACTGTTTGAGTCCCTAAATCCTGTTTTTATTTTTAGAAAGTAGTTTGAGATTATGCAAATATTGTAACATGTTGCTTTATACCTCTGAATCTCCTCTAACCATAAAAGATGAGTACATTTTAAGGAAAATCCCCCTCCCCCGCCTCCACAACTTTATTTGTTGGTATTTGCAGGTTGAATTCACACCACTGTGTTGTTCCCAACAAAACAACATTTTGAATATCAAAAAAAGCACATACTCTCCAGATAATGCAATTTGTTTTTTACAGATAGAAATATTTGTTTAAGTTCTTATTGTTGTTTTGTCAAGCTCCATCTGTAGACTTTCTTTTTTTATTTCTTCAGGAGATGTGCATGGTGTTCTTCTGGATCAGTGGTCCGTCCGCCTCAAGTGTCGTGCTTTCAGAGATTAAGTGGTGAAGCTTAAACCGCTTTGTCCCTCCTTCTCTGACCTATGCCATATGCCAGGTATGTTCATTGCCCAGAAAACCGTAAGTCACCAGATATTATTTATATTTTTATTACATTATATTTTTTTACAAACCCTTCACTGTAAGACCTGAATATGATTATGTATAGATCAGCAGTTTCTGAAGTAGTAAAACCAGATTGTTTGGCAACAAAAATATATTACTTTCAAGAAACATCTCTATAGTACCAGACATGCAACAGTAGGAAATTTTACTTAATGTATAATGAACATTTTTGAAACGATGTATAATATACAGAGATATGAATGAGCTCAATAAATTCCATAACAAATCTCTACAATTAAAAATAAAATCTAATTTAAATATACATTAAAACTGTACTTAGGTTGCAAAAGCAGTTGAATAAGCTCAATTGTAAAGTGGTAAAATTATTTATGTGATATGTATAATCATTTATTTAGTTCAAAATATTATTGCTACAAGTTCTGTAACTTATTTAATTTTATTTACTATTTTTTTTGTTGTATTATGTATTATTATTTTAATTGTTATGTTTTGTATTCTGTTAAATACTGTGTGTATTATATATTAATTTTGAAACAGGTCCCAAGAAAGAATAGCGGCAGTTTGCTGCAGCTACTGGGGCTAGAGTAGAGTAAATAAACTTACTTCAATCACCTTTTACCTTAAATGTTGTGTTGTTCGAAATTTAACACATCTCTTTAGAGCATTTTTTATTTATCCTGTAGGCAGTCTAGAAAGCATTTCCTCCTCTGCAGAATGTTCTCGCTGATGTTGCATCCATATAAAAGTATTTAGAAGCTATCTCAGGTATTTCCTGTTAGACATTAATTATTTATCATATCTGTGCTCCAAAATATGTTTCCATGAGGTGCTGTTCAGATAAATAGGTTTGAACTCGGGTAGCGCAGGTATCGAGTACAAAGAAAAAACAAAAACAGTTCAGATTTATTTATAACATACATTTAGCATTACTTTTTGTGTTATCTTCAGATAAGGCTTTATTTGTTTTTCCTAACATTTTCTTTATGTTTTGAGCACAAAATAGTCTCTGTCTCTGTCTCAAATGAGTTTTTCCCAAATCTTTCTGTGACATTCATGTGTAAGCAACAGAAATTGTGTTTGGGTCACTGCAGATTACTCCGAACTTGTAAAAAGGTTTTGGATTTATTGCCTGAAGCCCCATGCCATGTATAATAGCTCTTTCAGTCTTCAAATTAAGATTACAATCTTTTTAACTGAATGTAGACACTTGCTGATGGCTGTTTTTTTTTGTGTGTGTGTGAATTGTTTATTTTTCTTTATAAAAAAAAATAACATTTGGCTGGAAACATGCCATATTTTTTTTTATTTAAATAATATTTTTGATGAAACATAAAAAGCCGATGATGACCCAAGGATAATAGATTATGATAGTTGTCATATAATAACTTCTTTTGTATTTAGTCTCTTTCAGAAGAAAATAAATCATCCACCATAATTCTTTTCACTCCGTATGCATTGTAATTTTACCTCATTTCTCACAGCACATGTCATCTTTAAGCTTTAAGTTAATGCATTTGTCTTTCCCTTTGCATGGGAACTGTAACTGTGTAAGTAGTAGATAAATCATTAGCATAAATAGAGATGAGGGCCTCCTTAAATAACTCACAAGCTGAAAACAGAAGCTGCTTACTGATAAGAAAGTGATATGGCATTGCACTGCAGTGAGTCATGGTTGTGCACTGAGACTTAGCATTTCCACACTGCAGATTTGCAGAATTAACTGTAATGTGGCATGGCAAGGTATTGCATTTCCTTTATGCAAGCATTGTAAGGTTATCTGCAATTGACTGCTCGACCTGAGCTTGGAGAGAGAGAGTGATTATTAGACGTAGGCAGCAAGACCATAGATGAAAAGGATAATAACTGAGATGTGAAGTTAATTTGCTATGTTTTTCTTCAATTTACAGACTTGTTCATATTTGGATTGGATGTAGAAGGAATGCTCCAGTTGATACTTGCTGCACTATATTCATGGCTCAAGGCAGTTACATCATGAGAAATGTGTCAGGTAATTGTTAATAATAATATGTCAATAACCTAAGTGTTACACTTGTGTATTAATCTATTTGTAATTTGTTTGTTTCTCATGTAATGTGCAAATGCATTTAGCGTCTTTGTGAACAGATGTTGCAAAATGTAATGTTAGCTATAAGGTTACCATGAAGAGTAGCTTTCCATCAGCTTTGAGCAGTCAGTGTTTGCTCTTCAGGTTCATATTTGATGACTTGCATTGCATTATTTTAAGCATCAGCTTAACTTTTTTTCTTTACTCACATAGTTGGAGAATGTCTGTGGGTTTTTTTAAAAGAAGAAGAAAAACCTGCCAAGAGAATGGTCAGGCATATAGAGGGAGAGTTGCAGAGTTAATTATAGAGTGGGTTCAGTCTATGCAGAGAGTCATACGATTTGGAAAGAAGTGACAGCAAAAAAACATTGTATGCAAGTGGAAAGTCTTCCTCTGTCCCTCCTCCTCTGGTGGGTAGGCTTAGAGAGATTATAGTCAAAATGTTTTCGAGGTGAAGGACTCAAATTGAAACATTTACAGACGAACATAACGTACAGAGGTAAGAACAGAAAAATTGGTAATATAATGGTGAAAATACTTGGATTATAAATTCTTAGAGAGGTACAGGGTTACATTACAGGAATGATAAGCACAGAATGTTTTCTTAATGTAGTTTTAGTTCATTTTAAATTTAACTTAAATGTTAAAAATATCTTTTCTTTTTCATCATTTGTTGTGTTTTTACTACTTTTTATAGGCGTATTAATGTAGGAATGGTGAAATAAGGCCATGTTACTGTCTGTCCAACAGGTCAGAGCGCTGAAGAGTTTAGTGCTAACTATTTGGGAGTTGATTGCAGTTATCAGTTGGATGTGGACAGTTTCCAAAAAGGCACAACCATTAAGCGATTAAGCCTTAAGAGGAGGCCCAGAGTGGCTCTCAATAATGTGGAAAAAACACAGGGAAGTATTTCATCTGGACAGTGGAATTCTGCAGAGTCCTTATCATCACCTAGCAGTGATGATACAAGGCGACTGGGCATGTCTTCTGCAGCAAAAGGTAGACCTCCTCTTCCTCCACCACATGGATCCTCAATGGATAACAAACTTTCCAAGAGTGAAGGTCCAAAGACCTCTGCAACACTTACGGATTCGAAACCTCAACCGGCTGCACGATCTTTGGTTTCGCAAAGACAAGGTCCTGTGATTGAACAGACCACAGGGCAGACCCACAAGCACATAAATCAGGATGTTGTGGGCCAGTCACCACCTCAGCCCTTCCCTCGTCGACGACTAGCGAGTTTCGGAGGCGTAAGTTCCCCTGGGTCGCCATCGCCCTTTACTGGCCTTGGTGCATATAACCAAAACAACAATGGGAACAAGCCTACTGCTGACATAAATGTCCACCTTAGCTCATCTCAGGGAAGCAGAGGCAGCACAGGAAGCTTGAAGCTGAGCCCACAGAGCTCTGGTAGATCTACCCCAGTTTCAAGTCTAGGCTCCATGCACCTGCAACACATCCGCGACCAAATGGTGGTTGCTCTACAAAAGCTAAAGGAGCTGGAAGAGCAGGTGAAAATGATCCCAATCCTCCAAGTGAAGATCTCAGTCCTTCAGGAGGAAAAGAGACAACTTGTATCTCAGCTAAAGAACCAGGGTGACAATGAAGATCTAAAAGATGAGATCTGGAAGCAGTCGTCCAGCGTAGAAGGTTCTGGCACTAAAAACAAGGTGAATTCTGAGGCAGAACTTGATGATATTGAGAAAAGTGAGTACACCGACTTTAAAGAATTCAGGCAGTTGTCAGAAGAGATGCAGGCGTTAGAAAGAGCCATCAAAAGTGGACATTTGCAGTCACGGCAAGGAAAGGATCATATCTTCCTACAAGTCAAGGCTGTTAAGTCAGTTGCTGTAGGAACTGATATAAATATGGATACAACCTTTTCTAAGCCCTCAACAGAAAACAAGTATGTTTACACTGATCAGGTGGAGACACGATCCATTGCAATAGGAGTGTCTGAAATTAATCTTGGCATTTACACAGAGCAGGAAGCAGAGCTTGTTGCCCAGCAACTATTAAATGAGGCCTTGAAGGAGAGAATTTGCCAACTAGAAGCAGAGTTAAAAGAATCAGCTTTTCAGACTGAGCTGGCTCGTCTCAAGCTAGAGCTTCAAGCTGCAGGAGTGAGGAACCGAGTTGACAAGGCGTGTCTTGCAAGGCCATCTACTGTTAGCACAGGCACAGAAATGAAGTTTTCAGCTAAAAGCCAGGGAGTAGGTGATCACACGGAGTTCAGGGATGCCAGCACAGGAGAGGGGATAGAGGTGAAAAATGTAGGGGTATCTTGCGACCCTAAGATGAAGAACATCTGTACAGGACCAGATGTTCCCATGAACCAGTGGGAGGTCAGGGAGCGAGTGGAGACCAGAGAAAAGGCTGTGGGGATCCGAGTACTCACGAGCACACAGGGAGCTGGGACGGAGATAAAATTATGCGATGCAGAAATGAACACAGAGGTGCCAATGCGCTTTAATAAAGAACAAATTAAGTGTCATTCAGTGGCTTGCGGGGAATTTGCTGTTAATCTGGCTACTTGTGAGGCAAAAGAAATGGTTTCTCAGGGTATGACCACTGATTCAGTCAGGGGAGTTGATCTGGGAGTTATGGTGTCACCCCAAATGGCTTCACAGCGTACCAACACTGTATCCAGTCTAGTGTCTCGTTTTACAAACACTAGACAAGCCTTCAGCAGTGACTCCAGCACAAACACGCTTGTCAGTACTCACGACAAGCACACCAATACCACTCACACTTTCACACGGACAGTGTCTGTGGGCAGCAGGGTCAGAGACATTACATGTACCACAGAAACCCGTAACATAGGTGTAGATACTGCAAATTTACCTGAAAGCGTTTCAAAACAGACACCAGAAACGACCATCAAGCTAACCAGAGACTCTGGTGTTGGATACATAAACATTTACGACAATTTTCTTGTTGGACTGAAAACACGAAATATGGCCTCGGGACCGTCACACCTTCCTGACCCCATCACCACCAAGAGTATTGGGGTTGGTGAAGGTAGAATACGGGACTTTTCTGTTTCGTCTGATACACCTAAACAGAAATCTCAGCATTCTGTGCAGTTCCAGTGGGATCAGGAACTGAACCATTACATAGAGAAGATGCAGGTGCTCTTAAGAGAGCATGGGGACTTGCTCACAGGAGACACTACTGACCGTTTCAGCAGCTCCAAGCCACTCTGCAATAACAAGGATGTGGCAGAAGGAGGGACAGAAAGACATTTCACTGCTCTTCCAACAGGTAACACTCAAGACTTTTGAACCCATTTTGTTTTTGTCCAAGTTGACATTATAGTCTGTGTGTCATCATTTTGCAACAAATCTGCATTTTATAGAAATTCATCGCCACTGTCCTGTTTCCCTGCAGCAAACACAGACCTGCAGTTGCCGTGTCAATCTTCAGCTGACTCCTGCAGGAGTGGGAAAACAGATGCAGAATTCTGCCAACAGGGTGGTAACAACTCAGAGGTGAAAAGAATGATTAAAATGTTGGAGCAGCAGGCATCCTCTGCTACGCAAGGTAAGCAACTTACTTTTGGCCCAAATACTTAATCTTAAGAAATGTATTGCACATATTGTGGATAGAATAATTGTCTACGACAAATTAGTCTCATTTAAATCTAATTCAAGTCAAAATATATTTTAAAATACAATTTAAACCACTCCACCCCTGCCAAATTTAAACTTGTTCAAAGGAAATAGCTGCTTTTGGTCTGGCAAGTTGACTTTCTGTGGGATACACTTGCAATGTTGTCTGGGTTTGGAAGTCTTCTTATCCCACAGAGCAGTTTGTGGTCGAGGGTCTAAAATTGAACAGCTTTGTAGGAGGAACTGGTGTCTGAGAATGTTTTCTCTTCTCACATGAGCCTCTCACAACTGTAAAAAGGTCAAGAATCATACTCCAGTTTCCACATCCTACTCAGATCTAATTGATTTGTACATATTTTCTTGCATGCATTTCTTTGATAAGCTGCTGTGGCTTGGGGGTAAATGTCAAATGGATTCTACATGGATATTTTTTCACTCCATCATCCTCCATCCACATAGTATAGTTAACAAAAAACGACAGCGGTGCCTGATTGTTTTAAGTGATGCTTTCTAAAAAATGTCTACATCAAAAATAGGCTAAACAATTAGAAAACACAAATATTATTTTTTTCAAGACAGGTCAACAAATCCCTGCAAGCCTCGGTCAGTTATGAAGAAACAGAGTGGGGACCGTAGCTGTGGGAGCAATAGGAAAAGCATGAAGTTTATGAGAGTGGCTACAGTGTACGTATCCAACCTCTGTTTTACTGCTTGACTCTCGACCAGTCGATATTTTGTGTGTTTAAATGTTGTGTTCATCCCCAAGACTGGAGCCTGGACCATTTCATGAGCACAATGAAGTAGAGAGAAGAGGATATGACGCATTTAAGGGTTCTTTTCAAGAAGAAATCCAGGAAAAAACAGGAAATGATGGCTCCAACAAGGGATCTAAAGGGACTGCGAAATTATTCTGGCAACAGAGGTGATGTAGAAGAAGTAAAAAAATAAGGAAATAATCTGTTCAGGTTTATGGGAATCAAAAGGAGCCCCTCCCTGTGTCAGTTTTCACTACTGTCTGAACTTCCTCCTGTTTTTAGTCCTGAACTCTAACTTTTAAAAAAAATGTACTTCTCAGGTGTAGGTTAAATGAAAGGATGCTTTCAGCTTGCCAAGCCTTAAAGATGCACCTGAGTGATGACACATCTCTCTCCAGCAGGGAATTGGTGGGTTTTCTTTACTGTTTTTAGTCCAAAAGCTTTTAAACATAATTAGTGCTAATTTAGGCTCATATGTTTGTGTGTGTTGATGTGCAATGATGCAGGTCATAAAGTGGTGAAGCTTGTCATTTAAAAATAAATAGCAGGCATGTTGAATGAGAATGTGCCGATAAGGTCATCTTAACCCTTTTTAATAAACTTAAACTACCTTTTCCAACATGAAAGAGACACATATAAGGTTATGTTTACTAGAATATTGATAGATTCCTATTCTTTTGTAAAGTTACATTTATTGTGCTGTTTTTTGTTTTTTAGTCATATTTCTAATTACAAGCTGCTTCAATCTATTCAAAGTCTGACTTGTTCTGGACAGTAAATTATGGCAACTTGCAAGATTGTGTGTTTTGTGTCCTTTGCAGCATGACTGTCTACACATTCTCCAGCAGGAGTGGTTCTCTGTGTCCAGTCACAAGTCAGCAGCTCCTGAAATAGTAGAAGACTATTTGTCGACATTTCGCATCATTTCACCCTCAGTGTTGCAACACATAGCCAACATAGCTGATGGCAATGGAAACACAGCACTACACTACACCGTTTCTCACTCCAACTTTGGAATAGTTAAAAAATTGCTGGAAGCAGGTACATCAGTATCACAAGTGCAAACATGTATCATTGTCAAGTTTAATTTTTTTTATTTGTCACCTCTGACTGTAAAAATTTAATTTGTTTTTTCTGACAATTTTAATTCCAGACTTTATAGTTCCAGACTAATTATAGTATTTGTGTATTTAACCATCCACACTTCAAGAAATGTTATATTTTTTTCTTTTCAACCAAAATATAGACTGTCGACAAATCAGTAAATGTAGTATTTTACAAAGGCTGCAAAACAACCTCTGAATGCAGCATTCCAATGAGCTCTTTCTGCATAAAACAACCTCTTAATGCAGTGCTCCAATGAGCTGTTTCTGCACATTAATGTTTGGCCACCAGAGGGTAGGAAGTTGCACTGCTTTGGGTTTCATTTCACACAATATAAGATTAAATAAAATGAGAAAATATTGTTCCCAGCATTACACGACAATAAACGATGGACTTTTGGTGTTCTCTAGCTTGTTGAAGTATAAATATTTTAGTGAGTTTTGATATCCTGTTCTGATTTCTATAAGTACTTAAGATATCTATATGTATTTCAAATAATGAATTAAAGTCATTGTTCGGGGAAATGGTTCAGTATGGGTAAATAGGGACTTTTGAAAAGAAGACTTTACAAAAGGTGAAAAAGAGTCATTTTGCAAAGGAAACACATTGACGAGCTGTTTTAGGATGGTGCATGAAATGATGGTGGTAAAATGTCTGGAATCTGTCTGGAAATTAAAATTAATCTTTAAATTGCAGGGTAATTTGATAGATAACAACTTCATGTCTATCATCAGAAATGTTTTCCAGAGTTTTTATGGTGTCAAAGCTGTAAAAACAGTTATCTGAGTACATTTCAAGCAAGTCTGAAATTGTTTTGCAGTTACCTCAATAGGGTTGAGCTCATTTTCTTCTTTCCTCTATGTTTTTCACCTGCTGACTGCCAACACTATAGACGTATGTGACGTGAATAAGCAGAATGCGGCAGGTTACACGCCCGTCATGTTGGCTGCACTTGCAGCTGTGGAACATCCAGAGGATATGAAAGTCATAGAGCAGCTCTTTGCTAAAGGAGATGTTAATGCAAAGGCCACCCAGGTCAGTTTGTCAACTTTGAAAATTGGATTCCTTTAAGTTCTGAGTCATTTCTTTCTGAGTAGCTATTATATATGGTCCAATATTCAGTGATTTAAAGATATCAGTTGAGATGGGAATAATTGTAGTGGCATGGGTAAATATTTTTAAATTTAAAAAGTCTTTTTTTACCCAAAAGTTTCTACTCAGTGTAAGCTTGTAAGGGATGTTAAGTGTCCAGAAAGTGTGACCTTTTTATGTCACAAATATAAAATCATCTCTAATTTACAAATTAAGTTGTGTAAATTTGGTACCTTTAACCTAATTTCCTGTCTGATGCATGTTCCTGCTGTGCAGGCTGGTCAGACCGCTCTGATGCTAGCTGTGAGCCACGGCAGGTTGGACATGGTGCAGGCGCTCCTGGCACAAGGAGCAGAAGTCAATATCCAGGATGATGAAGGCTCCACAGCACTGATGTGTGCAAGCGAGCATGGCCATGCTGACATCGTTAAGCTGCTGCTGGCACAGCCAGAGTGTGATGCCACCCTGACTGACAGTGTATGTGAGTTATTACTTCTCTCAGCTTGATGGACACAGTTGCATCCAACTGATGCTTTGTTTTAACCATTGTAGGACACAATCAGGCAGCAAATATTTGTGAAGTAATTTTATAATGTGTTATAATTGACTTATTTTATTTGATTAAATCTGCTTTATCTGATTATTCTGTGTGTAAACAGGATGACAGCACAGCCTTGTCCATTGCATTAGAAGCAGGACATCATGACATTGCAGTGCTCCTTTATGCTCACGCCAACTTCTCCAGACAGACAGTGGTATGTAGCTCCACATGTTCACAACAGTCAAACTGATCGTGTGTTCACTGTTTAATCCTGACATGCTATCTTGGGTTTATGTATTTTGGCAGGCATCTGCGAGACACAGATTCCTCTCTTCCTCAGGAGGAAGGAATAGCTTTGAATAAAAGGAGGTACCATACTATTGATGGATGCTTCATGATCTTGTATCAGAACTTCAGACCAAGTTACCTGAAAAAAAAAAAAAACAATTAACAGAAAGCTGCTTTTTTGCTGCATAGCATTTTTAGGCCTTCACATGTACACACACACACATAAAT
>JBAMHX010000021.1:5109230-5127474 GCA_037177515.1 Pseudomugil tenellus
ATATAATATAAGGTATAGGTAGGGATTACAGACTTTATATACTTACTCTCTTTTATGTTTAAAAGTCTTGAACATTGAATGACTCTTTTTATCGTGATATAAAAACATTTATTTTATTTAGAAGCTGTAACATTAAACATATACTGGTTTTATAGAAATATAATGATGCATAAGAAGTCCATAATATGTTACATTCTGTTATACACCAAAAGTACATCTACATGCAATTAGACAGGATTTTGATCTCATGGATGGGACACGACAACACTGAGGAACAAAAGACTGGAAACCTGAAACACAACAATGTTTGGGAAACAAAAGACAACACAAAATTTCACAAACAGAAAGCACAGCAATTTTAGGAAATAAAACTTCCATAAACTTTAGGATGCAGTTTAAAATGTTGATTTGCAAGTCTTCTAAATCCACATTTTGTTTGAGACATTATATGGAAAATATTACAATTCTTTTTATTTTCATGTACATCGAATTAAGCATGAAAATGTCATAAATAAATATGAACTCATTTTGAACCTGACAGTACCAACACTTTCTGAAAAAGTTAGAACAGGAGGATTCTTATCATTGTGTCACATCACCTCTTCTTTTATCTGCTGTGTATAAATGCCTTAGAAGAGAGGAAAGCAGTTGCATAAGTTGTAGAAATGTCCCATTCTGATCTGATGTCCCATCTGCATCCATAACAGATTTTTCACCCTGTTATTTTTCTTCGTTGTCGTTTTTGCTGACATTGCTGATATTGTTTTTGTATGGCTTTTTGATTGGTTCTGTCCAGCATTGAGTTCTGCACCTCAGTGGTGCTGTGATTTTAGGTATTTAAAGTTAATGACACGAATACATATCCAAGCACTTTGGGATTTATCTCTTTCTGTCCCAAAGCGAAATGAGTGGATTAATGCTATTCACATAGCTTTTGTTTAAACATAAAGCTAGAACTGGGCTTGTTTAGTATTTCTTCTAGTTTTATATGCATATATTGCATCTACAAAATTGTGAGTTCTTAATAAACATTTTGCAAAAATGCAATCTGTTTTTTGCTTTTGTCTCTGCTTCACATTAGAACCCTAGTAGGTACCACTCAGTATTAAATCCCTTTCTGTAGAGATATTTTATCGTTTCTACCTTAAGTAAGGTTCAATTTTTGGGGAATCTTCACTTTTTTTGTAATTTCTCTCAGGTAGCTCAATTTTCCTGACGTTACTCAGTAGAGTAGCTCACCTATTTTCAGTGTATCATCACTTCAACACCCAGTTGTTTCATCCAGAAAACAACCAATTTTATTTATTCTGACTCTTACTTCTCTGTTTTCCTCTAAGCCAGGGAACTGGGTTCACTTCACCCCAACTTATTTGATAAGCTTTTGAAGCAGTTCTCACAGACAATTTGATAGAGCCAGTTAAATATTTAACTCCTTAGAGGACAGGAATGACTGACTAATTAATTCTTCGGCTTTGTGGTGTGACGCCGCAAATCTCTAACTAACCACTGCTGTTTGCTCGAGTGCAAGTTAAAACTGAATTTTAGATTTAAGTGACTTGTATATCATTTATCAGATGTTCTAAATAACCATTTCTTTTTGTTATGATAAATGTTCCACCTGGGTTTTATGGTGTTTGTGAAGTGATCATTCTATCCTGCATAATGAGCAACATAATGTAATAAATCACATCACAATAAGGTGAAGCACTAACTTATCCTCTTGTTTTCTGCAACTAACCACGTCCCTTACATTTTGTCTTTTCCAGAGCTTGTGAGCAAATGTCATAGATTGAAATGTGAAAAGAGAATATAAAATTATGTTGTCACTCCACGTTGCATCCTACTGTTACACTCCTCAGCATGTCAGCCTTCCTGAAAGCTGACACATCTATGACTGAGAACTGAGAGCCCTCTGATTCATTTCCCAGCAATTGCAATACAATACAATGATATAGAAGGTCCACCATCGAAATTTGCTGTTGCCATGGCAACTGCAGTTTTGAGCTAGTTGCTCTTGGGAGTATATTTCTGAGATTAAACCTGTTATTCTTAAGTGAGGTTAGTTTACTTGTCTAATTTTGTCTTGTTTAAAAAGGAACAAACATTCAGTCCTTTTGAGAAAAATGAATAGTTATTATTTTCTTAAATGAAAGATTCACATTTCATTCAAAGCTGACATGTAGCCTAAATAAAAGGAGTGCCAGTCAATTTCCTAGCAGTTATGTAGATTTCACTTGACTTAAACTCAGCGTACCATCTATACATAGTTGTGTTTTTGTATTTTGACTGTACAATATCTTCTCAGCATATATTGACTTATAATAGTATTTTTTAATATATTACTGTACATGCAATTAAAGTGTCATCTGCTGTCTGTGGTTCAGAATATATGCTTATTTTTGCTTTTAAAGCACTACTTATTTTTTTCTCAGGTCAATTCTGAAACAAGTAAAATTGAAAAGGTAAGTATTGTAATGTGCAAAACCTTAGACTGAAACTAAATGGCTTTTGTTTTTAAGAATATTATATTAACACAACTCGCAAGTAACGATTAGTTATTGATATATTTTATTATTATTTATAATCTTGTTTTGGGTGACTCATGCTTCACTGGATTGTGATCCCAGAAGGGAAGAGTTCAAAGAAAGTAAATTTATCAAGAGAAGGTTTTACCTTAGTGTGGAGAGTCATATTCTCTGGTTTGACTTGACCTTGGAGTGGATTCAGATAAAGTTAGTAACATGCAGACCCATAACCAATATATCATTTGGTCACACAGATTCATTTCTCTGACACTAACTTATTGAACCAATTGTTTTTATTTTGTGACACTTTGCAGGGTTGTCTTGGTCACAGCCAGTAACTCAGATCATTTTGTAAAGTAAAAAGTTATTCTCAACTTTAATTCAGCAGAATACCAAAATGCTAACATTGCTTTCTGCTTAGGTGAGTAAACAGGCCAGTGTTTGCTCTCACAGTCACTGTTACATCAATATCTGAGTGATAATGTGTATGCTTGCCCAACACATTCAGTGAGAATGTGTTGGCTTGCTTTGCTTTCCCCATTGACCAGAAAAAAAGAAATCTTGTGTTCACAACTTTTACTGTACAACCCATAAGTGTAACACAAAATGTTTAGTTTCAAAAGTTTGACATGACCGTTGTTGTTTTTTATCTGCTTGCAAACTTGCAGAGTCAATTTTTTCTATAGTCTTACAATCACCTAAAGACAAATTGCCTTTATGGCCAGAAAACTGGTGATGGATGGTCCAACTCATGTGGTTCATGATTGATTAATTGATAGATTAATTGATTTATTTATTTATTTATCCCCCACTGAATTCCATTTGCAGCAGCTCTGCTTCTGTGGGATTATCATTTTTCTATATGTTGTCATTATCACCTTGTAAACTGCTCTCACTAAAGTGATTCAAAGGTGAAAATTTTTGTTTTTCTTTTCTACATATGTCAAACTTTATTTTTATAATACAAATGATGTCCAACAAAAATTTATTTTTACATTTCTATCTTTTTTTAGTACAGATAACTGAGAGAATGAGTACTTATATTACTTATTACTTACTTATATGAGTACTTATATGTGTTACAACCAGACTGTATAACACTTTGTTTTACTTGAGTGTATGAAACGTGATTTATAAATAAAGTTTTACTTAATTTAAGAGTTTGGCCCCTCTTAAACAACATGCAAAAGACGTTTTTACTCAGTTTCATGTATCTGAGTTCCTGTGAGCTCCAGCATGTGTTGTTTTCCAGCAACATGTTGGAAAAAGAAAACTAATTGATTCACGCAAACCAGATGTCCTTGAAAATCAGCCTAAACTGGGGGAAAAAAACGTTTTCCTACTATTGTTTCAGCTGAGAAGCTCAATGTTGCAGATTTTTCTTGTTCTTGTTTTGGCAGTAAGGTTCAAAAGTAATTTGAGTATGTTTATGCATTAATAGCAGGGACGTTTGAGGCAAACTTGTCCACACTGAACTGTGATTGTGCATGTTTCTACAGGGAGCAACGCTTGTTATAACTGCATTTTTTTTAGAAACAAAAATAAGGAAACGACGCAGCGCAAAATTTAAACAAGTCAAAACGGACCCGACAACTTTAACAACGGGGGTAAGAAAGAGAGAAAAAAACAAGGTCTGGCAAGAGTCGATATTAAAAACATGCAGAGGGAGACAAGCTCGGGGCCTTCCAGAGTCAGGAAAAAGACTTCGGACAGCTGCAGACAGGAGATGGGTATGGCTTTTAAATATTTTCCCCCAGCCCATTGATTTGTATATGAAAAATAGCGCTTTTCTCCCCCCTTCTGGGCTCTGCTTCTGAGTGATCAGCTGATGAAGAGACTAGCAGCACGCCGCTATGCTGGTTTGCTAATTCTCTCCCCCACAGCTGCAGCCGATCCTGAAAGGCAGCCTGCAGACTGCAGCCAGGTAAATATCCTCCATGTCGTTCTTTCTGCTCCGGCTGGATTCAGCCAGGGTACATCGCATGGGAAGAGAGAGGAAGAGATGGATAAAAGCGTGTGTGCGCGCGCCAGGGAAAGAGAGAGCGGGCGTCTGGCTTTATGTCTTATGTGTGTGTGTGTGTTTGTGCGCGCGCGCGTGCACGTGCCAGAGAGGGAGTGTGTAGGTGTGTAACAGATGAGAGGGAATCTTTGCCAGATTAGTCAGGGAAGAGGCAGGCTTGTTAGGAGATAGCACACGCATGGAGCATCACATGCACACTGACACTCTTCCATTCACACACACACACACACATGCACGTGCACGGTCAATCAAGGCAGTTCTCAGCTGGGTTATACATCTTTGAGGATTACCCCTCTATCCTTTCAGTTTTCTGCTGCAGCCCCTCTTAGACAGAGTAGAGGGGCTTTATTTTAGAAGCCTATGTTTGAGCCGAGCTAGCAGGAATCTCTTTTGTTGCTGCTCATGTTGTTGTTGTCTCTAACTCAACTGCCATGTCTTTTGAATGGACGTGCAGGCGTTGTGTTTGTTACCGTCTCGCCTTTTACTCGCCGTGTTATGGTTCCTCAGCAATAATTCCGCACACATCCACGCACTCTGGCCACATATCAGCTCGTTTTAAACAACTGCATGTTCTGTTGTATGATCTGAAAGCTGATGTGAGTCCCGTGTACGATCCTGCGACGCATCTTTGGACCGAGATTGCATGCCTTCTCTTTTTCTTCCCTCCTCTCTCCAGCTGAGCCAGTGGTGCAAGAGCTGTTTTTTTTTTTAATGCAAGCTTAGCTACCCATGTTTCTGGCCTCTAATTGCCTTTGTGGAAAATACAGTGCTTGCTGCAGATATATTAAAGAAAAAGGGAGCGATGAAATGGCTGAAAATAGCTCCACGTACAATAACGCACAGCATCTTATTTTGTTCATGGAGCGGAGAACAAACCAGCAACAATGGTTATTATTTATTACCTTATGGTGTTTTAGACTGAGCTTTGAAATAACTTCAAATGCATCCACATTCAATTGTGCATTAAGGAGATCAGCATCAACTTAATAATCGTCTGGCATCAAAGCTTCCAGACCAAATAATCCGTCCTAAATTTGCAGACAGTGCGGCAGTTGGGTCACTCTGGTCCATGTAGACGTCCATATATATATTTAAATATAATTTACATAACCATGCCTTATTATTTTATGTTTGAACACATGCCAACACTCAATTAATTAGATGGAGGCTTGATTGTTTTAATTTCGGGTTTTTAGACTTAAAATTTGTACAGCTATCTCTCCTTCTTGTTTCTGTCTAAAATTCCTTTGTGTGCTGTTTGAAACATTGCAAATGCTTTAACAGCTATGCTAATAAAATATTTATATAATCTTTTATCCATGGAAATTTAATGGAGGCACAACAACAACAAAAAATGTAAAAGAAAAATGTTTTAATCACAAAATGGTTACATTGTTTGAACATATTTGAGTTTGATACATTTCTCCATCCATTGTTTCCTCTCCCTGCAGTCTGAGGCAGGAGAGAACGGTTCCTTTGAGGACATGGAAGAGGACATCGGTCTGAAGAAGCGAAAAGGGGACCATCATGGAGAGAAAGAGCTGCAAGCTGGTCAAGAAACTGGCGAAAAGGTCAAAAGGAAGCGAGGACGCCCACCAGCTGAGAAACTTCCTCCCAATCCGCCTGAACTCACCAGAACTCTGAACACACTGGTGGATATGGTAATCAACTACAAGGATGGGTGAGAGCTGTCAAAATGTTTCTGGGTTAATGTCGTGATGCTTTGTAGTACTAATAGGTTTGGGTATTCGCATCCAAACCGAAGGAAGATTTAATCAGTCACAGCTTTTCTATTATGTATGATGTTATTTATGTTAGTTTTTAATACTTAATACAAAATTCTTCTGAGCTTGTGAAGAGGACCAAAGCATGTCTATTTCTATGAGATTGTTTGCTCTCTAATGCAGCTGTTGTGCTATGGCTGCTTTTGTTTGAATCTTTGCCCTCAGTCACTACAATGCATCTCAATCAGGCTGAGGTCAGAAGGCTACCTTGATCAGTACAGAATGTTTTCCTTCTTTACTTTAAAAACTTCTGTGATGTCTTTGCGTTGCTCTTCACTTGGTTTGAGCTTGCAAGGAGCTTTTTTCTTAACTATTTGGAAAGAGTTTCCTGAATATCCATATTATGGTCCTCTGATACACTGACATTTTCATGTCACTCACCCAAATTACTAATTTGGTTTCTTCTGATGTTGAAGCTTATTAATTAATTCATTTTTACAATCTAAAGATGTAAGGATGACCTTTTTTTTTCTTTTTCCATTACGAGCTCATTTAGCTATTCTTTAGCTCATAGCACAGCTTCCAAATGTCAATGTCACACTTGGAACCACCTTCAGATCTTTACCAAACTTGATTAATTATTTAATTTATCTCAGTCATTAACACAGTGCCCTGCGACGGACTGGTGACCTGTCCAGGCTGTACCCCATCTCACCCAATGATTGCTGGGGCTTCAGTTAAAGTGGTTTGGAAGATGAATAAATGAATGAACGTCAAGAAAACAGCTTAAGCGTTTTTAACATATGGGCTTCTGAAAAGAAGATACTTCATATCAAAGGACTGTAATTCCTAAATAGATTCAGTCTGGGTGGGAATAATCTTAAGCTGAAGCTGAATGCCTGTACTTTAAGTTAATAATATTCATACATCAGCATTTTGGAAGAACAAGTTGGACCCTGTCTTCACACCACATATTAGACTTTTTCTACACAAACACAAAATACTTTTCATTTACAATAGTCCACCACATTTATAAACATGATGTCATTCAGTTATTCCAAATTACTGGTGTGTTTCAGATGCACATTTATTCCTTTTCATATTGCTAGAAACAAGGTCATCAAGTGATATTACATTTTTCTGCATAAAACATCTGATGACAATCGCTTTACTTTATTTAAGGTGAAATACAGTTTCTCTTTATTCAGTCAAACAATATCATGATCAAAACGAGGTTGCAGAATTTTCATGTAAAGCCAAAGGCAACTTTTTTCTGCAGATGTGAGGAATAACTTCAGAATAAAAGGCATTATTAGACACCACTACGACCTATAAATGTCAACTACATCCTGTCATGGAAGTGTTTCTTGATAAAAGGAAATGATGTCAAACTTAACGCTGTGCTTGCAGGTTGGGACGACAGATCAGTAAAGGCTTTGTGCAGCTTCCCTCTAAGAAGGAAGTACCTGAATATTACGAGCTGATCCGAAAGCCTGTGGACTTCAGAAGGATCAGAGTATGTGTCACCGAGCTCTGTCAGAGCTCACACACACACACATCTGGTTGTTGTCTTGTCAGCTAAAATGAAATCAAGTGAAGGAAGATGAAAGTGAAACACCACAAAACATATGCAAACAGGTTTGGAAGAATCTCAGTCATACATGCACACATACAAATATAGGCTGCAGACACCATTTAGTTGATGCATTGATTATTATGAATTTTATTTATTTATTACTAACATCCATTATGTCAAAACATGTTTTTTTTCTGACTGAGCATGATTTGTTCAAGCTGGGTTGTCAAACGCTGCACCCCTGGTGGAATTGGATGGATATAAAAATTACATTAACAATGACATCAAGATATTAAATTTTATTCTTAAATTTTAAATATAAAGCTTCGTTTTTGATGATGAGGGAAGTTTTTTTTCAGGTGGACAAGATTACCGCACAAATATGGAAAATAACTGATGCTAAGAATAACTTTTAGTTTTTAAAAAGCTACTCAGTTACCGACACCCAGGATTACCAGTGTTATGATTTACTTAATTTTCTCAATTTCTTTCTGTTTATAATGTTTTCTAAAAGGATAGGTTGTTAAATATAAACAGGTTAATGCTGCACTTGTATTTTTTTACACCAAAACAAAGTGAAATCTTCATAGGTGATGTTATTTTTCTATTGTTAAACAAAATGTGTTAAATGAAAAACAAAAGCAAAGAAAACCTCTCTGTGAAACATATTACAAGACAGAAGATAAGGGAAATGAGACGAGACCACGGTGCAAATAAAAACTGCATTACAGTTAGAAATGATGGTTCCTGAAGTGATTGCTGTGAGAACAAAAATCATGGCAACCCAGGATCAATCAGCAGAGTTAATTAAACAGCTTAATACCATGAAAGATATGCCATTCACAATCCTTTATTAATATTATCTTTTTCATCAGTAGCTTAAAGTCATAAAATAGTTCAAAGTTCATAAGAAAATGTTAATGAAAGTCATCCTTTCTGATAAATCATCGTTCACACTTTTCTCCATGTGAAGGACACCCAAATATCCAGCCGGTCTCATTTCAACAGCAAAGTATGGAGAACATCTTTTTATTGTTTGGGTGATTATATCATGGATGTCTTTTGATTCCGTTGCTCCACAGCATGGCTGCTTTCATGTATTCGGGTACAGTTTCCACAACTAAAAACTGAAAGAGCACAGCTGTGATGGGAACACTTGAGTTAGCCTTTGCAGTCACAAGATCCTCAAATATTGAAACAATCAGATGTGTTTTGGAGCAGTGGTTAAGGAAACACTCAGGTTCTGATTGAAGAATAGATCAAAATTTCCAAAGCTAATATCAGAGACCAACATAATTCTCTTTCTCCTTGTATTTCTGCAATTATTGCTCTTTTACGTGTTAAAATGCATTTTCAATACCACTACTTTATCCAAGAGATAGGTCACTGTATTAAATGCATAGAAGGTGTATTTGGCACTCTATGTTTTGTGTTCTGTTCTTTTTTTCTTTCTAAAACATACTTTCTGTTTGGTAATTGAGCCCTCTGCTATTACAGGAGCGAGTACGTAATCACAAGTACAGAAGTGTTGGGGATTTGGAAAAGGATATTTTTCTCCTGTGTCACAATGCTCAGACTTATAACCTGGAGGGATCTCAGGTAAACCCCAAAGGAATTCTGTCTTTCATGGGCTCTAAAAATATGTTTTTTTCTGTTTTTGTACTAGTAAATAATTGTGAATTATTTATGAGACATAAAAGTCATGCTCCATTTATTTGTGTGTGTGTGTGTGCTGATTGGCTGCTGCAGATCTATGAGGATTCGATTGTCATTAAGTCTGTTTTTGAGAGTGCAAGACAGAGAATTGTGACGGACGAAGAACAGAAAGATTCCGTTCGCGCCAGTCACAGCGATAATGGCGCTAGAGCTGAAGACCAATTTGTTCCATCTGCAGGTGAGAGCTGTGAATGGCTGAATGCAGAAAATAGGTTTTTCTTAACTAGAAAGGGTCACTTTTCAGTTGTTTGTTTTGGTGGTTGTTCTTGCAATTACAACCTGAAAATGACTGCTAGAGTGTTTTGCATGAGACTCATCTTGTTTTCTCTTTTTTTTTACAACTAGTGAAACCATTACCAGTACAGATAAAGAAGATGGCTAAGGAGGAGAGAAGCAGAAACGCCATGACAAAGAGGCTTCACAGTGATTTAGACAGTGACGAGGATCCAGAGGATAACACCACAAAGGATGAGGGTTGAACTGAAGGATCATTCCTTTTTTTGTATTTTTTGCTCATGTCTGTTCCCTCCCACTACCCTGTTCGTTTCTTTCTTTCTTTTCTTAAATCAGAAAAAAATGTCATTATAAATAAACATAGAAGAACCATTCAAAGAGAAAAGCACTCACTGAACAACTTTTTTCTTTTAGATGACTCACATACTTCAAAAATCTTGCTGCACAAAGTGCTTTTCTTTACATTAAGCTGGTATTTTTCCAGTGATACTAATTTACGTTTTATCTGCTTCAGTCTCTGTGATTGCTTTTGCAGATATTATGTAAAACAAGACTTTCACTGACTGTTTTTAATAAGTATATTTGATTGTATGAAATGCCTTCATATGTCTTTGGAGCATGATATTTATTCTGCGCCCCTCTGATGACACAGTTGATGCATTTAGGGCTACAGTGTTAAAGCACACGGTAAAGTCTTTTTAAAAAAAAACATTGAGAGCAATTGATCATTGTACATTTGTTTAAAATCCCTACTTGTGATTTTAATGATAATGCATCTTTGATTATATAAAAAAAGTTGTGGAAGTATGCTGTCAAAGCCACTTTACAGATGCTTGTTCCGACTGGATGCATTTTGTCTGTTTCTGATACTTGATGGAAATAGTTTTGGTCTTACCAACGATACTTAAGTTGAACATTTATATCTCTCGTGCTATAGTATATTCACATATTGTATAGTTTGTGTGAGAAGTAACTCTTTTCATTTACTCTCCCAGTTCTTGGGGAGGATGGAAGACATCATTGTTACGACAATCCCTTGAAACATGTATCACTTGCAAAATAAATTTTACCAAAAAGTCCCACTGGTTGGTGATAATTATTTGTTATATGGCAATGTATTAGTATTTTTAGCCTTTGCTGTTTAAATTAAAGAATTATTTAACAATGTTCTGCATAGATGTTGGCAGTAAGTTTAACATTTCCTTTTGAAGGAAAAAAAACTGTATATAAACTGTACTTCTGTTGATTCTCCATGAGATGGTGCAAGAAAATTGTCTCAATCTCAGGTGTCATTCATGTGTAAACCTCAAATAACTCTTAGCTGATATTTTAATCCAGTAATAAGTTGCATGTTTATGTTTCTGTAACAACAGCAGATATATAATAAATATAAGCTGCAGTAATTTACAAATGATACACAATAACATACGTTGTATGGTACAGAATCATCAGTCTAGTTAAAGATGCAGAAATATTTATTTAAATTTAAATTTTATGTACAACATGACAGATATGTTATAATCAAAACCATGACTCCCTCAAATAGTGTTCATTTTTTATATTTTGATTAACATCATTTGTCTAAAGGGTTTTAAAACTATCCATCATGCCTGTTTTTACCTCATATCAGGTTACTGCAGTCACTGTGCCCATCCATTCAGCCATCCTTTGAGTTTTTTACTTTTTCTTCAGTTGGAAACGCAAAGTGGTTGAAATTAGCTAAACCAGAGTCAGGTACACTCTGAACAGATTGGTCAAAAGCATTCATAAGATATTAATTCATTTTTTATACCGCTTAATACAATCCAGGGTCTCGGGAGAGTCTGAGCCTATTCCAGCAATTAGCAGGAGAGAAGAAGGCTACAGGCTGGTGAGATCTCTTGTGGATCACAGGAACAAAACAGAGAGACAAACAACAATTTATGGTGTAGAAGGTATGAGATCACATTAATTACATTCAGACCAGATTAAAAAGGGACTATTGTAGTCCCGTTCTTTAATTTACTGTTAACTAAGCAATTATACCTCACATCAAGACTTAAGAGGATACATACTAACGTCACACACCTTGTTGTATGTGTTTTGCAGCATATATCCATGTCCTATAGTTTATGAGAATAATAAAAAATGTGAAGCACTCCTCAGAAGAATGATGCACTTATAATCCTTCTTCATCCACTCATTAACAGCTATTAATACTCTTATATGCTTCCAATTTTTTCTGATTTGAGGTGTCATTACCAGAATAGTAAGCCGTGACAAATAACAAAGGAAAGCAGATTCAGGTGTTTTATACACAAATAAAGTTTTATTTTAAGAAGGAAAATTTAGAGAACTAAACCAAAAAATTCCAGGCACACTGCCTCCACTAGGTGATCTCTCAGCCTCAGCCTGAGAGACACACCGATTTCAGGCCAGAGAGCTTTTTAAAAAGGGTGGTAGCTTGCACTGAACCCAGGTGTGGGTCATGCTACTGATGCACCAGCAAAACACTTAAGACAGTCAAGCTGGTGGGGCTGTCACACAGGTGTGTATATCTAGCACGTTTTTTAATATATAGCAAGATGATGTATGATCACTGCACTAACTGAATGAGCTCTAGTCCACTAAGCTAGTGGGTTCAGTATGAAGCAGCGAGCACAAGACTGACTGTCTTTCACCACTTATGGGATATAAGCGGTGTTGGGGTACCAAAGAACCTGATCATTGTTGGCTTAAAATTGAATTCTTAAAGTCAAAGGAAACCAACCTTCCTTTCCAGGTAGCGACTCAACAGTAAAGCTGTAAGACCTCCTTCAGTGTTTTTAGCCAGACCTTAGAGGAGATAACATATTTATCTCCTTCACTCTGGAGAAAGTAAAACCTCCAAAAAAACCATAGAAGCAGATTTTCTTCTCCTGGTCTCCCCATGAATGTATAGGTTTTCCCAGAGGAACCCTGCTTAGTCCAAAAACCAGGATGTTTGGGTGTATCTATATTCACCCTTAAAGTAAATATGAACACACAAGGTTATGTCTCAACTAAGCCAGTGTTCGCTCTGTGATGGACATGGTGATATTAAAAGCATTCACATATAATATGTATTTCATCCTGTATATTGCTTTCAGATCATTTGCTAGAAAAAGATGGTGCAATCTAATTGAATTGATTTACATTACTGATATATGCTCCTTAACATTTAATAATTACCAGAAGAACAAAGTGACTCACAGATGTTCAGAGATTAACAATGTCCTTGGTGTAGAGGAGCTAGAACGGTTGGGTCTGCTCAGTAAATACCTCTGGGAAACGAAATGGTATGTATGTCTCCTTGATGAACTCCTAACATAAAGCAACACGTAAACCTAATGGAAGAGCGCTGACAGAGATATTACTGAAGATGAAGGTACTAATGGTTTCTGGGGATTAGCAGGCCCGACGGTGACTTTAATCTTTTGGGAAGACAATCTATTTTCTCTTTACCCATAAGACACAAGTTAAATTGATAGTTAGAAGGGTCAGTGTTTATTGGAGTATTCACTAATCACACTTAATATCAGTTGATTACATTTCTGTCACAGTCACTTTTACTGAAAATAGATCAGTATTAGCACTAATCACTAATTGGAGCTCTAATTAAACAAGTGAGTTGCTTCACTGCCTCTGTGTTTATCCTGTTTTTAGATTATCTTTTTTGAAAGGTTTCTTAAATGAGGTCTCTGGACCATCCTAGTTTTTTGTTTTTTTGTCGTTTTTCTTTTAAGAAAGATAAACTAAATATGTGACTTAAAACCCAACTATGCTAGGCTGACTAATTAATTTATATACAGTTAAAAACAAACAAGTTCTGTTTGTGGAAGTGTACACTTCATTTTGCAGAAATGCAAAAAACATTCAAGTTCAGGCTATTATCAGGTTGTTGGTTTCAATAGTTTTGTAATAAACTTTGGTGTGTGAAGGCTTGTTTTCTTGTTAACAGAAAAATTGATTCTTTTATATAAAACATTGTTTCTTCCTTTTTTAAAAAATCGTTTTAATTTGGTTCAGCTTTACAGGATCCAGTAGCTAACTTAAATGTAAAAGACCATCATTATGATTATTAGTTGATGTTTCTGTTCTTTGTGTCTCTGAAGTCAGTGGGTCAATTTATATTCACAATCTTATTCACATTTTGCTTAGTATTGAGGCACTGGAATAGATACCTCAGCTTCTTTTGCAAGCTGTAACTAAGGACACCGGAAACTGATGGATGCATCAACAGGTTTATTAAAGATAATGATCAGGGCTGAAAGAGGAAATTTAGGGTACAGTGTCAGTAGGGCCAGGTTTTGGGGTTGATACCAGCAAGGCAAGCTTGGCAGGATCCAGAGGAAAATCCACAGACAGGCGTGGGTCCAAACCAAAGAATCAGGACGAGGGAAATCCAGGGAAAGGCGTGGGTCAGAACCAGGGAATAAGATTGAAGATAATCCAGAGACAGGTCAAGGTCTAAACAACCAAGTAATCCACAAGGTAAGGAGGTGAGTCAGAGCCGGGGAAGGGAAACAGCATGAGGCGCAGGACTGCAAGAATTGACAATGTCCGAGAAGGAATGACAGGTGAGCTGAGGAAGCAGTGAATAAGGAACAGGTGCAGGTAATCAGGTGTAATGAATCTGGTGGCAGGTGAGGATAATTGTGCAGATGAGGTCTGGAACCTGGGTGTGGCAGAAGCCAGGCATGACACAAGCAGAATAGTTGATATTTTTCTATTAGTAACTTATGTTACTTACAGATGTGGGTTTTGGTAGTATTTCTGGACTCCTTCTTTTAAAACACAATTTTTACATTGTTTTATTTATTTCTTTTAGATAAATATAGAGGAAAACACAAAACCTTATATTGTGAAGCATGCTCTGCAGAAGCAATCACCTGCTTCTTTTAGTGCTTGGTGAGACTTCTAGAGCTCTTAGCTGATTGTTTGCCCTGCTGTTATTGAACAAACCACTTCACTTCTCTCTGGTTTAATGGTGCTTCGGCTGAGACAAGCAATTGTTTCCATCGCTCTCCATTTTAATTCAATGGAAGCCCAGGATTGTGAACAAGGGCTCTTTACAGTGCGCAGAGCTTTTTTCTTTTCCAATCTTTTCTCTTTGCAGACCCAGATGTCTCCAGCAAGATTATTATCTGTCTGGAGACATCTTGGCTTGCAATTTATCTGATGTTTCCTTTGGTGGGATATACAGTATATGATTTAGCCTAATTCGCAGATTCAATTTGTGCCAGAGACAGATAAATACTTTTGTTTTCTGAATTCATAGAAATAATTCAGCAAAGTATTAGCTTTTATCAATATTTTTATTCTATTTTTAAAAAATCATTTCTTTGGGATTTCAAGGTACTCAACCACAAAATCCTGAGTCACCTTTCACTTAACAAAGTCAAGATTATATCAAATGAGCAGCAGGTAATCTGTTGTCTCTTTTTGTGCTCAGAAGTTGGGATGAGATATAATCTGGAACAGCTGGGGCCAAAGTCCAGTCCATAAGGGCTACTATCTTGCAACTTTTAGATGCAATTCTTCCATCACACCAACATTTAATGGGTAAATTTTCTCATGCACATGTCATTCAGTTCTGCAGAGTCCTGCTAACAAGCCATTTACTTGATTCAAGTGGATATGTCTAAAAGGGATATGTCTAAAATTAGCAGGATAGTAGATCTCCAGGACCCAACTTTGGCACCCCTGATCTAGAGGCTGATACATCCTGAAGTTAGAATTCAGGATGCGGACATAGCACCTTTAGAGTGAGTGAGAATACAGCATGGTGATCAAACACATTGATGTGAGACGTTACCTTTAAAAAGTGGTGGATGTAGCTTATTGTTGTAGCTGGAATTTTAAAGGCTCGTGTGTCAGTCCATGATGATGCAAAAACAAGTGTCTTAGTGTGTTCAAATGATCAAAAGGGAACACTACCACAAATACATGCACTCTTGGTAAAATCTTAAATTTAGGTTTTTTTCTCACACTTCAAATCTGTAACTAGACCTCAGTCTCATCATGATCAGTTTCTCATTTTCATGTAATAATTCAATAAATAAAAATTATTGTGAAAATCCTTTTTTAAATATACTGCACAGAAATGCATTTTAGATTATTAACAAATCAGTAATATTTGTGAAAATTAGATTTTTACTATTGTGATTTTATTTAATGTTTGTCTACTGTGCTTATTTCTGGCTTAGGTCTTTTCATATCTTATTTTTGTTCCCTCTCCTGTAGTTCATCATGGACATTTATCGCTTTTACACAACATGATTAAGCTATAGTGTTTATTTAAAATACAACCAAGACCATTAAACTTTTTTAAAAATAAAAATAAACTGAAAGCTGATTGGAATATGTCACTAATAAAAACATCTTTGATACAGCATGTAAAACCCTACATGTGCAGTTATGCTAGTAAATAATCAGGCATAAAAGATGAATGAATGAAATTAATTAAAAATACTTTAGGAAAATTCAAATTGTAGTAGCTTTTTTAAAAAAAAAAACAACAATAAGAAAAGAAAAAACTATCGAATTGTCTTGTTTTTGAGTATTTCTGCAGATGACAGAACTCTGAGTTGTACTGAAAGTCTGAAGTGTATGGCGTGAAGAGGAAGGGTGAAAGTACAGTTCCTTGTGGTGTTCTAGTGATGCTGATCACCCTTTCAGACACACAACCTTTCAGTCTCACAAACTGTGGTCTGTTTGTAAGGTTGTCACAGATCCAGTGGTTGTGGAGGTATACAACTGGAATTTATGGAGCTCCTCACATAGCAGAGCAGACTGAATTATATTAAATTATTAAATCATATTAATTACATTGTATTAATATATTCTCAAAGTACAGAATCATCCTTCGTTTGTAAGTCTTTTATCATTATGGGTACTTTTCTCCTTCAATCTCTCAAGCTGAGCCGATTTGTGCCACCGAAATCAGCTTTAAAACCTACTGGCAGAATTTTTGCAATGCGAGAAAGTATTTTACTGAAAGCTTGCAAAAGTGTTACTGCAGCTTATAAAGAAAAAACTACCATCAGCATGACTCACTACTTCATAATTCAAAATATATCACAGCATAACACACACAGTTACAGTAAGGTGTTGTGTGAGCAGGTTGTTCCATAAAGTGATCATTTAAAGCCTCTTGATGAGCTAAATAATTAAGCTTTTAGAATAATCAATCCATTCTCACAAATTACATTTGTTTTTCCTTATTAAATATTCTAGATCATGAATACTGTACATGTGTGTGCAGTCTTTCAATTTCTATTTCTATTTTTTATTTATTTTTTTTTTTACTTTTTGATTGCAGCGTACTGCCATCAGCTGTCAAACAGTGGAACAGCCTCCAAATGACCTTGAGAATTTATATCACATCTTTATAAATATTGCAAACAAAATCATTCTTAAAAACATTTTTGCACAACATCACAAGTCAAAAACTCACAAGTCATCACAAGTCAACACATCATGTACTGCAGAAAATAATTATTTTATATCACCATTAATACAAAAAATATCAAGCTATAATAAAAAATAATTATATATTTTACATATTTCATGCATATTTTTTCTTAATTCTTATATACAAGCACAGACTTTCTGAGACTTTTCAGCAACTGACAAAAACTCAGCTTTGTCCACTGGTTTATAGATGACTGTGTGGCACAACTAAATAGAGAAAATTGGATCTAAAAGTCAACAAATATGCTTTAATTCAGACCATGTGTTACTTTTAAGCTGCACTTGACAAAAGCATTGTTGTTTTCATGCAAGACCTTTAAGAACACATAATATACAACATATTTGTTTAAGATTTACACAAATTAGTGAATAGAATGTGCCTCATTTGTATAAATAAATGTTGGGCTTTAGGAACCTTATAATAAGAAATATTGTGCCAAGATATAAGTTTTAGCTGTAGACATTTGTTTAAATTAATAACCTATGAAAATGGTCAATCTCCTTTAAAAGTCTTACAAAGAAAATCAGTTGAGCATCTTCTTTAGCATTTACAACAGGGATGTGAACTTTTCTTTCTCATGGCCTGCAGTCCAACAGGTTTTAGATGTTTCCTGCTTCAATACTCCCGATTCAGATTAAAGCTTCACTAACAGGGTTAGGCAGAAGTTTATAACAAACCATTGAGAATATACACAAATTCATTTGTGTGTTTTGCACCATTAAGATCTAGAACCTGCAGTATGGTGACCCATGAGGATTGACATCAGACATCTGCTTGCAGTTATATCTGGCATACAAAGTAATGAAAAAGTGATATTGACCCTTTGCCAACAAATGACAAAAAGAAGGAATTTCTCTTTCTCTCTTCTTAATTACTGTGGAATTTACGGAGCACAGCACTCTCTCTCTCTCTCTCTCTCTGTCTCTCTCTCTCTCTCTCTCTTTCTCTCTCATCATCACCGCCTCGTTGTCAAGT
>JBAMHX010000021.1:5133875-5156082 GCA_037177515.1 Pseudomugil tenellus
TATATATTATTAATGGCTACATATTTATTTGATAAGAGGCAGAGAGATATAATGAAATAGTCAATAATTGACGATTCTGAAGCAACATGTGAGAGAAGGAGGTGAACACTAATAGCGTAACTAAAATAGCGTAACTAAAATAGCGTAACTAAAATAGCGTAACTAAAATAGCGTAAAGAAATATGGACAGAAGTAAACTTTATCACTTAGATCTGTATTAAGTTTAACATTTAATCAAATGGATAAAGATGCGGCATACAGAAAACATCTGACAGCTCACAGTGACATCGCTTAAACAAGCCATTTTCATCACTGATTAATATCAAATATTGAGCCATATTTTGCACTGAAACACATCCTGTCATTCTTGAGAATTATATTTCAGTAGTCATACTTTTGCACTTCATTTTCAGGTATTTTTGACGATTCAAATGATTGAAAAAGAGACGCAAACAGTCATGAAGACCCGCACACTCAGCTGAGGTGACAACATATTATACATCACACCAAGGGCAGGCATCTCTGGTCCTCTGGTGCCACCATCCTGCAAGTGTTGTAAGTTTCTCTGCAGCATAGCAGTTGACTGAAATCAATGGGTCAAGTTTGGCATCAAGTGCTACACAAGTCTCCTGATTAAATTTGATATGTGTCAGGTGTATATACTCAGGAACTATATGCATGTTTCAGTTACCACGTTCAATGTTAAAGTTCATGCATACAATCTTTGAAAGATGAAAGGAACTTTGACTCTGTAATTTCCTTTGGAACAAACCACAAGACCAGTGAATAGAACAAAGAGGACATATTTTGTCACAGTAAAAGCACATCTGTGTTTGGAGAACACTAAACAAAAAAAGGCACCTATTGCTAACTGTAAAGTATTATGGTGGGTGACTGATGTTTTGGGCTTGTTTTGCTTGTTCCTGTCCTCCACAAAACTTGACATGTTGCTAAATTCTAATAGAAATACCAACCAAGTTGATGACATTGGTCTCTGTGGAAACCGGTAAGATTCAGTCAGGACATTTCCAACTTGTATGATTCACACCTTCTAACATGTAAACCATACTGTATTAATATACTGAAAAGAGTACTTGATTTTTACAGTATCAGACAAATTAAAATCATGATGGATGTTTATGTCATCGGAAATTTGATAAAATTAAGAAAATGCACTTTGAAAAGTGATATCATGCCACCCTGTTGTCTTCATTTATTTAGTTGTAAAGCCCTAAACTATACCGAATAACAAGCAGCATGATAGTATCAGTTTCAGAGGAATAAACTAATTAGTTTTATTGGTACTTTAGAGAAAAAAAGCCTCACAAAAATAATAAAATGAAAAAAATGAAAAGAACCAAGTATGTGAGCCATCTAGCAGGCAATACTTTAGATTTCATAACAGTATATTGTGAACATGGAAATTTTCGACTTGTTTAAATGACTCTAAAGCTGTTCTAGTGGTGAAAGTTATCGAAATGCTTTAGATGTTGAATCCATATGTTTTCACTTTGTGCAGGGTTCATTAAACAAGTAAAAAAAAGTTTCACCTCTGTTATCAAGACCCGGTCAATGTGTATTTATCTACGTTTTGGGCCATTTTACAAGAATATTTATTTATTTAGAACATAAGAACAGATACATTTATTAGTTTTAAACCAAAAATTGAGCAGTGATCATTATTATTGCATAATCAGCAGATATTGTTATATTACTATATATGCTGGAAAAACTATTCATTACTTGTTTTTCACATGTAAAAATGGTATTTCATTAATTGCAAGCTCTGTTAAAATTACCTCTAAAAGAGTCTGCAAATACATCATATAGTCGTCCTCAGATTTATTCATTCCCTTTCAATAAAGAAAAGGCTAAATTTACAAGTCACTCAAACATTTACAAAACAGACACATGAAAGCAGTTTGCTGCTGAGCAGAGAAAATACCCTGTCAACAGGTGCAGAAGTCTGATTGAGAGTTACAGAAAAACACCAAGTTGCAGTGATTTCCACAAAGGATTTTTCAACAAAATATTAGTTTATTGATTGATTTAACATTTTTTCATCCCATTTCTTTACATGTTTTGCTTAGTGTTTCTATTGAACTGGAATGAGAAAAAAAATCTCAGCATTTGAATTAATTTTTAATTTATTATTATTTTTGTCAGTTTGAGCTTATTTCCATGACAGCTGTTTTTTCCATCTTTAGTGCAAGTGTACAAATAAATGTAATGACGACTGCATTTCAATATACCTTATTTTTGTACATATAAATTATCATTTGTTCCTAAAATTCCCCTTGATCAGGCAGTGGCACATTCATATCAAGCCCCTTCCAAAGTTGCATCTTTGTTACTTTTACCATGCATAATATACAGTGGAATTATATCATCAGATTTACATGCCACCACAATGCAATGGTCACTGCATAGTTTTCAGATAGATGACATGTTTATTGTCTTAATTAATTGAATAAGTAATTGCTGATGCCATTTAGGCGAGAAAAAGCACAATATTTCCTCCTTGCATGCAAATAAGCATGCTTTTTTTACAACTGAGTATGACAATAAAAGTATGTCTGAAATTAAAAACACTGTTAAACAGCATAACTTGCTCCACTCTGAGTTAAAATGATAGGTTTCAAAGTTTCAGTTACAACATGTGTTGCAACTTGTTTTCTGAATTGTAAATTGTTTACTAAAAACCTACTTCTCATTTAAGATCCTGCTAAAAATCTTCCCCATGTTGCATTTCTCTTGGCTATAGGAATGTGTTTTTCACTTGACACCTTGTGAGAATTGTGCACCATGTTCTGGCTGTGAGATCACTGTATGACAGCTGACACATTGTTCACATATTGTGTGGTGCTGTGGATAGGGGTGCTGGTGTTTTCTACAGCGCTTTTATCATTTTGTTGGGCAGTATGAGTGTTACAATGAGAATCAGACACATCTTGATAGCAGCAGATAAACTAAACATAATTTAGTTTGGTTCACTTTGGTCATATTATTAACAAGTGTCTGACTGTACATCTCACTTAAAAAGGGAGAAAAAAATTAAATTACCAGTGTGTCCTTGCTGAACTGCCTGCAATGCCCCGAAGGAAAACACACTAATGGCTCTACTGAGAAATAACACAGTGAGCACATCCTGGACATGCAATCATTGGACAGTGCTGTAACCCTCGGAGACCATGTCATGAGAGGGATGAACAATGAGTGCTGTTGGTTTATTGAAGGCATTAAAGCCATTAGGGTGAGAGTTTACGCAGCAACATTTCCATTTTGATCTGAATTGGAATATCACTGATTTAAATAAATTGTTTTTGTGAATTAATAGTTTAAAGTTTTTGGACTAGGTACCTAGGTACCTCGTACCTTTATTTACACTTTGAAAGGTTCATAAATGACCATTAGTGACAGCTAAATGTAATAAACTGTAAATGTATATTCAATGTTAAATGTGTCTTTGAGAACAAATGTGCTGCTATGTGAAGGAGAGAATCATACTTGATAAATTAATTTTGTGTTCTCATTATGCTACTGAAATTAATGTACGTTACAGGAACACATGCAATATCAATTAACTTGAGAAGATGTCAGAGGCAAAAAAGAGAAAGAGATTCTCACACAGAGGAGGAGGTAATAATACATTTTTCCTCTTGGCAGTAAAAAGAACCAAGTGACTCATAGCAATGAGCCAATTTGTTGCATTAGAGTCAATTTAAGTCTCATGATCAAATTTTCTTTCTCATCTTTGCTGAGATGCTGAGAACTGACCACAGGTTGCAAGGATTTCACACGAACCGACCGAGAGGAAAGGACACCACATTATGAAAGCAAAAGAAATAAAAAAGCAACAACTTGTAAAAGAATCATTTGGATTGTTTTATTGCGCTCATGTAAAACACTACTTTATATATAAAAAAGACATTTTCTTCCTTCTGGGTAACCTACGGTTACGAGATGCTTGTATAAAATTGGTTTCAGCATGAATGCATCAAAAATACAATAATCATGGAATCGGAACCAGGAAGCTAAAAAAGGATTGGATGTGCAGGTTACAGAACAACTGGGAAGACGTGCTTTTTGGGTCACAGCTACTTTTAACAGTCATAAGCTTCACATTTTGACAGTATAGTAATGTCACTTTAAAAAAACAATCAAAACCTTTTGGGCAAAACCAATTAATCTGATTGTGTATGTCCTTGTTGCAGGATTATACATGTATTTTGTAATTTGACATTACATTCAGACATGCATTAGTATGTTGCATCAATAAAATCTGGTATCAGCGTGCACTTCAATCTGCAATAGATTCATCAAGTAATTTGACTAGTCTAGGATATAAAGTGTTGCAAATTTCACTGTTAAATAAAATATGATTATGTAATGATGTAGTAGTATCTGATAAAAATGTCTGCTTTGAAGAGAAAATCCACAAAATTATTACCCTTTATGAGGTAAAGGGTAAAAATATATGGTTTATAGCACACCGTCTACGCTAGAAATTAGTTCTTCCACAACCAGGAGTCAAATCACATCACATTTTTGATTTGTATAATAATGATATAAAAAAGAAAAGATACTTAATAAAAACGGACAAGTAATTAAAGATTAAGAATCAAATTAACAGCCATTGGATAAAATAACATTTAAACTAACAATTTTATTTCTATAAATTGGAGTTGGTGGTGACATTGCATCCACGAAATGCATTAACAACACTTCCCGACCAACTCATTTAAAAAACAAAAAAAAAAAAACGACCGGTTTTATTACTTGAATAATGCAAGTTTTAATCATTAAATTAATGTAGAAATTGCTGTTGAATTAGCCCTTAACACATTGCAGTTGAACTTCAGTTATTTCATACTGAGAAAAGAAATAAAATAAAAAAAAAAAATACAACATGGTAAGAGTCGAAGAAGAAAAGGAAACTGGAACTGAAGATTCAGAGTTCCACAGTGCCAGTTTAAAAGCAACAAGAAAAGTCAAATCAATGTTTGATCACATATCATTGCACAAATGATGTATTAAACATTTCAAGCCTGGTACCTACATAGAGTAAGAGGTAGAGCTACATGAAAGGTATCATAGATCTATAACTCCCTAAACAGGAAAAAGAAAACAAAGGGGATACAGACTATGGACAAGTCATCTCAAAAATATCCACTTCTGGTGACATTAAATTAACCAACAATGTGTTTTGCTCTGTTTAAATAAAATAAATATAGTTAAAAAAGGGGGGGGAGAAAAAAATAGAAATTCCAGTCTGTGTTATAAAACTTGAGTCAAACCTTCAAGACGTGAATATGGAGCCTTAAATGAATACTTCACAATTAAAAATATGCCCATTAATACAAAGTAGAGGTCTCTTTATGTGCATGATGACTTTGTGTAGGCCTTTTGTTGACCAAAAAATGAAGGAGGACCTGTGTTTCCGTCCAGATACCGTATCTCCACTGTGTCTCAAGTTTTCAGTAGTTAGGATTTACCTAACTATCTAAAAATGCAATAAAAAGAAATTAAACTAGAAAAAAACATTATGATAAGAAGACAAACTTTAATATTTGGTATAATTTATATAAAAATATTCAGTTGAAAACCTTAGGGAATTCTTGCTAATATGTACAAAGTGAGAATAAATGTGGAGACAGTATAAAGAAGCTTATTGCATCGCAAACTAATTAATGTGCATCTTATAACCAATGGTGGATAAACTGTTTGAGAAGACATTGATGTCCTGTAAAAACTGCATACAGATGACCTTAAATAGCCCTTTTTCTGCAAAAAATATGCAGAGAAATACAGGTCAAACCGATCTCAGTTTAGCCCTTATTTAGTCATATGTTAAGACATTTTCATCCAACTCTTTGGATTAATTAGAAATACCGTAATGAAGCGGCACTGTGGTAGAAGAGTAAAGGGATGGCTAGGTTTGCAAAGTGGTGCTGTATCTTTGGAAAATTCCTTCACAGCTCGGTTTCAGAGCCCTTTCTCCAGAGGACTCCAGTATCCTCCCGATCGATTCGAATCCGCGGTGAACCGTAGAATGGTAAAGAACCTCTGTCAAGACTGAAAGAGAAAGTAAAATGTAAATGTGAAATGAGCTCCAAATCCAACAGCATGTGTTACAGTTGGAGTAACTACAATGCACAAAGGCTAGATGGTACTCACTTACACATTAGGAGACTCAAAATAGTGCTCAGCACGGTGAATGGGGGTTAAGGAAAGTCTCCGATTGATTTCCTGAAGGAAAAGTGGAGAAAATTTTAAGGCATCAGAAATCATAAATGGAGCAAAAAATAAAAAAGAGAAAGCAAGCACTCCAAAGCTTCTTTGACAGTTAAACAGTAAAGATGATAAAGTCATTGCTAAAGAGCTGAGAGTGGCAGGTTAGTACGTAGTCAGCTCTAGTGGATCAGTAAGAGAGGAGAAATGAGCGCACAAAGATTTTAGAAGCAAAGTTGGAGCAGCTCTTGGAGCTACAGCAAAGCAAACCCTGGCTAGTACTCACTATCCAAAGATTTATCCCCCAACATGGGCTCCTGCTCCATCATATCCAAAGAGATTTTTATTGTGGGGATATTTTCATGGTAGGGGTAGTCAGACTGTGGGATGAGGCAGGGACATTATTAACGCTCATAGATAGTGTTTTGTTGTTTTTTGTTTTTTTTAAGGTGAGGATCTACAGGAGGTCATACAATCACTTGAGTATATACATATATACATTTATTCTGCATAGCACAAAACAAAATGCTGGTTACTTACAAAGTCAGTTTCACTGTCAATGCTTCCCTTCTTTTTGTTTTTCTTTTTCTTCTCATCCTCTTTCTTTTTCTTATCTTTTTCCGGAATCACGTCATCCAGGTAGCTGAGGTCATGTTGGGAGAAAACTAAGTCCATGGCCTTTCGGACGGCAACCAACGCCAAAATCTATAGACAGAGAAGACGTTCACCGTAAGATCAGGCACTGAGCTCTATTTGAGATGAACTAAACGTTGCTCAGTCCTCACCATGACAGGGAAAATGATGGCAGCCACGGTGGATTTGAGGATCCATAAGAGGGCTAAACACACGGCCTGGATGAAGGTGAAGAGGTGAATGCGTCTTTGAGGGACGTGACGCAGGTAAATCAAGTCTGGCTGGTGTTTGGCAGGCATGAGAAGCAGCTGCAAACGATCCATGAACTGACAGAAGCAATCAGAAAAAGTCAGGAAAGGACATCCACATGAAAGATGCTGCCAAGATTTGGAGACTCATACAATCATTGTGAAGGTAATATTTTACTTTGACTCGCTCACAGCAGTCCCACACATAATGTCTCACAGCTACTGGTTTGTGTTGTGATATGAAGTTGCTGAGGTTACAATTTCAAGTTGTTCTAACACATTTAGTTATTAGCATAGTTTGCAGAAAACTTAAACATTATCATTTATCTTTGCATTCAAAGGATATTTTTTCACACATGACTGACTGCAGAAGTAATTTGATGCAGATTACGTTGACCCATAGAGCACCAAGACATCCTGAAGCAACTCTAATATTCACTCAGTTTTAGTGACGCATCTGAGAAAATAGGCAGGTAGCCGGTTGCATGTGGTGAAACCAGCTACAATTAGATTGGTTTCACAGTGTAATTAAATGGAGCCTCATTCAATTATCAGCTGTGCCGAGTGGCAAAGTGGTTAATCCTTATGCGGTAACCGTGCAAGGACACTGCATGAAAGTTAAGAAAACTTAGCTTTTCCAGAATGTAGCGACCTGACTGCAGAACTGAAGTCATTCTACTGGCTCACTTTCATACAGAAATGTCTTCAAAATGCTTTGGTACCTTATTAAACGCGTAACAGGTCAGCCCATCTGTACCTCTGACTTGGCCCTAAAGTCTGATTAAACCTCTCTGGTCACGAGATGTCCTATTTAGATTTAGACCAAAGTCTTCTAAAAGTACTTTAACTTACTGTAATTCAGCTCTGCTGAACTGAAGTCAGAACTGTGTCTCCATTTAGAAGCATGTTCAAAACGTTCCTACTCTTGCAGGCACATATGATTTATAACTTCATGTTCGTGTCTGAGTGCATGTGTGTGTGTATTGCTGCAGTTCGCTACAGTAGCTAAAGGCCATAATAAGTATGCATAAATCTGGCATTAAGTGCCCTTCATGTAACTAATCTTCATTGGATATTTTGTGTTGCATTTAATTTTTTTCTAATCTTTCCCATGCTATGTACAGCACTGTGATCTACTGTGGTTGTTTTTAATATACTTTAGAAATTAACTTGACATATGTATACCATATATATTTATGTATTTATACATGTTTATTTATGGCTTTATATGTGTCTGATCAAATCAAAGGTTTCTTACATTTTGTTTTGATGTTTTAACCACATTGAGTTTGGTGCAGTTAACATAAAGAATCAATAAATTAGTCACTGTCATGCCTGTAATTATGATTTTTTTATGGACCAAGAATCATAAAAGGTAAAGAAATAAACACTATTTGAGCTAAGGTTACTTCACTTTTATGGATTTACCAAGGGAACAGAGGCCAAACATGAAGCCTAAACGTAGTTGAATCTATTTTTATTTATCTATCAACAAGCTTAGACCCCAGGTGATGTACAACCTTTTGAATGCATCTTGGCTGCTTTTTATTTACATACTGTATTTAATTGTAACTTATGTGTAGCTGTGAGGCATATTAAACAGCTTTTCTGATACAATCATTTAAAATGGACTATTTTTTTTTGTGGAAATGTATCCAGTAAGATGATTAGTTTCCAGACAATGAGCAGGTACTGCTTATTGCCTCTGCACCTCACCTGGACACCGTTGAGTGATGCCACACCCATATAGAGGAACACGCCGTAGAGCACAGGCATAGGAATGAACTACAGAACATAAAAAACATGTCATTGTAAAGGCTGAGAAGTTTTAAAACATACATTAATGTGAATTCCACTTTAATTATTTCTATCTTAAGAATCACTGCTTTGCTAAAAATAGCCCACAAGGAGCTTTTCTAAGTACGTCCTTTAGATGGACGGACACCGTCACCCGTTACAAGGGTGACACAGGTGTCAGCTTTACAAATTCCCAGAATCTTAGTATTAAATAGTGAATGGAAACAGTGGAAAAAAGCTCTAATTAACCCAGCCACCCTTGAAAATGCAGGACAGAAACTAGCAATCTCAGTAAAATAGCAGCAAAAGGAGATAAAATGGTAAAAATGAAAAGATATCAATATTATGGGAGGTGGGAGATAATGTATTTCCAGGAGCAAAAGCAAAAACATAAAATGGCCACAGGGGGAGCAACAGTTCCAAAAAAAACTACCCTCAGTTGCTCCACTTAGCTTGTTTGGGATCTTAATGAGGGAATGGAAACTCGAGAAGCCACTCAGCAGCAATTAAAGCTTAAAACACTGATGAACATGCTTATTTCTCACTGAATCACTTCAGCTATGTGAGTTTCTAATCGGATGAATGAAAGACTTTAAATTATCTTAATTTTAAGTAAGGTGACAGGAGTTTGTCCTAAAAGAAGGAGACAGTAATCCACATTTCCATGGAGGAATTAAGAAGTTAGAGCTGCACCTTGAGGATTGGAGCCATGAAGACAGACAGTCCCGTCAGTAAGAACACAAAGATACCAGTGACTCTTTGCTCCCTGGATTGTAGGAAAAAAGAACAAAATAATCAGGCATAATATGCTCTCCAGCAAAAAGGTACAAACTACTTTTTATAGCAGTAAAAAATGCAGAAAAAACACATTTGACAAAAAATTCTTGACACAGTAATTCTCCTTAAGCAGGAGCTGTAAGTGCTAGAGCGATTTTTAATGATAACAAGTGTACAAAGTGTACAAAAAGCTTGAAATAGCAAAAAACTAATCAAGTTAATGAGGGAAATCACTCATGTGTAGAAAAAAATTATGCCAGCCAACCTTTTACACATTGAAACAAGATTGTATGTGGAAAAAGGAAAAACTAAATTAAAACAGTAATTCCAGACATTTTATTTATTGCTGATATGTTAACACACCTGACACCCAGGAATTTGGGCTGCTCCCCGGGTGCTGACGTCTGGGTTTCCATTTTCAGAGAATCGATGTGGGCGATGGAGATGACCGTGGCAGCTACGTACCATGGCAACCCCATGAAAGAGCAGACTATCATCAGGATGGCCACCCAGAACAGGTCCAAGTGATACCCTGCCCCTTTCTGAACCAAGACATGAGTAAGCATGATAAGCAGAGTAGGAGAAATTCAATTTTAGAAAAGCATCTACAGAGCAACAACTAATCCAGTTCAAACAAAAACACCATGTGAAATAAATCTTTAAAAACCATACTGTACCTTGAGTTTGTGCTCTTTCCTGTTGACAATCACAGCAGTGATCTGCTGATCCATGAATATCAGAATGGTGACCAGCAGGGCAGGGATTGCAGCTGCCAAATACACCCAGAAGGGGTTTCCTCCAAAAGGAGGAATAAACCAGCCCCTGTGTGGACTTGTGGGCTATATAGATAAAAAAATAGTTGCAATCAAATGGTGTTTTTTGACTAATCCTAACTTGTTAGGGTGCTTAGCACTGATTTTGAATAGAACACAAAAACTGGTTAAAACGATGCAGATCTAACAACAATAGATTATTTTTTTCTTATGTGATTCAAGTTTGAGATTACTGGTGTATCATTACATGACAGCAAGCATTGAAATAAACCTCTGTGGTCAAACAATGCTGGCTCTATGCAAACAATTAGAAGGCCGTCTGTTCTCGCATCACCTATAATCAGGTTTTACCAGCTCTCCTACGGAAGGTCGAGCTTGTAGGGCTGCCAGCTGAGGAACATTTGAGCTTAGCAATCTTCAAAAAATGTCAGTGTCTTAGTTTCAGGTCATATGTATCCTGTCGTGCAAACTACAAAAAGGGCATTATACTGGGATTTTACAGAATTACGCGGGGTTACTTTGCTGAAACATGAATCATTAAAACAAGGCAGCTGAACCCAGCTGACTACAATCGCTCTACTCAAAGCTGTCCAAGCACACAACAAATGATATAGATGGACATGTTTGTATTTTTTTTTTATCTGCATTTGTTGCATTTACCTTAAATTCACTTGGCACGATGAGCTTTGGAGTGTTCACACCGACAAAGGCGTCCACACCGCAGAAGAGAAGGATGGTCAAGATGATTGCAAAGTCACTGATGAGCTTCCTCACCTGGACAGTAAACATTAACAACAGGTTTGATTATGTCATTTAACAAAATGAGAGACTAACCCAGCTGACAGTATTTGTGATGGACTAAACAACATAAGATAGAAAGAAGTGTTAACACTTTTACCAGAAGCTTACATAGAAATTCTTGAACACATCTCTGTACCAAATCTCAGCATCTCAAATGTAATCACTTATTTCTATCCAAAGGGAAATATTCCTTCTTAGCTGTTCGATTCATGATTGGCATTAGGACAAAGTTTCTATAGATTCTTTTTTTTAATCTGAAATGATGATGAGTAACTTCTGCTTTCTAAATCCAAATTCACATCCTCTTAAGTTTAATATCTCGGGTCAATATATCACAGATCCTGTGCCCTTGCATATAGCAGTAACTGCTGGGAGGCTTTTTTGCAAGTATTGAAGGTGTGTTTGTGTATGCTTCCTAGTTTGTTATAGAACAACAAGAGAGGGGGCTTTGCTCCATTAATTTGTGCTTTTGACAGTGTTTTGCTCACATTTACTGTTATTTTATCAGATTGCAGGTGCCACATGGGATGAGACACTGAGTAATAGACAAAATCTACAGTACAAAAGTATTGTTTCTATGACTGCAACAACTGCATCTGTTGAGCAGACCATCCAGAGGAAGGATTACATTTTTATATTTTATTTAATTGTTTAAAATTTATTTTACAAATAACTGAAACTTTATGGCAAAAATATAATAAATTTTACATTTATTGTGAAGTCTTAGTTTTCTAGTTGGATAAACCAAAAAAACAAACAAACCCAAAAACAAATAAAAACCTTCAATCTAATTTTTCCTATTGTTTGTATGGCAAAACAAACTAAAAGCAGGAGTCAGAACTTACTGTCGTGGGAAAGAATCTGCTAGTCTTGAACTTCTTCAGACCCATGGAGCAGGCGTAGGTTCCAAAGAACAAGATGAAGGACATCAGGGTGATGTCAGGCACGTATTTACAGGCGTCTCCGACCAGCAGCCCTCCAAACTGCCCACACTGCTTTTTGGTGAGCGACGCCCAGGTGGCATTCTCTGGCTGCAGATCAGACAAAAGGGAGTTATTACTTCCAACTCACAATAGGAAAAGAACTCAAAAACATCAAGGGTTACTCGTACCATGCTTCCAATGTAACAAAACAAGAAGTCAACATACCAGGTCAGTACTGTTTGTCCAGGCAGAAATATCAAAGGATCCTGATGAGTTGCCTACCAAAGAGAAACAATATCTAATGATCTAAGCAAGAATATTTCTGCTATGATTACGCATACTGATGGGACTATAGTGAAAATAATCAAGGGTATTTACACAAGTATAATTTATTATTTCCATCATAAACAAAGTTTAAGATACAAAAGCAGCTTCCTGCTAAATGTGACTTCAGCTCTGAGTATTTAATAAGGTTACTATTACATGTTATTTCCTGAGCTGTACAATCAAGAGACAATATTACAGATTAAGATTTCTGTGTTCAAATCTGTCCATGTTGTGTTTTTTTTGGAGTGTTTTTTGGTGTTGGACAGCAGCAAAACTTTCAAAAACCTACCTGGAACGCAGCGGCAGTCGTACTGAGTGATGAGGTTGGCATCATATTCCGTGTTGATTGGGTTGTAGTGGGCCAGTTTTATCATCTTTTTGAAAGCATCGTAGATAAAGATGAAGCTGATGAGTGCAGAAAATCCCTCCTCTGTGAAGCGTGTGAAATACTGAACCAGGAAGCTGGCGTCAGTGGCAACCAGCACCAGACAGAATAAAGCGGACCACAGGCCGATCCACAGCCGGAACTCAAGGTAGTCAAATTCATGGTCTCTGAAAAGAAACACACATTTTTACAAAAATACAAACAAGTGCATGCACACATCTTGATCTGAACCAGTTGTTTAATCAAATCTCATTTAAGGTTTCTTACATTTTGAGGCCAAAAAATTGCAATAAGAGCCCAGGCTTTTAACTAAATCCACTTGGAGTACAGAATGTCAGACAGCTGTGCACAGACTAGCAGCTGTCACCAACTCTCCAACCATTCAGTTAAAGCCTGGACACATTAAGGACATACACAGCATTCTTCCCTCCTCAGAGGAACATTAAATGAGACTGAATTATTGATAACGGAACATAATCAGCATGGTGTTTGGTAATGCTAGACGGTATTGTAAAATTCAATCAGCACAGCATCCATCCACATAAGATCAAATCCCTCATCTATCTCTTTTTACCGCATACTAATATCTTTATGCATTGCTGGAACATTTCCATTTTTGGCCATACACACATCTATCACAGAACCAAACGTCTTTCACTGAATGCATACAGTAGTTTCTCCATAAAGATGAGTAGTTTTGTTCTTGTCCCCAAATCAATTAAAACAGGAAGATAATGTCCTGAATACACAAAACTGCAATCTGTTAATGCCAAGAGACATACAGAAGGGACAGCTCCAGTGTGATAATGCTTGATGCAAAACCAACCAATTTAAATGTGAATAATTTATTTCCATTCCTTATGATTTTATTGGATGCATAAGGACAGCATCGTTTTTGTAAACAAAAACAGCACCTGTCCTTTGGAGAAGGCCGGCAAACCTATAAAATATCTCCCCAGTCTGTTTCCAACTCTGCTATAATCATTCATTTTCAAGTGACTGAGTAAAATAAAAGGAGCTACTCACTTGCTGAAAGTGAAGAGGAGTCTTTCAAAGACAAGCACTGGTCCTGTGCTGCTGAGAATAGTTAGGGGCTGCCCAGCCAGTAGACAGAACACTGCTCCTGTCAGTGCTGTACCCAGGAAACTTTCCAAAACTCCCTGTAGCACACAGAATAAAACACAAACACGCACACATCAGGATGTAGAAAGCATTGTTCAGAAAAAAAAACCTCTCTCATCAGCATTATGTAGCTTTCCCTTCACAAGTCAATGACACAATTTTGCTTATGTGTATGGAAATTTGGTTTTCAACACACTCAGCTGCAGCACTGATCCATCAAAACAGGCCAGCTGATTTTCCAGTCATGTCAGTTTGCTGGATGACTAACTACCAAGTGGGTGGCTGTTACAAGACAAGCCTCTTGAAAGGGTTTTTAGAGGGCAGGGATTCCCTTCACAGATAATGGGGGTGGAGTAAGGTAGTGGAGGAAGAGAGGTGGAGGGTGGCATTCAAAAGCTATGCTGAGGCAACAGTGGCTGAGTAATCTGGATCTGTGGTTATTTACAGCATGGGCAAATCCCTGAGGCTGCTATACTGCAGGCTTGTTCCAGCAGAAGCCTGAACAAAAACCTCCATCACTAAAGAGCTTTTCATGCACAGAGACGTCAGGATGGATGCAGGAAATATGTGTCATTACTATGCAAAAGTTAGAAACAACACTAAAAAGAAATCAAAAGTTGGCTCAACAGATGGGAATGGCTTATCAGCTGAAGAGACAATTAGTTCAACATGAGGGATTAATGATGGAGATGAAAACTAAGTCAACAGACGACATAATAAAACGTTAAATCTGCTTTTTTCTTATTCAAAAGCCACACAATAGAAAGATTTATTTGTTTGAATTAATTTATCATAACGCATCCTAAATAATAAATCACTAGTATTATACAAATGTGCAAATTTACATTTTGCTTATGCAGCTGTTTTTGTGCTTTTTCTGCTCTTGCTTTTCCATTTTTATCTGAAAGCTTTTTTTTGGTTAGTTTTACATTAAAGTTATACATAATGATGAGGAAGGGAAGTGACGATGTTACCTGCATGTTTTCTGTTGCATCTCCAAGCAAGCCTCCAAATGTTATTGCATTGGTGACTGTGCCCAGGTAGATGAACAAGATGGCGGACAGGGACTGGATGTGCAGGGCATCATAGAAGTCACTGGCAAAAAATGGCAACTTCCTCTTGACATCCAGGATGAGACCTCCACAAAACCTTAAAGAGAGTCAAACATATCAGTGAATGCAGTGTTCTCATGTCACATAAGTAGCACATTGTGTGTAAAAAGGAGAAAAAAAGTTATTAATTTCTGAAATTTGGAAAGAAAGATGTGCTAGTATGAGAATGCAAACTGTTGCACACAATGAAGCACTTGTTTGTTCTTTACTAACTTGTGGAACATTTGTTTATAGTAAACTTAGTGAATGCTTAAAGTTTAAATTCTTTTTCTTGTCTGACGAAGCATGTCGCCGTTAACAGCAGTCAGATACCTTTAGGATTATAAACATCACTATAAAGCCTTTATCTGCAAAGCTCACACCAGCACCCACTACCTTTCAAAGTAAAACGTTCATGTAAAACAAGAAAATACATCTATTTCTTTCTTTAAATAAAATAAAATATAAAAATAAAATAAAAAATAACTTAAAAAAGTAATACATCTATTTCATTTTATTAAATAAAATCAAATATAAAAATAAAATAAAAAAATACATTATTTCTAAGAAGCCATTTCCATACTGGTTTGTTATTCTCTTGATAGGTTTTTATAGAAGAATGTCTTTTTCATTACTTTTTTGTGCGCTGAAGTTCCTCTCCAACTTGGTGTCCACCTCCTCCTCCTCCTCCATATCCCGTATCATGGGGAGTGTCACCATTCATCTGTGGTGTCTCTAATCCAGCATACTGGTTTTTCCTTTAAAAAAAAAAAAAAAGAAAAGAAAAAGAAAAAAAGGCAAAAACACAGATGTTTTAATTAAAATCAAGCATGAAGATAAACTTGCATAAAGTCTATCAGAGAACATTTTTGCCTTGTTTGAACCGTAAAAAAAGTCTTTGGCGTTGCAACGAGATAGTGAGGTGAGTCTAAAGGGCTCTTAGAAATTGCACGGTGTATGGGGGTGTGGTGGTTACAACTACAGCCTCGTAGTGAGAAGTTCACTGGTTCAAGCCTTAGTTCAGACAGTGGGCTTTCTGTGCAGAGTCTGCACACTCTCTCTGGGTACTCTGGCTTCCTCCCACAATCCAAAGACATGCATGTTAGGTTGAGTGGTCATTTAAAAACTGTCCTTAGTGTGTGTGTGACTGGTTGTTCGTTTCTGTGTTGCCTTGTGATGGACTAGCGACCTGTCCAGGGTGTATCCCACCTCACGCCCAACGATTGCTGGGATAGCCTCCAGTTACCTGCGACCCTTTCATTAAAACAAGCGGTACAGATAATATGGAAGCAAACAAAATAAGCTGAGTGGATGCTAGTGGTTGTAAATTGGTTCTTTCACTGAAAGGAAACATTAAAAAGAAAAAAATCCATAAGAACCAAATGATGAACATTGTAATTAAGGAATTATTTTCACCTCTGGAAATATAGGTAAAAAAGGGTAAATCTGAGAATTTAAATCTTTATTAGATGTGATATGATTCTCAAAGTTGCTTTCATTATGTATAATGCAGAAAAGGTATTCTTGGAAGGAAGGCATTTGGCATTTTTCTTCTTTTTACTATTTTTCTTATCTAACCTTTTACATGCAAATCAAAAGCAACACTCGAAAACCAGAAAACAATTCAGATTCATCATAAAAACATGTATATTAAGAAAATTTCAATAATATACATATAGAGAAAAAAGTCACTTTCAATGATGATTCACACAGGACAGTCTCATATGATACACAAACTTGGTAATTTCATGGAAAATGTCATTATTTCCGTTATTATCCATAAACACAATACAATAGTATAAATTTGGATCTCCTTTTCTTCTTTAAAAACTGCCCAGCCCTGTTTATGTCACCACCTTCATGACATTTTTTTCAGAGCTGCTCCTTATGTCAGCAAACCTTTACATGTACCACATAGCAAATTAGCATTTTAGCTAAATGCTTCACCATATTTTAATTGTTCAGTTAAGTTATCAAGCTTAATTAAAGAGAGGGTGGGATGTATTGGAAGATATTTTTATATCTCAAGCCTTGTTAATGCCTGTGTCTCACATAGTAGATAAACACTAGATTTAACAGATTTATACATTATGACTTCAATTGGATTATGGAGTGGATTAGTGCGTACCTCTTGTCTGAGGAGGGCAGGGACTTGGGTGGCTCTATCCTGATATCAGGATCCCACTCTCCAGGAGGCAGGACCATTACCTCATCCAGGAACTCCTCAATGCCAGCCAACAGGTCCTTCCTGTTCTTTGCTTTGTAGGCGATATCATGGAAAACCTGTTGGCAAGGACACCATACCAGCCCACTAACATTAGTAATATATGTATAAATAATGCAGGGTGTCTTTTGTTCATCCAGAACAAATAATGTTCACATGCAACTTATGGAAAAAATGTACAATTCACTTTTGAAAGCTGGAACAAAGAGAAAAGCACATTAATGATTGCAAGTAGACATGCCACCAACCCAAACAAACAAACTAATTTTAAACTCTTTTGCAATGTAAACAGTCCACCACTATCTGAATTGATTTTTAGGTTATTTTAGTTGTTTTTAAATGTATTAATGGTCCTTGGTCTCATCTGACCTCCTTTTATGACGTGAATCATGGATCCTGAGGTCCTCTGGTACAGCCCTTTTAGTTATTGCAAAAGTGAGGCCTGGTTCCACCGTTAAGGCCCTTTGACCGAGGACCTCTGGTCTGCAGGGGCTGATACAGTTTTTTTAAAGGGTCAAGACCTACTTTTTTAGCTTGGTTTTTAACTGAATTCTTACTTGATTTTCATTTAGTCTATTTTATTTTATCTTGTTTATTTTATTAACATTTTATCAATTCATTTCTTACTTGTTATTTAAATTGTATACTTTTGATTTATTTTAAATACCACCTATTAATGTGGCTCGTCTTAATTCTTTGTTTTACTCAAGTGCATTGTTTTTATAAATCAAACTTCAGTGCTTTATGAGATATTATGATCAGGTGTGTTTTATACTTAGAGATTTGTGTTTTTTTATATGCAGAAAATCATTTTTTCATGAAAATTGTTGTGCTACATCTATAAAAAAGTGCTTTATAAATCAAATTTTAATTTGTGTAAGTCTGCACTGTCACTACCTGTACCACAAAAAAACACGAGGCAATGACATAAAGCAACACAAATATCTGACAAAGCTGTACCGTGACTGTTGAGAGGGTAAAATTTAACTTTTTTTAAATCTAGGAAAAACCCTTCCTCACTTTTTATGTTGATAAAAGATTCGTTGGGAAGAGCTGAGGTCTGTGGGAAAATGCAGGCCAGGTGGTCAAGAGATTAAGAATGCCAGGAGCTGAGTGTTCATACTCAACAGATACCAAGCTGCTAAAATTCTAAATAGTTTTTATTTTTATCCGCTTCCTCTAAATATGTAGTTATTTAGCCCCTAAACAAATATCTTAAGCAACTTAATCACATAGTTGAAAAACTAAGATATGAATTGGTGACAGGCCAGGAAAACTGCTGTAATGTGCAAAATCCAGAGGAGGAGATTTGACTGTAAGTTTGCATGGTGAGAAGTGAGATAACCTTGACTTACTTGCATTACACCCATAAATTCTCTTGTTTATTGTACTGGTCACCTCACTGTGAGGAAATCTGAAGATGTTTATTATGCAAGATTAACATCTACACAGAGCTGAGTTAATCCTATCAGAGATTAGACGGGACGTTGCAGCTGAATGGAAACTCTTTTAAACTGTACAGATTATTATTTTTTTCTTTGTATTATAAATTGCACATATAAATATGTTGCAATATTGTCAATTTCAACTTGCTTGTGTTGAGCTTTCTGCAGGTGACCCATTACAGATTTAAACCTTTCATACACATTTTATGCTTTTTTTTTTTATAAGAATGCTGTCCTTTAAAGTTTTTCTTTGTTTTTCTACCTTTTTTTTTTGCTTCCAGGTGAAATTCTGGGAAAAGACCAGCAAAACATGCTCAAAGCACCTAGGCTGGTTTTGTTCCAGCTTAACATATACTGTGTAAACTGGAACAATTCCAATACTCAACTTCTAAATCTCAATGTGTTACTCTGATTTGAGGAAGTTTGATGTAATTTAATTTCAGTCATGTTGACAGTCTGACAATAATTTTATCTTTTCCCATCATGTAAACATTTCCATGATACACACTCTTTAAAAGGAAACCCATCAACAGGTTTGAGCAAAATTTATTTGGAGCTGTTATTTGTTCTTAAGATGAAAATGCAAAAGCACCTTCCACAATAACAACTCACCTCGTCCGACATCAGGGTAGCAATGGCTCTTCCAATCTCACGATAAGACTTTACTTTCCCTTTGGGGCCCAACAGGATGAAGAGAAATCTACACGAGACAATGTTAGAATATGATAATCACGTGGTTTCAGTGCACTTTTAAAGGCTGCATAAGCTTTTCTTTTACAGCGGAATACCTTGTGGGCACGGGAACTTCAGTGAGGGCCCCCAGCATGACGGCTGTCTGCAGACGGACAAAAGCCACAAAAGGCGTTTCCAGGAAATCTACCTCTCCAACTAGCACGTTTGATGCCTCTGCATCGCGGGGCAATTTCTTCATGAACTTGTTCTTCAGCTGTTTAGACAGGGTGAAGCAGGTCAGAAAACGAAAAAAAAGATTAAATCAGTGCATGAAAACATCACAGCAGCATTAACATGTATGAAAATGCTCCTTTAAAGTTGAGGAAATTTAAATGCACACAAGCAATTTTGCCTTTTATTAACAGTTAACAATTAATGAGACAGTAAAAAAATGGAGGAAAGTGGACATATGTTTACGGTGTCTACAAGCAAGTACGAACAGTCAGTGCCTGCCCTTTCCTTATTATTATGTACCAAGGAGCAAATTTGTTTTTATGCCATCTAATCAAAAAACTTTACTACAATGTGTATCCAAAGTCTACAAGGTGCTCATATTGGACTTGGCAAAAGAATAAAAAAAAAAAACTACACTGATAAGCATCAATATTTACACCACTGATACTGTGCAACGTTGTGCTGGAAAATCTTGGATCCTGGTGTTCAGTTGAACATTACTTTGATGCATGTCATCCTCTTAAACATTGTTGCAATTCAAACACACCCACAACATGGCAACACCAGTCCCTAATGCCAGACAATGCATTCCACCATGCAGCAAAAACTGATAAGTAACAGCACAAGGAGTTGTTCTGGCCTACAACCTCTTCAGTTTTCAACCTGATCAAGCAAATATGGGATGTGTTAGAACAAGCCTGGTTGATGAGGACTCGTACTCACAAGCTACAGACCACAGATAATCTGCTGCTAATGTCCCACTATTAGCTGTCAAAGGATTTGATATCATGGTTGAACAAGGTAAACCACAGAGAAGATAAAGCCTCACTTGTTGGAAGATGATTAACAGTTCTGGTGTAAAATTTAAAAAGTCAGGATTCATTTACAAAGTTCAGGATCAGGATCAGAAACAGATGCATATTATTAAATAATTACCCATACATCTAAAATAGGGTGTCACTCTGAAACAAAACATACATATTATAAAATCCAATCACATCAGGCTTGTCAGTTAGGCCACAACTAGGGTATTTCCCCAGCTTGTACCCCAATGCGTAACAATGCAAGATGGTATATCTGACGCTGCTGGAGGATATTGTGCTTGGGAGACTCTGGAGTGAGCAGATTTTCAAAGACCAGCAAGACTTATTGGCTCACGATGATTAATTGGCTCATGAATGAGTTCCAACTGCCACATGCTGTGCTGTTGGATCCCTGTGATGCTTTGGGACCAGTATTATAGATATCCATGAAGCTGAACCACGCTATGCCGGTCCAGGTGCAAGTGCTGAAAACACTGGGATTTCTGGCAAAGAGAAGTTTTCAGACTAGCTGACAGGTTGGAGATATCACAGCAAACTTTTTGCTGTATTATGTCAATAAATCATTAAACTATATCACTGGCTTGTCACAAATGTACAATGACCTTTCTTATGCTAAAAACAGAAAAAAACAGTAAAAAAGGGAAAATGGAATTTGGAGAAATTTCTAGTTTTCTTAGATTAAATTCACTATTGATTCTCATTCTCCAGATTTTCTAAATTATGTAACACAAACATGTCGCTCACTTATGTAGTGGCTTGTTTGCAGACTTGAGGGTGGAGCAGGGAAAGATGGCTGGCATCTAAGTAAGGATTAATAATGTTGAGTTTCCTGTTACACACTACTGCAGTACCTAACCTGTTCTCCAAAATTGTAGGTGACAGTGGACACCCCCTCTAACAGTGGCTACTCACCCCTTTTCCCAGTGTACAACTACCCAGCCAAGTCCTCTCCATTACACCGCAGGGTACGTTGCACACCTGCAATTTTCTGCAAGATAGTGAGGGCAGGTGTTCTGCTAATGTAGTGTCTGTAACTTAATAGTGATTCTTCAAAGGCGCAAAGATACAAGGATCTGTTTGACTGAACTTAATTTGACTGGTAACAGCAGATGTTGACGGTTGCTTCAACTTGTTAGTGTTCAAGTTTACTATCGCCGTTTAAGGATATTTGACTGTCAGCAAAAATACAATGTACAGACACAGACTGGCAGCAAAGGCCTCAAGCACGTTGCAAGTCAAAAATTGGTTCTTTCAGCTGTTCTGATGTTGAGTTTTTTTGGGGCTAAGTTGCAGAAAATGAATAGAAGTGCACAGCTGATTAACCCTTTATAAGAGTTGCTGGGTTAAAAAGAGGCAGAGACGTGTCTATCCTGTTTACAAACTCTCCAGCCTCAAGTTACCAGGGTTGTGTTTTTCTAATGAGGGCCAGGTGAAAATCGAGCCCTTTTTTGTTCAATAAGTATGAGTCAGCAGAGTTGTTTCCTGGGAGCATTTTGACATCGGCTGTTCAAAGGTTACCAACTCCTACAGACTCCACAGTTCAAAGCATGGTGCTAAAGGAAACTGTGTAATACCACCAGAGGCTTATGTTGTCCCTGATCTTGATAAACCAACTCCTTGTGCTTAAAAGTCTGCACTCAGCTTCAGACAGCTAAGTTAGAAACCACCAACAGAGCCAGAAACCTGGGTGTAGTCATGGA
>JBAMHX010000021.1:5171976-5212232 GCA_037177515.1 Pseudomugil tenellus
ATCTATGATGTCCTCTGCTGTTTGATTCTGTGCTTGTGTTGTTCTTATTCTCAGATGTAAGTCGCTTTGGAGAAAAGCGTCTGATAAATGAATGTAATGTAATTACAAACAAATGTGAAACATGCATTGGGATCTTTCAGGAAACACAGCCAATTCTTGTTGCTGTTATCACTGCAACAGGTACCCAAGTGTTAGAGATGTGGTGTACGTGTGTGAATGGAAATAGGTAGCGCAGTGGGGGGGCCCTCAGAGAGCCATTCACCACGCAGGAGAGCAAACTAAGCTCATGTTTCAGGTTTTACTGCCGGTTCTGGAGCCATGTTAATCACTCCACACTGTGGCCATGGACAGGAGATACTAATGATGAGAAACATAGCACAGGTGCTGCACAATCGTCCAGGTTGCAGCAGAGTTCAGAATTTCCATTCTGAATGGAGTTCTTCTTCATGGAGTCTGGGGTATAATGGGAATAAATATAAACTTTAAATCGGCTCTTCAGCATTACTCAGCAAAGTCAGCATTACTCACTTGAGTTAAAAATCAGCGAGCTAAAGGCAAAACAATAAAACATGCATATCTTGTACACAAACATGCACGGATAAGATCTTACAGTCTGTCTCTTTAACCACGTCATTCCGTAGCAGAGAATCTTGATCCTGTTATGACTTGGGTTTGATTAATTTTCCCCCTTCATCTCACAATTTAGAACTTCTACCTTTCCTTCAGTCTCGGTAACCTCATGTAGCTGGATAAACCTGTCGGCGCGTGAGGAGCCAGGATCAGCTGCTCGGGATCAGGGATCATCCCCATCTCTTTACAGAGTGACGCACCCAATCTCAGCAGCCAGCCAGGTTTGCTATGAGGGCAACAAGTGCAACAGCCAGCACAGTGATGAGCCTAGAGACCAAATTTATCTTGTGGATGTCAATATAGAGGGGGAATCTATAAAAACACGTATTATCTTTATCAACTGATGAGTTTGAGCAGGAATGAGTTCTTAATTATAAAAAGGTGAAAATTTCTCTTTGCATTTTTGATGTGAGTTTTCGGGAGTAGGACTTGATTTTGGTATGTTTTTTTTATTATTTACACTGGCTTAAAATAAAAAAAAATATTATAAATTAAGTATTATATCACAATCATAACCACCAAATAAAAATCCCATGAGTTGGAGGAAAAAAATGAACAAATAATTGTGTAAAAGAACTTTTATGCAACAAGTGACAGCTTGTTAAGTTTGCTTAGAATGTTGGAATTTAGTCTAAGATTACCTGACTTGACAAGGAAATGGAAAGATATCCAATTTCCAGTAACATCTTTCTCTAACCTTCTCATTTTCCACTTCACACCCTGAAGATGAATCATGTAAGTAAACTAGAAAAAAAAACATTTCCTTGTTGTAAATCTAACATAACAATCGTGTCAAAAGACAAAGAACTTAATTGTGTTTTCTGCTAAGGTAAGACCTTTGCTTTCTTTCCGTTATACATTCTAGGGAAGCAGCGGCTCACCTCGAAAATATAAACTTGATTTTATGCATACAACTTGCAATTGAGAAATTACAACAAAGTTTGGATCTCAAAATGCTTACAGGGAAAGTCTATTCCGATACTGGACTGTAAACATGACGTGTAACCATTGCGCAACGAAGGCGCACATGTCGAACCGCGTAAAAATATATAGATTTTGGTGGGGTTTGGCACACAAAACACATGACCTGTGGAGTATAAACACAGCTTTATTCATAAGGATGCGCTGAAGAGGATATATCCACCACGGAGCATGCGCTCAAACTCCCTCTCACTAATAGATAGTGACAGGTTATTGGAAAATAGATTACCGTCCATTCATAGCAACAATGCGGTAACTGTGGCTTATACACCTGAAGGACTCGTTTGAAATTAACTGGACACTTTTTCAGAGTGATCATCAGTCAAATAAAAAAGTTAAAACATCTGTAAACTAAGCCACTGACCGAATTTACGCACAGAAAACCACTTTCATATTTAAAGGCACGAAAATCTTCATGGTGTGGTTAATGACCAATTTAATCTCTCTACCTGTCACGGAAGCTGTTCACACATTTAAGCGTGGACGTGGAAGGAAAGCCTCCAAAATACACAGCGTGGCATTTTATGGAACAACAGGAGCGATTGTAAACTTACTTGCTCTTGTCGGAACTCATTGTGACAAATTTCTTCCAACCAGAGGTCCACCAGCCGTCTCTTTCGGTTCCAGTTGTTTTGCAAGCTCGGTGTTTGGAAATCTGCCCCTTTCTGCCGCGCTTCCAAAGCGTCTAAAAAAGTCTAACAAAAGAGGCCAGCTATCTCGGTGGGATGAGCGCTTCGACTCTGCAAACCAAGTTCAACATAGGACACACAATCCTCATATCTAGTTGGACTTGTTCTGCTCGCGCCGTGCCAACATCTTGGAGAAAGTGGCTCGTTGGAAGCGCATGGAGACTCGCCGTGCGCTGCGTGTCTTTTTCCATATTTTAAGTACCATCCCTCCTCCTGCGTGACGCCACGAGGGGGGCGGAGGTCACAGCGTAGCTGCTGGGTGGCGCACCAAAGGCTTTAACTTTACAAATCAATCCTCTATAACTACGAAAAAGTTTTTAACCAGAGGCTTAAAAAGTGTTTTATGATTAACTATGCAGGAGATAAAGTTGTATGCTTGGATCAGCTTACAGGATTACAATAACACAATTTCACTTAGAGTATAATAAAAACCTGAGGCTTAACATTTGTTGTAATTAGCTGATTATAAGATACAAACCTGGCTTCATTAACACAAAAAAGGACCAAAAAGCCCAGTTTTCCCCTTGGCTTATATTATATATTATTTGTAACTGTATGGCATTTAAAGTCCAATTAAAACAGGTAATTAGGACAGTTGTTTCCAAATCTTACTAGCACTACTGAGTAAAAGGCAAGCTGGCAAGTCAAAAAATATCTGAGTGGCTGTAATAGCATCTGGCGACATCTTCTGGAAGAGTTGACATTTAAAAGAAAATAACATTTGTACAAAGACTTAAAAAAATATTTTAAAAAAAACCCAATAAAATTAATAGTATTTAAAGTTTATTGTCTTTAATACAAATGGACAACAATTACATTCTTATTTGCACGTGTCAGCATTGATAAATACAAGAAAAATCAGCTACTCGTTTTAAAAAAAAATCACTATCAAAAATTTCATAGACATTTTACTGTCAAATATTGTCTTCATTCTTGCTGAGCAGCGTCCATGTTTCCCTATTAAGTGCTTATAATGTGCTCAGGAACTCCTTCACCTGAAAATAAACCACAACAACCAATTAGCTTTACTAGTAAACGTAATGATGGCACTGATTCAAAACTGTTATTTCACTGCTTGAGTTTAAGCAAACGCTCCATAAAAACTTGTGTTTACCATCAACAGTAAAATTGCTGAATAAGCACTACTGAGGACTTTTGGTGTATGAATATTTATTTCTGCATTGCATGCCACTTTGCAGTTTGATAGTTTCTAAAAGCAAACCAGAGTGTAGTAGTTCCAAAGGTTTCTCTAAAAATCATCAAAAGGTGAGGATTTATATTTATGGAAGTATCAGCAAGTTCATTATCAAAACTTCATAACAGGAGTGGTTGAATGTAACCAACTGTGTTTATTCTAACATTTAATGACGAATCTGTACACTAGACTCAAAAGATTTTTTTTTTTAGTAAACAGTAATTTAGTAATAAGTTGAAAAAATATGAAATTCTTCTTTTAAAATCATAAAAAGCACCCTTCTTTGATGCCGATTTATAAATAATTACAAGCAACACGATAAAGGCTACACGAAACCTCTATGTATGAAGTCATTTAAATATGTTATATAAAGCTGGATAAAATGGATCAATGTTAAAGAAAAACTGCAATTAATGACCAGACAGTGTCTACACCTTTATTTTTAATGTAGTGGTATCACTTCTTGGAGTTTTATCCAAGTGCTTCTTATTTCTATGATCTGTAGTTTAAGCTGAAATGTTATAAAAGTCAATAACAAATGAAAGAAAAATATATAAAATACAGAAAATGTTTTCATAGCGTTTTACTAAAAACAGCCAAAACTTTGTGATCCAAAACATCTTCAGCAAAAAAAAAAAAAAAAAACATTTAAAAAGATGTATTTACTGTTCCAGAATGTGCATAAAATAAAATTAAACACTTGATAAAAGGGAAAAATATACATGAATAAATGACAAGATATCAGAAATAAAATGCCATCAAAAGTTTGAGATCAAGACTCTTTATTTTGTTGCACTATGGCCCCTTCCTTTCCTGCTTCATTATGAACAATAACATTCAGGTATTTTCTCACCTTCTCAATCATGTCAGCACTCTTGATTTTGTTTCCTTTAAAATCATCATTCACATCTATCGTCAGGACGGGAACTTCACTGAGATACTCAAACTCCATGCTGTGAGCAGAGATACAGAGGTTAATCATTTTCTGTTGAAAATAACCCGTTTCAACATGTCCTTTTTGAAACTGAAGGCACTTGACTTCATAGAAAATGTTTTAAAAGTGAAAAAAAAACCTATGTCCAGGGAAATTACTCAGAATTTAATCTGGCAAATTTCACTAAAATTTTCCTCACTTCATGGTCTTGTGTTGCAGCCAGCTCTCATGTTTGAAGTGGAGCTTCTCGAGATATTCCAGAGGAATGTCTTGCTCTTCCTGTCTGCCTCTCAGATGTAATCGCTCTAAACATCTCTACACACATAAAAAATTAAAATGGTCTTTTGTGTGCTTGGTAATTAACATTTTTAATCATTTACTATGTAGAAACATAGCATCAGAAAGCAACGTGATTTATATGCAACTAAATGCTACAAAACTAGACACTGTACCTCTGGTGAAGCTCTCAGGTAGATGATGCCATCCAGCTCAATGTCCTTGCCAAACTGGTTATGCAGCCAGCCATGCCAGTCCTGGTAGATGGACCATTCAGTCTCATTCATGCATTCACTCTCATACAAGTTGGCTGCAAATATGTACCTGCAACATGCCGACCACAGGAGAAGGAATGACATCAGGTGACTTCTGGTATGCTAAAGTCATGAATGAAATGGTTCAAAACTTACTGTGAATAATTTAATAATTAACAGACATGCACCTCTGATGTTCTTTATGCATTTATTCCACTAGATTAGAGTATCAATTAGATTTGCTTTTGATACCTGTCACTGTAAATGGACCTCTCAAAGAACTGCACTGGATTTTCCGCTTCCTGGAGCTTCCCGTTAGCCGACCTGATCTGGGCGCGCACCCGACTCATGCAGGCATAGCTCTGGAAGGTGTAGGCCCACCGCTCTGGTTTCTCATACATCATCTGCAGCACATTGCCCCCACTCCTCTGAGATGTGGTCAGCTCCTGAGAAACAGAAGGAAAAAGCACAGGAAGACTACTTGAAACCAGTGATGTTAGTCCGTCAGGGTTATATTTCTTTAAAAAAAAAAAAACAGCAGGTAAATTAAAATTTGCTTTCACTCAGTGCTAAACAAGTTCAATGTTTTTAATAAGTTACAAACAATAAAGACATGACTTTACACTTGGAAAAAAAATGTGAGGCATTTGATCAATAATAGAAAAACTGTATTATTAGATAGACTTTATTAAAGTGAAACTTAAAACCATCTACATACCTTATTTATAGTATATGTTACAGCCAGCAGGAGGGAGAAAAAGAGCCACCACTAGTAATGGTATTTAGGCATCTCTGAAACTGAGTTAAGCACTTACAAGAAGCTCTACTGCTTTGCATTATACTTTAAAAACTACCAGCAACACATTAATAAGAATAATTTTAAAGCAGCTGATAATATTTTGTGTTGTGAGGTATTTATGTACAAGGTGGAAACAGGCTCTACCTAAACATTTTCATGACATGTGCTCCTTTATAATAACCAGCTACTGTGCATCAGCTACAACAAAATATTGAAAGAATTTTTTGGAACATTGTCCGTCCACAGTTGTACACAGTTGTGATGCAAAAGATTTCCTTTATTAGGATAAAAACTGTCCAATAACCAGCAGCTGCCATAACTCCTGTCAGGGTTGTGACAGCAGAGAAGGCTTGTTAGTGGACTCCTGAACATTCTCGCTGAAGCAGAACATTCTGTTAATGCTTCAGTGCTATCAAATTACACTGCATTTGCACAAATAAGTAAAAGATCATTTTGCACACACAAATTTTTGTGTTCATTTTACCTGAAGGTATTCCAATTGCAGTTAATATAAGTATTCTTGCATTCTTCAAGCAGGCTGTTCTGGATGGTTTCAGAACTACAAACTTGTCTTAATAATGGTTCACAACAAATTGAACAACTTAAAACTACTGCTTGTGCACAAATATCTATTTTCCCATCACATAACATTTCAAAATACCGATTCAAATCTATTGTAACAAAGACATACCTGAATGCACCACTCCCCCAGTAAGACCTAAAGTTGAACCTGCTTTACTTTATGGAGAAGCATGCCTATAGGGTAGGGCTACATGCCTGCAGCTGTGTGGGACGCTAGAGATGTTTGCCAGAAGGATGCCATCTGTTCCCTTGGGTGTGAGTTAGTGGGTTAACAGCAAACAGTGCAGATATTTAGAAGGACAACAGCTGCAGTCCAAATACAGATGAAGACATGTCCATTTGGGTGCATACATGCTCATCCTGGGGCAGTGAGGGGGTTATGTGCCACAGAAGAGACATTTAGCCCCCATTTCTAGTGGGATGTTGACTTTAAGTAAGTTTTGGCTTAGAGTAGCAAGAGAGCAGGTTTTACACTCGCTTATATCTTACAGTTCTGTAAGTAAATACCTCAAAATCGTTTCCTGTTGTTTGAACATTGCACCACCTGGCGATTGGCTCTGGCACCACTTCCCAATCTGCGCCGTGCTTCTCCAAAAGGCGCACAAAGGTGGATTTACCGGCCGCTAAGCACAAAGGATGCGATCAAAATAAAGTGTGTTACGATCATAATCTGTGGTAAGGCTGCCCAAGATGCTTTCACGTAGCCTGGGAATATTCTCACATCAAACATAAAGTTATTGATGAAGACAGTTTATGTTAATTGGCGGTAAAAGTAATGAGTCATGTCTTAAATCGCTGGAAGGAAAATTATATTACAGAAAGACATACAGTCATTTATTCAATTAAATAAAAGAGTCCAATTTGCTTTTGTTGGTGAAATTACTCTTCTGTGAAAGCTAAACTCACCTATGTTTCCCTCGATTGAAATTCGCTTTATTCTTTTCTCCATGGAGTCGTTCATGGGGTCCGGACAAGGTCTCTTTGAGTTAAAAGACATTCTCGGATATTTAATACTTTTTATTTACTAATTAATCAATAAGAGCGGGTGCAGCTGCGACTAGAGACGGTTCGCTCCTTCGGTTTAAAGTTTGGCGGTAACAAACATCAGGAAGTGGCGGCGGTTTACGTCTCCACCCAGGAAGCAGCTGTCCGCCTCACGTGCCTGACGTCACGTTCCCTGATACAGGAACTAGTTCAATCCTCACAGGTAGTAATATGAAATAAAATATGATAGTATAATATAAATAAATAAGTGGGCACCCATCAACGATGAGTGGAATTATTTATCTGGAAGCATTAAACTGCAATATAATAATATTTGTAAACAAAGCCACGTAAATCAAACACAGCTTGCTTTCAAAACCCTCACAAATATTTATAATTTTACAGTTTTTAGTAGTGGTATATTATATTAGGTGACTTGTAGGAAACATTCTTCAGAGATTTTGCTTTATATTGACATGACAGTTGCTGCACATTTATCAGCTACACATTCACGATCATAATCTCACATTCTTTTTGAATGAGATCTGAAAACTCTGGAGGTCAGTGAACTCATCGTCATGTTTAAGACACCAATTAGAGATTGACATCTGAAATCAAGACTCATTATAACCAGTCAACAAATCTTCAACTCATCAGCTCTGGTTGGCTTACGTTAATTATATCCTGTTTCCAACCGGAGTGCTACCTGCTGTGGCTTTTTGCTAGTGAGGCTCATCTTCTTCATGGTTGGACATGTTTAGATTATTTTTGCATATCCTGGTTGTGACCAGAGGTTATTTAAATTATTGCTGCATTTTCATCATCACCAACCAGTTTGTAAATTTTTCTGAGATCAATAAAGGTGTATTGTTCAACTGCTACCATTATTTGTAAAGCATTGAAAGGGTTTTGCAATAAAATCCCAGTAGATCAGCCATTTCTGAAATACTCAAACCAGCTCAGCTGGTACCAGTAACCATGCTATGTTTTAAGTAACTTAAGTACATTTCCTTCCCCATTCTGGTGCTTGTTTCGAAGTTTTGACCATGTCTACATACTTATATTTGTCAAGTTTCTGCCACGTGATTGACCAATTAGCTCTGTGTTTGAAAGCAGTTAAACCTAATAATGCCATAAGTTAGGGTATATAGGAATAAGGAATCTGTGCAATGTGAAAACTGAAATAGGGAATCTGTGCAATTTGAAAAAGTGCAATAGGAATCTGTGCAATAGGGAATTTGTGCAATATGACACAGTGCAATAGGAGTCATGCAATTAAATTGTTGCGATGTAAATAGTGACCTGTGCAATATTACCTGGGGGAGTGGGAGGAGTGAACCGGGTGTGTGTAATGCAAAGTAACTGTTTCGTGTTATTGTTCTTTTTGTTACTATTAACTCATGTTGCCACTAACACTGTCCATGTCTGTATGTTTTTTTTAACTTTTTAATCTTCAACATCAACCTACCAGTGGGTCTGCAGATGGAAATTAGCCTTAGGCTATAATCTGGTATATTTACATGTGTTTAAATGTTCATTAACATGCACTGTTCCTCCTTTTCTTAAATAAACGAGAGAAGAAAAACTGAAGAATATGTCCAAAAATGGCAAGAAAAACAAACAAACAAAAAACTCCAAATTATACTTCTTACCAATACTTACAGCACTTACACTGGCTGCTTTTACTTTGTGTCACGCAACTAACATTGAATCCATTCAAAGAGTCAAGACGATCTTTATTTGCTTTAACAGCATAAATCAATTCAGTAGCATTGAAACCCCTACCAAGCCATTATTTACAAACATTTCATCAATCATTACAGATTAAGAGGAAAAACTGTAGGCAGTAGGCTTCGTTGCAGGCATTTCATATTGATGAGATGCTTTTAGGATGACTGATTCTTCTATTGCAATATCTGATATCTGGTAACCAGTAACATTCATAATATTAAGCTAAGAAAGTTGAGGGAAAAAAACAAAAAAAAAAAAAGATACTGAACAAGTCAAACAATAGTGTTCATATTCAAATTAAGGGAAGTGCAGCTGCTCAAAACTTAATGCATTCATTTAACCAAAAGCTACCACTCCACATTTGCTGAAAATCCTTTTCAAGACAGCACTAATCCTCAGTATTTACATGTGTGCATCAAAGTATTACACCTCTTTCACAAATTTCTGGTATAAAATGTTCATGTCATTGTTTTAAAACGAAAGCAGGCAAAAGTGTTTCAATTTTGTCGCACACGCAAATTCAAGCACTAATAACAAAAAGGGTAAATATTGGATATAAAGCATTAAAGAGTCAACTGGTGACCCTTTAGTTTAGTCAATTATTGCATAGTAAACTACACTTCGACGTTGGGGGAAGGGTACATGCGCCTGCTGCTTGAAGCACAGCAACAACTCAAAATCACATAAAAGCGCAAAAAAAAAACCCTCACTTGTGCCTTGTAGCTGATTTCAAAAGAGGTTAAGCCATTCAACATTCATTTGGGGAAATATGACGAGGGGTGGGGATGATCAGTCACATGATACAGCTTCTCACAAAGCACGGCCTATGCAGAAAAAACATTCAGGCAAGAGAGGTCAGGAAAACAGTTCAAAGTGCTTAATGGCTATTGAGATAAGGGACGCAGCATTATCCAATTCAAAATGCTTGTATCTTTCAAACAGTGGAGGTTAAACACATCACTACGTCTACACAGTTTTCATTTTAGATCCCTTGCAGACTTTTCCTAAAAGAATGATTCTACTTCAAAGTTTCAGGGGGAAACTAGCATACAGGAACATGTCACTAGTTAATGCTAAATGTTAGTCCCTGCTACGACATGACGATATTCTAACCTCACTTCTATGTCCTTCAACACATTCATTTATCATAATCTTCACAGAACACTCAGCAAAGAGACTCGGTAACTACATAAAAAAAATGGGAAGTTTATAGACAAAGTCATTTTAGTCCAGTTTCAGTAGTGTCTAAAATGTAATATAAGGAGGATTTTAGGAGTATGTAAACTTAAAGGGAGTTAAATGTTAACGTTTCTGTCAAAATCAGTGATATATGGCCTTCGTCTTCAGACAGTTCTCACTGATATAGGGCAATTATGAGCCATGTTAGGCACTTGGGCTACTTAGTATAGACATGTCAGTAATTACTGTAGCAAACCAAAACTTTGATCTCTCTATATTAAATAAAATAATTACAACCACTGTTGATTTCATGCCTTTAACACCAATTACACCCTTTTGTACAGCATAAAGTACTCTCCCCTTTAAGTGGGTTAGATATAGGAATCCGAGCATGAAAATGACCTGTGTTGCTGTAAATCCGAGTGAAAACAGACGAAAATCTGGACTGTTATGGAACACTAATGAATATGTGTTTTTATGATCTTGTTTGAATACTGGGAATTTGTTTTTCCATACAGCTAAATCTTTTTTCTAATGGTAATCTGTGGTTTGTCAATTAAGTATGTAATCCCTGATAAAAATTAGTTGTGGTGCCCTAAACATATAAAAACCCTTCCTTCTTCCTGGCATTATTAAAAACATTTCCCCAAATGGAAATATAGTATATACTGCATACATACAGCCAGGGTGGGGTGGGTGTCTGTGCAAAAACTAGAAGAACAATAAATTTAGGGTTGCATTGCTGTTTATCTGCTCTTTGTTGTCAGTTTTTCAATTAGCTCCTGCAGCGGGGCCAGTTCTTTTCTGTCAATGAGGTTGAACTCCTGAAAAAGATCAAACAAAAGGGTGGAAACATGTTTCAAACATGGAGAAGGAAATCATTTTGCCCCTTAAAATGTTACAGTTTTTTACCTGAACAAAAAAGATGAAGTGTTTGAATGATGTGTTGAGATGAGCTTCCTCTTGAAGCTGCATGACAGAGTCAAAGTGCTGGTGGTAGATGTGAGCATAGACCCTGAACAGGCGCTTCAGGATGGTCTTTGCCACAGACATGAAGTTACGCTTGAAGGGGACACCTTGGAAACAAGAAGTTAGAAAGTTATGAGATAATTCAGATAACTAAACACCAGTAAACCTACAGGAATGTCAGCGTTTTACCTAATAAGTACAATACTGAATTACAAATATTTCAGGTTTTTTTTAAATACAAAATACAGCTGCACTACAGTAGTGTTGCGGATTGCAAAATGCCGGCTAGAGCATAACTTGTAGGGAGCTGCAAACAATCACTACAACAGCACAATACCTCTTCATGGTAGCCAAATGTTAAGGATTCTTCTGTAGGAAGGTATTTGATTTGTTCCAACAACCTCTGGTCTATTGATGACTTCTTTGCACTTTTGAAGTTCAGAAGCTCAGATGTAGATTTGCTACAGTGCACAGGAATATAGCTTCCCACTTACTTTTGGAGCTTAATATTACTCATTTAAAAGAAAGTACAAAAAAAGGACAGATAGTTTTTCTACTTTTTGCTGCACACATTCTTTTACCTACTTGGACACCAATTGTGGCTATTCAGACTATTATAACCTTTTAGAAACTCTTAATGGAGGTAACATGTTTCAATATGTGCAACATCATCTTGTGCATCTTTCATCACGATCTAGTAAAAAGTGTTGTCTCATATTGCTTTGCTCCAACATACAACATCAGGAAGCTATGAAGTACTTCTGGCACAGGGAATGGCATCTAATGTTTACGCACAATGAATCAAATTCTGTTTTTCATAGTCTATCCACTGATCTACTCAGTTCAGACATTTATTTGTGCTGGCGGAGGTCCAGCAAAAATATGGCAACAACAGTTATGGCACAAGCCTCAGCTGGCAGAAACAACTGTGCAAGTATGTATGCAAATTCTGCATCATCTCTGTGAGATAGTCTGTGAGATAGTCTTTCGTAAAGACAAGCTAAAACGGATGCAAATGGAAAACCAATGAACCATATAATTGCTGCATTGCCATTTCGATGACCATTTTATTACTTCTGGCATTCATTTACATGGCAGTGTAAATCATAGAGAAGTTATCTACTTGTCAACTCAACAGGGCTCATAATGCTGTTCCTTATTTAGCCTAGTTTTTCTAAAATATTAAAGAGAAGTCCAAAGGATGCAACTCACATTAAAGCAGATAATCAGAAAGTGACAATAAAACGGTAAACCTTACCGATCTTGGAGGGGAAAAGTGTTTCATCATCCAGCTGGTCTTGCACCCAGGTCATGAGGTAATCAATATACTTCGGAGCAGAGCATTTGATTGGCTTCTTAATGTTGGTTCCATCAGCCCAATGGTACTCGTACCTATAGAAATATGAACATTTTATAGGGATTTAATCTGGAATCACTTTAAAGTTTGTACTCTATGTAAAATAAACATTCATTCATTTATTTCCTGTAATCCTGTTACTAAATACTATTTTTACTTTAATATATTTTAATCCACACATTATACATTCCTGGGAACAGCAGCAGAGAATGACAGCAGGACTCCAGATAGTGATATATATCTCAAAATATATTTAAAGATTATGCTGACAGCAAGAATTAATTTTAGGCAGACAAAGGCTGTTCAGTCTTCTTAGGAAACAGAGAGTGAATGTAAGGACTATTACAGAATTTATTAAGATAAGAATTTTGCAGGTGTGCGCTGCTATACTTACTTGGGACCAGCAGACATGACAGGACAGCTCTCCTCTGTACAAAAGTCTGTGATTGTTCCATACAGCATGTTGATCTGGTTAAAGAAATCCACAGCTGGAGGAAAAAAAATGGGAAAAGAAGATATTCAAATAAGCAGATACAGTGTTTGCCAGCATAAATAGTGACTAAGGTTTTCCCTCTGCCAGTGACAAGTACAAAGAGTTTACCAGTTATTTCCAGTGGCACATCAATTGTTATCTTTTTAAGCACTGGGGAACGTTAGAGTTTGATTTGCTAATGACAAGAGGAAAGGGCTATATACTGAACAACTAATGTAACATATCTGTTAAGCTGGACTCTTTTTAAAGTGACACCAAATCCTTTTCAGGTTCTTTTAGGATATTAGTCAAAACATTTAATTCCATAACCTGGGGATGAAGGCTAATTTGATATATCAAATTTTGGCAGTACATTTTTATATCGTTCATGTGACGCTGATCCAATCAAGAAAGTTCATGTACCCAGAGTTGGTGATGTTATTACACCCTGAGATCTGGTGCTAATTCAAGTCTAGCCAGAAAACAAAGAACGCACTGTACCAAACATGTTCATTTCAAGCCCTGCTCATGACTGAAATAAAACTTTTCTTCCTATATGATTCTACTTCCTAACCTAATCTTTTAGGGACACTTGCAGTGCCACAGACAATGACTCAAACGTTGACAGAGAAAGGCTGAAAAGATATAGCCCATATACAACGTACATCATTTCTGCTGTGACAAATGCGCCATGACTCGTATCAGATACTGCCAATTTTCTAATACTTCCTACGAACTAGAATATCAAAGTTGTACATGCTGATGATGATAATTTATAAAACAACTATGTGACAACAGAATAAGTCTGGACTTTTCTAAGCGACTGCAAACAGAAAATGACAAGCATGTTATTCTTCTTTAATATAGAAAGTCATGTTTTATGCAACATAACTGTATCATAAGGCTTAGACATATCCATAACATGAAATGATTTTAAAGGAACATGCAAGCGAGCAGGAAACAGTATAATACAGCACCTGTCATTAACACTCCCACATACTTGCTTGCTGTAAATACTCTGGAGGATTACTTGCTGCATTCAACCACACAGTCTCATTTGGCCACTTTCTAAGTTATTGCTAAAGAGCCGGCAAGTTAACCACCTCAAGGAGGCTGAATGTTGTAGACATTTGGATTACCATCTGCGGCTCCTACAGAACATTTTTTAAAAAAAAAAAAATCAGGGCCTTCAGTTCAGTATTAAACTCCCGAAAGAAAAAAGCGTGATGGCAAGGATGCATAAAAATAACTCCCCCCTGTTAAATTCTGGTTTGGAGAGCTTTGTTGAATCCCCTCTTTATTATGTCACTATCCATTTAATCTTAAAAAAAAAAAAAAAAAAAAAAAGAGGAAAAAAGCTGACCTGTTTCTCGTGAACAGAGATCATGTGAGAAGTCATTTTAACATACTGGTGGAGACGTCACTGCGCTCAGCAATGCTATTCTGACTTCCCTTTATTAAAGCAGCGTGTGCAACACTGACGGAAATCCAACCATATAGAGCTACAAAGCTCGAAAATCAAATGATTACAGAGCAAAAGCAGTACAGCTAACAAAGCAAGAAAATCGTGTCTTTCTGTAAAGAGTGAGTACGACACACGATATCTAATTATTTTTCAGCCCACTGGTTCAAGTGAACATTCAAAACCCTACCGGCAATGTGAGAGGAATTTAAGCTTCTCTAAACTGAGTCATTTGTCACAATTTAGAGGAAAGTAAACAAGGCTCTCACAATGCAGACAATAAAGTCTATTTAACATTCACAGCGGCCTGTCCAGCATGAATGCACACCATCATTAGAAGGACTGCCAAGATCTTACACCCCGGTAGTCCACTATCAGCTGATTCACAGTGTGGATTCATAGACATTTCAGGAACAAGCCTAACAAAAAGAATGCAAATGTAAAGACAAATACAAAACTAAAAAGACGTGTAAGATAAAGTAAAGTCGCAAGGAATATGACTCAAGGAGGGAAGGAGAAGGGTAAATGTCAGTGCTTACTGTTGACAGCGACCCACTCATTTAAATCTTCCCCCTCAGGCAGCATTACTGCCATGCGCAGGTTTCCACTCCCCAGCGTAGCCTCTGCATGTTTCAACAGCTCGTACTGATGAGAACCCTCTGGGATATTCTTCTTGGGCTTGAATGTTTTGGATGAACGGTTTCCGCTGTGAGTCACAATTACAAGAGAATGACAAATGGATGATAAATCAGAAAACAGACATTATGAAATACTGAGTTAACAGAACCACTGAGTAGGAAATTTATTACATCAAGATATAAAAAATAAAATAAAAAAAAGGGAAAGCTGAAAAATGAGCTGTAGTTGGTTAACTTGCTGTATAAGAGCAGGGGACCAGAACAGTATGTCTCTGTGTATAATGAGGTCATTTCTAGAGGTACTGTATCCAGCCTTCCTGATGCCCCAATAAACACACATTTTCGACTTGTGAAGATATACTGGGTTTGACACAAAAACTGTTTGCCACTTAAAAATTGTATCTGCGAACACAAAGCTATCTGAAATTTCACATTGACTCTGGGCAAAACGTCCAAATGGAAGAGATTAAACAGATAATTGTAATTTAATCTATGTTGGTAGAAGTATTGTTCAAATTTTCTACTTCTAGTGTAACAGAAGCAGTGTAAAAACTGACTTTTCTATTTAACTTAAACACATCACAATATGTGACTGACAAAATGGGTTTTGCATGCGACTGTGGACAGTTTTTTTTCTTTATAGTTAGAAGCTCTAATGGAAAAATGATCCATATCTCTGCCCATAGTAAAGAATACTTAAATAATTTCTGGATCCAGAAAGTTATCCATAACTACCTAAACATCTAATCACCTGCTCATTAATCCATCTCCAAAGTTTCTTGAAAAGCTCACCATAAACTATCTATAACTTCTTTAGTTATGTTGACAACAGGCAGACAAACCTGTTCTACATCTTTCAACGTCTTAACTATATTTAGCTATTTAAAATCATCATTATTATACATGTGTATGACCTTTAGTACATGGGAAACAACAATTTTAGTAGACAACAAATATGTTACAAAGTCTGTTTTTAACTTACATACAACTTTGGCTATAAGCGAGATTAATGTGACATAACTAACAATGCTAATAATGTAGGATCAAGTGGAAAATACAACTTTGTTCTTTCCTAAACGCTATTATTTTCTTATCAACTAATTTTAGATACTCTAGAGATCAATACACGGTGAAAAAGTCTACATTTTAATATAAATTATTTCAGAGATTAGAAGGCGAGAATTTATTGTTGCCTGTCTTCACCTAGACAGCCTGTCATCTCCAAAAGGGAATGTTTCTAATCTAAAATCTGATTTCATGCCAATACATTATTTACTAGATAAAGATCAACGGAACACAACACTGTATAACTTCATGCTTAAATTAAATACAGAATCACAAATAGGTTTTAGGTTTTTTTTCCTAAACAAAGCTGAAGCAGCTCATGGTAAATGTCTGTACTCCAGCAAATATCCAGGCCAAACAATGTGCCCTGTCAACTAGCCCAAGATTGGGTGATGTAAAGATCAGATTAGTAACTATCCAGCACATAACTCGTAGTATCTCCTCTGTTATATTTAAGACAGAATTAGGGCCACGGTCGATTGATAATGGAGAAAACAACCAATGCTAAAGACAATATGAATTCGAAGTGTGCAGGAAGTAGACGAAGCCCAAACATGCTATCGCTAGCCAAACCCACAGACCTTTAAGCTAAAATATCACAAGAGTAATTTAAAGCCAATTTAGAAAGCAAACACATGCTTTAAACACAGTCATAACTCACAATAGAAAGCTCATGTTTCCTCGGAGCGGAGAAAATGTCCCTCTTGGTAAAAATCAATCGAAAGGAGAGAAGGCACACCAAGGGGGGTATGAAGCAAAACTGATATCTCTCTTTTTGGGTTATTTATCCAAGGTTACTGGCAAAATATTCCAAATTAATACAACATTAATTTAACGCGAATACATATAACACGTTAATTCTGCCGTCGCTCCGGTGTAAGACAGCTGCTCTGTGCGCTGAGAGGCAGCAGCGTCCTAATTGCACCTGACTTCTTCATTGGATGTTCAAGGCGCAAAAGAGGCATTTGTGATGTGTGCCGCCACCTACTGGGGAAAAAATGATTGACACTGGTTCTCAGGTGTACGGGTTTCTGCTTTGGTGGCATTTGTTTAAGAAAGTTCACTGGCTTTACAGTAACAAACTGTCTCCAGTTCAGGCTGAATCTAAATACAACTGTTTTTTTTCTTACCTGTGTTTATCTTTAATCCAACACAAAAGGACAAGAACATAATCTGTAGAACTTGACCTGATAATGTGTATTTATATACAGTCATTGTTTTAAAGCTATAAACATTCATAAAAGGCCAGTAGGGATGTATTTCAGCTGCTTCTGTGTTTGCTGAACTGAAAGAAATCCTCGTGGTGGCGCTGTTTTCCAAGCAAGGAATCACGAAGCCCGAGGAGCAAGCTATGCTGCATTCGTGTACTGTCGGAATTCGTAAATTTCCCCTTAAAATCATTACCACTTTTACTTTCCCTCTTCTATTTTTTTAAGTTTAACCGTATCTGAAAAGTACTGAATTTTGGGGAGATTGAAACGTACGAAAATGATTTCCGTCAATACGTTAATTAAAAAGGCGGATAAACATTAGTATGTCAAATTGTCTAAATGTTTCGCTTTATCAGGGTTGAGCATTAGGGCCCTGCAGCTGCTGGTCAGGTGACGAGACAGCCAGTTATAATCAACGCGAAGCTGTATGACCTGGAGCTTTATCGTCTGGCTGGAAGATCGGATGTGTCTGCTGTGACGGGCCCATGTCTGAAAATCCAGACAGCCCCTTATTTTTCAGCAGAAAGGCAATAACGCGCGGGTTTGTTGAGATTGTCTAAGCAGGTAAAAGCGTTTCCGTATCTACTACTGCTTGAGCCTCTGTGGGAAGACGCATTTATGATCTGTCGGATAACAAATCCTCTGACTGAGCTTGTATTATTTCTTTATCCGTAACAGCAAGATGGAGTGTGAGTGGAAACCAGACGAGCAAGGACTTCAACAAATATTACAGCTGCTGAAAGAGTCTCAGTCGCCAGATACATCCACTCAGAGATCTGTCCAGCAAGTATCCTTTCTTAAACTGCACATGATAATAACGCATCTGCTTTTATTTGTTATTGCTTAATAAAGCTACAGACTCAACAGGCTAGCAATTGCTAATACTAGCCAAGGTGGTTACCGTTACAAACAGGTAGGCTCGTGCTGGTCGACGGGTGTTTTTTGTCACAAACACAATGACGTCATCACGCTTCAAGCAAAGCAGATCTGTCCGATTATAACATTAGAAAGAAGTGTATTCGTTTTAGTTTCCTTTTGTAAAATCAAGCGCCATCAATTTGCTTTGGAAATAGAGGAACAATGTTCTTACTTATAATTGTATACTCTTATTACAATGTAATAATTAAACTGATAATTATTAACTGACGTTGTAACTGATAATGTTACAACTCCAGCCCACACATGTTATGACCATGACTGAATAATTTTACAAGATTGTTTTTATCATTTTAAACGATTTGCCCTCATATAAAAGAATGAGTGTACATGTAATATTGATGCACCCACACAAAGTCGATGACAAATAAAATCTGAATAAATCCTGACATGCAGACAAATTATACAGGGAATAAATACATGACTAAACCCTGATGGTGAAGCTGCTGTCATTTGAGCTCTTGCCCGTCTCAGCTTTCAAAGGGGTGCCACAAATAATCATCACTGAAAACGTAAAATACAAACACACTTGATATTTTACTCTGATGACCTGAGCCAGAGGAAAGGGCAAGCTTTGGCACCAGACACCTTGTAAAGTATAGACGGCTGAGCGTAAACGGGCATAAAGGCTGCCTCAAAGATGTCCACTAATTGCGGCTGGTTCCACTTTAAGTGCTTTATTACGTTTGTTATGTAGCTTGTGCACATTAAATAATCAGATGCAAATTACCTTCAGTGTTTCGCTCCCATAACCACTTAGCTCCATATTAGAAAAAAATGATAATCCTCTGCTTCGTGCTGCTGGCCTAAATGCGTATTTGTGAGGTTGCACTTAGATCACAAATGACTTGCTTATGTAAACGTTCATATGTGCTGCATCATTAGGTTATAGACGGGCTGCTTTTATAGTCCTTTAGGTGCCATCTGGCTGGTTGCTTATGGTTTTCACCCGGGTTAAATGACTTATTCGTGACCTCTTTCCAAACGTGTACAAACTTGCATCATGATGCTGCTATTTTATACTGCACATAAACACATAAATGATGCTATTTCTGCCCTCGTGGATAGAAATAATTTATTTTGGCATCACTATCACTTCATAGTTTTGAACTGTAATGAGCTTAATGACTTTTAACATTTTACGCTTCATGCACAGGTATCCTTAACCACTTATTTCCAGAGACTTGAGCAGCTGAACCAGTATCCAGACTTTAACAACTATTTGATATTTGTTTTGACGAAATTAAAATCGGAAGGTAAGAAGCGCTCTGCATATAGTTTTGCTGTGTTTGTTTTTGTGTACTAGTTTGTCATGTGTATGAAACTGTGCAGTGACAGGTCCATTTGGCCATGACTCGGGTGACCCGATGGCATCTTCGCCTCCGATGATGTGGCACTCAGAATATGGGTCACTCTAATTTTAAACCTAATTCCTGGCATAGACACAACTTTTGGCTTGACTCTTTGCATAGTATATGACCCAAATGTTAAATGGTGTTAAGAGATTTTAGGATGGTGCTGTACCACTTCCGCTCACTTAAAGGCTAAAAAGCAGATAAATTTAATTTGTAGAAATTGATAAAACAATAAATCAAGATATTAGTCATGGATATGTGTCATAGTCGTTATATTAGGATCCAGTTTGGTACATAGAATTTTTCATGTCAAATGTTCTGCTGCTTTTGCATTTTGCTATGTTGTCTGAAAGATGTGTGATGACAATAAATTGTGAACTTTTACTGAGTAACGAACTGTGAAAAATACATTTTTAATATCAGAGAAAAGTAAAAAAAAAAAAATCCCACAGGGAAAGTGAACCTTCACAACACATTCAGAGCTTCTCTTTGCATTTTTCTGGTTTCTCCTAAGACGAACCGACTCGATCCTTGAGCGGACTGATACTGAAAAACAACGTGAAAGCTCATTATCAGAACTTTCCAAATGGAGTGTCAGATTTCATCAAGAGTGAGTGCCTGCAAAATATCGGAGATTCTTCTCCCCTCATCCGGGCCACCGTGGGTACGTTTTCTCAGTGGTTTTTCATATCTGTCTTTGTCGGGTTTGTTGGTTGTCATGGAGTCCAGAGGGCTTGTAGATGCGCTTTTTTGTGAACACCTTTAGCCTGAAGCTAAATGCAACAGCTTTACTTCTGTCATTTGGGAATCAATAAAGAGCTGAGATTTGATGACAGCTCATAAAAAAATTATTATAGCAAGCAATTTAATATCTACTAGTTTTATGAAGAGAAACTACTCATCATTGGTATCTGTCCTCTTTAGGACAGGAGCAGAGACTGAAAACTATTCTGCATTTTTTAAAGATGTATGATGAAGGCCAGCATTTTAACATTCTTAGTGTTTATTTCCACAAACTGACTTTTTTTTTTTTTACCAAAAGGTATTCAATATTTTCTGGTATTACAATTGGATGGATTATTTAAAGTGTATTTTGTTATTACCAAAGTCTCCATTTATATTATTGCTACTTCTGTTTTTTTTTTTTTTTTTTTTTTTTTTAACTGCTGACTATATTCTGTTATTCTTACAAGGTATATAAGTGTTGATAGACAAAGTGATATTTTATTTCTCTGGAATAAGAAAAAAAATTCAGAATAACTCACCTTATCTTCACAATAAAATGCAGCTACAAAGAAAACAGGGCTGCAGAATTTTAAATTAAAAAAACTAACAGCGATTTTTTTTTAACCCTGCAAAATATATTGTGAGATGAAAATTTAATGGAATTTTCAGCAGATGACTTCAATAGTACTTATTAAATTGCCCTTTTTTTGACAATTAGCCTGCACCGATGCGTTATTCCTAGTTTTAGCTTTTATGGCTTGCTTTTATTGACAATAAAATACCTGTGTATCAGGGTCCCTTGAAATTGATGAGAGCATGTCAAGTTAATTTGTCTCCTGCATTGCTGGACTTGCAGTGTGACTGTAACCACCCTGTATACTGTTTACAGTAAATTTACTGCAACTATTACCCAGGAATTTCCTGTAAATTTACAGGAAATTTCTAACAGTAGACACGTACATTGCAATCACGATGCTCAAACGTATATTGTGCAGCTCTAATAGAGAATTAAAAGCAGTTTTTGATGTGGATGCTGATGATGACTTCTCACTACAACGTACCATTTAAATGGAAGAAATCTAACAGGTTTTTTATGTAAATTAGTCACAGAAAATGAAAATGTTTGCATATTTAGTTTTTTTAAGTGGAGGAAATAGTTGCATGACATGTTTGAGTTGATTTCATTTACTTGAAATTTTATATCCCACAGTGTGCCTAAGTGCTTGCAAATATGCCAGGAATTGGCCAAAAAAAGTGGACTTAAGTTAAATTCCTGAAATATTCTAAGCCTGGTGTCTTTTTCCTGAATTGGTTAATGACTACTTTATATTTCCTGACAAATCTAAATCTGTTGTGTTTGGTTTGGTGATAGACGTAAAACGTAGAGCGGTCCTTTTAGTTTAGCTCTTCAAAGCTGTAATTTTTAATTATTTCTCCTAACCCAGCTTTGTAATAGCCACTTCTACATACCTGGTAGTTTTGCCCCACCGCTGTACCTAAATAACTTCATCCCTTAACAGGTATCCTCATCACCACAATTGCTTCTAAAGGAGAGCTACAGAACTGGCCAGAGCTTCTGCCGAAACTCTGTCTGCTGTTGGATTCTGAGGACTACAATACATGCGAGGTAAGGAGGAAAACTCACATATAAAAGCACGTGGTATAGTGTATGTATATGCATGACCACCTATATTTAAAGATTCAGCTGTGCACCTTCTTCTCAACAAAAGTTGGATGCAATGTGATTTTTGCTGCAACGAAATGGGGAGAAAACTGGAGAAGACAGATTAGATGCACATGTTTCTATCGGTAATTTATAAATAGGCCCATTATTTGCTCCAGGCGCACATTCATCTCTGTTTATTTGTCATTATTTCTTGTGTAAAGGGGAGAGCTGGGCCATCTATAAAGCAGCATCTGGATAGCATCCTGCTGGCCAGATAAGCTAAAGGCAGACTCACAGCTGGAGCAGCAGCTACTGCAGATTATTCAACATGGAATCATCTTTCCCTTTCTATCCTTACCAGTAAACCGTATGACCCCATTTCCTGGCATGTCACACATAATCGCCCAGACTGGCTTTTATGCCGTACATATGTGCAAAAATTACACAATGTTACGTTTTTCTCATATCCCTCATGTGTGTTTGGAAACTAATCCATCACTATCCATTTCTTTGTTTTGTAAACAATATATTTACTTACCTGATAGCTCCCAGTATAATACTTATCAACTCTACTTGATTAAATCAAGGAAAAAAAGCTCCTAATGACATCAGTTTTGATGAAAAAAGCGCTTTGGAGACTACATTGTCAATTGCTGTGACTGCATAAATCGCAGTAAAGTAGTTTGTTGTGGCTGTTAGATCATCTGATTTCTGTAGGACCATCGCACCCATAGTCTGGCTCACAGGCTTCCTGGTCATTATTATGCTGTCAGCTGGATTTGTGACATGAGCTACTATAAGGATGTGGATGCATTACATTAGAGAACATGCTTAATCTAGGTAGCATGTTGAATGTCATGCTAAATTAAGCTGAATCCAGAGACAATATCAATGTGTCCTGACAGGATTACTTCTCAATGCTTGCAGCAGGAGCGTCCAAATCACTGCTTGTGCGCGTCATTTTTCTGAAATGTACGAAAGAGTTGATAAAAAAAAAAGTATGTATTCCCTTGTGGCACCACTGTCAGCCTCTCTTACAAAGCTTGTTCAGAAGCTCAGATTTAGGTCAGCTATTTACTGCAGACGATCTTGGAAGTGTGTGTGTGTGTGTGTGTGTGTGTGTGTGTGTGTGTGTGTGTGTGTGTGTGTGTGTGTGGCTTAACACTGAGCGGCAACCAAATGTAAAAACTGCTTAGCAGGGTACTGATGTTTATGAAAAGCAGCTTGGAGACTGGAAAGCTTCTTAATGTCTGATGTTGAAGATGGTTTGGTTGGTGCTGGATGTGAACATGTCCCTGAATTTAGCAGTTTAATGTGCAGAAATTTTGGACATTTATTATACATATTATACTTGCGTTATCCAAAGAATTGGTACTAAATTATATATGTGTGTATCTGAAGTGGTGTGCAGCTTAATTATCTGTGTGCTGAAGATGAAAGACATGCATTAGTCTTGCTTCCTTGGAAATGTAATAAATATCCATAATGAGCAGCTTACTTGCTTAACTTAGCTGTCATTAGAACAATAAGTAATGCAGGCAGGCATTAAAGTTTCTCCTTTTTGCTTTCATGCATTCTAGTTCAAACGATTCATCCGTTTGCACGCAACTATGAATCATTCTTTACAGAAAAGAGCCTGTAATATATAACTTAGTCTTTTACAAGGTTTGTTATTAAAATGAAACATTAACAATGTTACATTCATTGAACAAGGTGGAAGGTTGAGAGGCAAGCAAAGAACCTATCAAACTTTAGCTGTAGACGAAACAATGAATAGTTTGTGCCAGTGTCGTTTTGCTGACTCCACTATAACCCAAACTGTCATAAGGACTTTGATAAAAGCATATATTTGGTGACAGTATTTTTTTTAATGATGTGCTTTATCATTTTACCAATTTATGTTTTTGGTTCATTTGTTTAATTTACATGTTATATGTTAATGTTGCATCATTTACTGCTGTTGCATGTCAGATGATCCTTCTCAATTGCGAATCATTTTTAGCTCAAGTGCAAGGGAAGGCATGAATATTTAGTAAAATGGTGGTTTGAAATGGCTTTCTTTTCACAGTGTGAACATAATATTGTAACATTAATATTTTTGGTTTACACCATAAAACTATTAAATATTAATGGTTTAAGATCCGTGTTTGGTGATCCTCCACTAGTGTTGCCACATTTTACCCTTCTCTACTTACATAGAAAGAAACAAGCAGGTGTGTTGGATGCCAAGTGTGATGGCTTTAAATAGATTTTGCTATAACAGTTTTACTGTTTTGATAAATGGCAGCTGGCAAGTGGTTGCAGTAGTGTTGTGAGGGTCAGGTGGATCCATAGGGGAAAAATATACATGCTAATGCCTGTCACCTTAGGAATTACTTGTGCTGCTAACATTCTTGAAATTTCCAGAACAGTTTAGTTGGCAAATGCATGTCTCTCTTCATGCTGGCTTGTAGTCATCTTCATGACTTACATTCCTATGTTGAGTGACCTTCAGCAGCAGGAGTTGAAAGGAGGATTACACTCAGGACACTCCCATTTCTCTGCCCTTCTGTGCTGCCAAACAGCCGCTCTAATGCCTATATTATGTTTTGACGTCACTGGGAGCAGTCTTTTGTTTTGCTCCTCACGTTTCCCTGTAGGACACAATTCTGATAGAGCAGTTCATCAGCATATGTTTCATATGTATTTTTTAAGAGCTCAGTTTGGCATCATTGGAGTATCCACAATTTTTTCAGCTGCAACCAATTTTGCAACACTTTCGTCCACACCAAATCAACCTCTATTTTTTTTTTTTTTAATGGAATATTTTCACTCATTTTATTTCTGAGCTTTTTTTTCATTCCTTTAAGCACGTCACATTCTAATGAGGAAAAGACTCCATAATCTTCCTATTTCTTCCCCTTTTGTGACCTTGACATATTACCCTCTTCATCTCATTTCATCCCTCTTTTTTTTTTGAGGCTGCGCTGTATCTGTCATCTAAAAGGAATGCTGACATGGAGCTGTTTCCATGGAAACGCATTTTAGATAGCGTCTGCGTTGGTGCTGTGCTATTTCTTGCATCTGCTTTCCAGGCTGCTTTTTTTGTGAGACTGAATTCTGCAGTATATTGTGAGCATGCATACTAAACATTTAATAAACAGCCAATATCAATGAAAAGATGTGCAGGTGTGTGTGTTAACTGTTTAAAATACATTTTAAGGTTAATGTAAGAGGAACATAAATCCTTTTGAGGTTTATGGAAGATTAAGCTGAGGATTTATTTGATATTTGATCTGGAGCCTCCATTGTCTAATGTAGTAGAGCGTCTGTATCGTCTGCATGTGATGAATGCAAAATAAATTATACAGGTTGAATGGAGAAATGGGCTGAATAGTTAATGAGAAATACAGCAGGATGCCATAACGCCATTGTAAATCACAAAAGTAAACAGAAATCAGAATCCTTTCCACATCCAGGCCATTGCTGTAGTCTGATCAATCTTAAGGTTGTGTTTAAAACATTTACTTACAACTTTTCATTTAAATCTCTACAGATTTTTTTTTTATTTTGCTGCACAATCTGCTTGTCTCCAGTTATTATAGCTTGCGGTGTGTCTGAATTATACATTCTAAGTAAAAGATGGACAGAGTCTCCCAGTAGATTTCTGAAGAGCAAAAGTGAAGGTCGTTGGGCAGGTCCTACCGTCACCATCCTGACAGCGTCACATTTACCGTTGCTCCTAGAAAATACAAAAAATGGGCAAAGAGCTGAGGCTGAGAGCTTTGGGGTGAATGAATGACATCTATCAAACTCTGAGCAGCCTGTAACTGAGAGCTAACTGAGGTAACTTGGACCTACGAGAGCTAGCTAGCTAACGAGGTAGGCTAAGCTAATGCAGGCTGTTAGCTGGCTAAAAACCACGTTTGTGCTACACTCTTATGTAATATCAACAGCAAGACAGCATATCTGTCATATGACATACCGGGAGGGTGGAGAGAATGAGGGGATAAGTGTGTGTGGGTGTAAGGGACGCAGGGTGGAGAGGGGAGGAGGTGTTGGTGTGGATGGAGTGGATGGGTCACTGTACGTGTGTGGGTGTGACTGTGTGTCTGGGGCGCTGGTTCTCGAGGGGGCGGGCTTGCTCCCGTCGGGTGGCGGGCTTGGGGTCCTGGATGTCCGCTGGTGTTGGTGGGCTCCTCGGCCTGCGGGGGTGGGGTGGATTGCCTCTGGGCTCTTGGGGCCCTGGGGCTGCGCTCTGCCCGCCCTGGGCATCGAGCGGGATCTGCGACTGCCGACTTAGGCCTGCCGGGGTCCGTTCTCCCGGGCTGCAGGGGGCTCTGGCCGAGACTTCCCTCTTCCGCCTCCTTGGTGGACGATGGGCTGGTCCTGGGGTGGGATGGCTGGGGTCTTTGTTTGGAACTGGATGTCGTGTGCCCGGGTCTTGCGATTCTCCTGGCTGACCTCTGACCTTTTGAGTAGAGGTGGTTGCTTTAGCATGATCACTTTCCTGCGAGCACTTTTCACCTCGTACGTTCTGCATGATCAGTCACTAAGATCTCTTTTAGATTATTTAGTAACAGTTATTTCTCCACATTCATATTCGTTTAATATGGGAGTATGAAGATTTGCTCTTTTTCTTTTTAGAGCCCCTAGTGGATGAGGGATGCACTGCAATTTTTTACACTTCCGCATAGACTTCTAGGTTCTAAATAGAAATGATTCTGTATTTCCTCTCGCTGTTTGCTTCTCCCCAAGGGTGCATTTGGAGCCCTGCAGAAGATCTGTGAAGATTCTGCTGAGATCCTGGACAGTGACATGCTGGACCGTCCTTTAAACATCATGATCCCCAAATTCTTGCAGTTTTTCAAGCACAGCAGTCCTAAGATCAGGTATCAAAATTCTTTTGCTTTCCATTCATGTTTGTTAGTCATTGTCCAATTAGGAGATTTTTTCGTGCTAACTCTTGCATGCTTTTACATTGTATTATCTTAAAAATGAAGATTTGCTTCCAAATTTATTGCTAGGAATTTTTGCCTAATTAAATTTTAAGTTAACCATAAATCCTATGTTTGCATGGTGCTGCATGCCGTTAGACAAAAGAAACGATTGCCTCATGTTTAGCACTTAAATCAATTCATATAAGTCAAAGAAAAACACAGAGGATGCATTCATAGAGTGCTACAGGTACATATGAGGAAAAACTTGTTGGTGTGACTCCTAAGTGGTGGTTATTGTGTTGCAGGTCTCATGCTATCGCCTGCGTCAATCAGTTTATCATCAGCAGGACTCAGGCTCTTATGCTTCACATCGACCCTTTCATTGAGGCAAGTCTGAGCCAAACACATTTTTTGCTAAATTTATGAATGCAGAAAGTCTTTACTTTGTGAATTTCCTATCAAAAGGAGCGAGAGAACATTATGGAAATAGTCCTTGGGTTCATAGTGTTTTAATTTGCAGAAACATTAGATGATGCAACAAAGCAGCTGGAGTTAAATATGCAGAAGAGTTCAATGGTCAAGAGTTTAGTTGAATTTTTTAATATTACATATTATTACAAAACTTGTATCAGCATATTTAAACCTAATGTATAATTAAACAGAAGATAGTATAATAATATAAGTGTTGGTTTTGTCTTTCATAGAACCTTTTTGCACTGGCGACAGATGAGGAGCCTGAAGTGAGGAAGAATGTGTGCAGAGCTCTTGTTATGCTGCTGGAGGTTCGCATGGATCGTCTTTTGCCACATATGCACAACATCGTTGAGGTGAGCTTGTTGGGCAGCTCACACCAGGGAGCCTCAAGTAACTCCTCAAGTAAAGAACACATAAGTGTGTTCAAAAGGAAGGAATAAAAATAATTATAAATATTTCCTTAAAAATGTGCATCCAGATTTGTTTTTGTGGTAAACAACAGCACTGTTTTATATTTTTGTATGTTTAGTCAGCCTCACGTAAGTGCCTATAGATACAAATGCAATTTCCTTTTGGGTAGGTATAGTTTTTGCAGCAAAAGACAAACTGTGTTGGTTTTGGTCGTTTCATGGAATGTGTGATGGTAACAAAAATAGAATATCACATGTCAGATCTGTTAAGATGTACTTCGTCATCCCCTGTGGACTTGTACTTGTGTCTCAGGCTCCAGATGTGATGCATGTGTTGGATGAGAAATGCAGTATTTAAACAGGAAGTATAAAGTATGCCAAATTTCATTTCCCTGGATTTGTATCACAGTACATGCTTCAGAGGACCCAGGATCACGATGAGAACGTTGCCTTGGAGGCTTGTGAGTTCTGGCTTACACTGGCAGAGCAGCCGGTGTGTAAGGAAGTGCTGTGTGGTCACCTGTCCCAGTAAGAACACACACACACACAAGTTTATATAATACACAAACTGCTATTCTGGTGCTACTGTTATTTTATAAGAAGTTGATTTATAGCAGCCTTGGCAATGAGTTAGTGAAGGCCTTGTAACTGAATGATATTCTGCCTCATCGGGGCTGATTAAGAGGCCCCCCCACTGTCTTGTTGACCTCAGTTGTAACATCTGTCAACAGTCAGCCACATTAAACTGTACCCAAAGTAGGAATCAGATGTGAGTGATTGCCTGTTAGCTCTGACCTATCCTTGCTCTTTTTTCCACATAATTTTTCCTGTGGATTTTGCTCCAGGCTCACTCCTGTGCTTGTCAACGGGATGAAATACTCTGAGATTGACATTATCCTGCTCAAGGTTAGTTTATATACTGTAATATGTTTACCTGGAGTTACAGTGATGAATTGCTCCATGTCTCAAAGTGACATGCATCTGAATTAAGACATCCAGTCTCCAATTTTTATGTTTATTTTTTTAAACACTTATATATAATTAGAATATTCCTGCTTTTGCACATGCAACACAAAGTCCAAGCAGTGTTTTAATTCAGCTAAGATAAACAAATCATGATTTCATATGTTTGGCAATCAGGGGGACATTGAAGAAGACGAGGCCATTCCAGACAACGAGCAAGACATCAGACCACGCTTCCACCGCTCCCGCACAGTTGCCCAGCAACATGAGGGTGATGGGATTGAGGAAGGGGAAGATGAGGATGACGAACTGGATGATGATGATGATACCATCTCTGATTGGAACCTGCGTGAGTTTGTGCTTGAGTATATGGAACTGTCTAGATTTCTCCATTTTCCTTAGAGCTGAGAAACGATGCATTGATTTTGATTTTTCTTCTGTTTGTGTGTTGTGCATGTTTGTCTACACGCTGTATGTTTCTATGCATTTGTGCACATTTCTCCATATGTTAGGCAAGTGTTCGGCAGCAGCGCTGGATGTGTTGGCCAATGTATTCAGGGACGATCTGCTGCTGCACATTCTTCCTCTGCTCAAAGAGCTGCTCTTCCATCCAGAGTGGGTGGTTAAAGAGTCTGGCATCCTTGTACTTGGAGCCATAGCTGAAGGTAAGAAAAGAGTGCAGGGAAGGAAAAGAAGATCAAGGGAATAAACTAGCAGACGTTCCCGTTTGAAATGATTCTTTTATTTTCCTTTTCTCTAGGCTGTATGCAGGGCATGATCCCATATCTGCCTGAGCTCATCCCGCATCTCATCCAGTGTTTGTCTGACAAAAAGGCGCTGGTGCGGTCCATCACCTGTTGGACGCTGAGTCGTTATGCTCACTGGGTTGTTAGCCAACCTCCAGACATTTACCTGAAGCCTTTAATGACAGAGCTACTAAAACGTATTCTGGATAGCAACAAGCGTGTGCAGGAGGCTGCTTGCAGGTAAGGAAGAAATCCTTGCAAAGCAATGCCATTTTATAACATATAAGGATCCTTTCCTGTTTGACTCTGCTATTGTATTGGTGATACTGACATGTTTCCTTCTCTGGGTTGTGCATATCTTTCCACCAGTGCCTTTGCCACTTTGGAGGAGGAGGCTTGTACAGAGCTGGTGCCCTACCTGGCATTCATTCTGGACACACTGGTGTTTGCTTTCAGCAAATACCAGCACAAAAACCTGCTCATTCTTTACGACGCAATAGGAACGCTTGCAGATTCAGTGGGGCATCATCTAAATAAACCGGTATATAGAACAGTTGTGTGTGTAGTTTCACATCACAGTTTTGTGTGAATTTAAGGTTAGAACAAACCGTTTACCTCTGCTTCCTCATTTTGTTGTACTGGAAGTGGTAAATGCATTTTCAAATGTCATTATTTTTAGAGAACCTACTGAGAAGGTAAAAAAACCATTGACAATAATTCTTAGTTGTATGTGTTTGATTTAGTTTAATAATTGTGATTATACCTGTAATTGGTTTGTGGTGTTTATTAGGAGTACATCCAGATGTTGATGCCTCCTTTAATCCAGAAATGGAACGAGCTAAAAGATGAAGACAAAGACCTCTTCCCATTACTAGAAGTGAGGTTCCTGTACTTCCATTCAAGTTAGATCACAATGATTTAATTTTACAGGCCACTAACTGTATCATCCTCTTTCCTCGTGTCTGCCTACCTCAGTGTCTGTCATCTGTAGCCACCGCCCTGCAGAGTGGCTTCCTGCCCTATTGTGAGCCTGTGTACCAACGCTGCGTCAACCTGGTCCAGAAGACTCTTGCTCAGGCGATGGTGAGTGCATGGGAACAGTGAGTTTAAAATAATGCAAAAATAAGAAGATCTGCACTGGCCAATACATAGAGCCTCAGAGCTGGTCTTTATTCATTTCCTTAACTAGAACTAGGTCAACATTGTGTTTAACTTCTAAACTGCCCTCAAATGGACACAAAAAGAACTGCATTTAACAACATTTAAGGCCAGTTTTATTCAAAAGCACCCAGAACGTATATGCTTTGGGGCTTTTTTTCCACAGATAACTTGAGTCATGTTAGCTCTTTGTCTCTTTGTGTCTACTGGGCTCATTTTGCAATAATAATAATAACTAATAGTTAACATATTTTATGCACTATGGAGACGATTAAATGTGAGATGACTGTAACAGAAAAAAGACAGTAAAAAAAACTGGACCAAACAGAAGTGACCAGCAGTGAAAGCCAAGCCCATAAGTTCGGGTCAATCTAAATACTGCCTCCTTAACAAGGCCATTTTTGTGGGTTAAACATATCCCCTAGAATTAAACGACTTCCTCTTTTCTGTGCTTAAATGAAAGGAAAAAACCATTTAAAATTCTCTTGTTCATATAAAATTATTACTCCACCTTTTGCAAAATAATGCTGACTTTTTTAGTGAGTGTCAATGCTGTAAACATTGCTAAATTGATTACAAGCTTACTGTCTTTCCAACTGTCTGTTCACCGTTTAGCTTCACCAGTCACAACCTGATCAATATGAGGCCCCTGACAAGGATTTCATGATTGTGGCACTGGATCTTCTCAGTGGACTGGCTGAGGGTTTGGGAGGCACCATTGAGCAGCTGGTTGCTCGCAGCAACATCCTCACTCTCATGTACCAGTGTATGCAGGTGATTAGCTGTCATTGTGCGTTGTAGGATAAGCTGGGTAAGCTGACATGTATTGCTCAAAGTTTGCTCTTCCCTCCATCTGCCCAGGATAAAATGCCAGAAGTGCGTCAGAGTTCTTTTGCCCTACTCGGGGATCTCACCAAGGCTTGTTTCCAGCATGTCAAGCAATGCATAGGTATGTCCTCTGTGTTTGAAGCAATGGTTTCCAGTAAGGGCTTTTTCAGGTGCTAAGCTCTTCACTTCTATTTTTCAGCTGATTTTATGCCCATACTGGGTACAAATTTAAATCCAGAGTTAATATCAGTGTGTAATAATGCAACGTGGGCAATAGGAGAGATATCTATACAAATGGGTGAGTTCTTCTTTTCCAACATATTTTCACAAAATATAACTGTTTATAATAAGATAAATGAAAAAAGTAATCTAATTTATCCATGCTCAGGACCTGAAATGCAGCCATACATTGCCATGGTGCTGCACCAGCTGGTGGAGATCATTAACAGGCCCAATACCCCAAAGACTCTACTGGAAAATACAGGTACCACACGGTGGTAGTGCTGAGCCAGCCAGCCAAGTTGCCACACACACAGGGAGGTTCTCACACACTAATGTCCCTTTTCAGCCAGTACTGACCACACTGACTAAGATGCCTGTCCTTTCTTTTAGTCTCTGACCAAAAACTTCCCAAAGAATGAGCCTTACAGGTTTTGCTAAAGTATGTCCCGAGAGCTCCTGTACTGATTTGTAACCTAGCACAGAGGCCTCCACAAGTTGAAATAAAACAAAGGGAAACCTTCTCCTACCCTGTGCAAAATTATTGACACTTGAAATGAATGAAACCATGTAAGAGCCCATTCTAAGAGTGTTCACTAATCTGGATTGACTGGCAGGCGGAGCAGATAGTTGAACAGAACAAATGCGAAGCTAAGGTAATCACTGAGACATAAAGTTTACTTCATAAGATCATATAGTTACCTGCAACACATTTGAACAGAAACTAATCCAGAGTGATTAAGAGAAACCTCAAACTGGCTAACGTAGAGCTCCTAGCAGTTCTCTAAGTGGTTTGTTTTTGCTGATTGAATCTACATCTACAGTTGAATGAATAGAATTGGCATTAGATAGAAATGAGCATGCAAGGATGTAATGTGACCTGCCCAAAACAAGAGACAAGTTAGGGACTCTGTAGATGTGTTCCTGTTTGTTTGCTGTCAGTTTATGTGTTGATTTTATTTACTGTTCTTTAAATGTGAATGCATATCTGCCAATAGATGTTAAATGTTTGTAAAGAATAGCCAATGTTTGATGCAGGATACAAGATGATTATAATTATTACAGCCATAGAAAATAATCTGTTATTTATATCTGACTAGTAAACATTTTTGCCATCTGTTGCATGTTTTCAATGTGTCAATTGAAAACATCAGAGTGAGCCAAAAAGTACTAAATTTGTATGTCCCATTTTTCAGCCGTTTTGACAATATATATATATTACTACAGATATTTTTTAGAAAACCAGTTTAGAACTGGAACAAAACTTTGAAATGATCCACAGCACAAAGTGGGCTTGCCTGTGAATTTTTAGTGTTGCAGCTCCATAATATGTGTCTAATCAGTTGATCCTGCACTGAACTTTCCTTTAATGAGCATACCATCTGCTTTCTGCATGTGTCATTGGACTGTTCATAAATGCCTGTTTGTTAATGAGAATGTTGCATAGTTTTGTGTCTCTTAAACTTAGGTCCTCCCTCCTCTCTGCCTCATAAGAACCTGCTGTGCTGGATACTAGTCTCCCTCCATGTAGTTGGCTTGGAGTAATCTATCATTTTCTTTCAAAAAAGAAAGCAAAAACATTTCTGTTTCTTATGAAAATTAACATTTGTGAGTTTAAGGGAGAAATTTCTTATTTTTTTTAAATGAAATAAAGATAATCCAAGTTAGCTGCTTTTATTTATGTCAGTCACTCACACATGGTACAGCCTGTGTCTAGAGACATTCCTCTTACATCAGATTTGAAAGGTTTAAGTTTTACCAAAGCAGATCTCATGTTTGCTTTTTTCTATGAATGTCCTGTCAAACTTGTCAATGTGTTCTCCCTTAAACGTTTTTGTATGTATTTTTTTAGAATGTCATATTTTACATTCCTCCCCATGACTGAGGGGGCAGTAATAATCAACACGAGTAAAATCTTCTGTTTTATTATCATACACAGATTCTGTTGATTTATGTCTCTGAGTTGTTTGTTTTTTCTTTATTTTTCTCCTCCCCTCCTCATTGCTCATGTCTTGGTTGGCGTTTGGTGGTGTGTAACCGTGATTGCGTTACCTTAGCAATAACAATTGGTCGTCTTGGTTACGTTTGTCCTCAAGAGGTGGCACCCATGCTACAGCAGTTTATAAGACCCTGGTGTGTATTATTCAATCTTTTATTTAATTCATCTTCTCTCTGCTCTCTTCTTCTCGTCTGTCCACTGTCCCTCCCTTCTCTCCCCTGTTTTTCTCCTCCTTCTTCTCCTCACTTTTCCTGTCAAGAGAAGTCTTCAATTTTTTTTCCTTATCAGTTTGTAATCATTGCCAACCGTGTGACTAAACCTGTCCTCTTTTAGGTCCTACTTGTGATTTCTTTTCCTTTTTTCTTTTTGCCTCAGTAGCACCTTCATGTATTATACATTGATTTGTTTAATTTCTAGTTTTTTGTCATTGTTAACTGTCGCTAACAACCTATAAAATGCATGGGATCAGATTTGTCACATGCCTGCTGGTTCAAAAACAGAGAAAGGATGTAGTCTTTAATGCCGAAGAGCATTCTTAAATCCCTTTCTCGTTTCGTAGTCACCCAGCTGCATGTGCCTGTCCCAAAATTTTCCCAACCCTCTCTAGTCAATCTTTCAGAAAGTAATGCTATATTCGAGGTGCTATACATGAGGTTGTGCTGAACACACTGCTGATAGACTAAAGTGAAGCTATTAGAGATTGCAGTAGCTGTGTTAAATTAAAAAAAATTCTTTTACTTTAATTTGTTTTGTGAGCATGCTGAATGTGTTGTAGTAATCTCAGGCCATGATAGACACAAATTTCTACTTGCATGATGTTTTGTTTCTTAGGAAAGAAAAGAAGTGTTGAAAAAAGATTTCTATCAAAGAAGACAGACTATATTTATTTGTATTGGTATTTCATTTGTATTAGTAATTAATAGTAAAAGCCATTAATAGCACATTTATGCAATTTCCTTAAATTGTCACTGGATGATTCATTTGATGAGTTTGATGTTGAATTTGCCGCATCCCTGTTGTCAGGTGTACGTCTCTACGGAATATAAGAGACAATGAGGAGAAAGACTCTGCATTCAGAGGAATTTGCACTATGATCAGTGTAAATCCAGGAGGCGTGGTGCAGGTGAGGTCCGACAGTGGTCATCATTGTCAGTGGCTCTTGAAGTTGAAACTGCCTCACTTCTCTTCTCTGGAACAGGATTTTATATTCTTCTGTGATGCAGTGGCCTCCTGGGTCAATCCAAAAGATGATCTCAGAGACATGTTCTACAAGGTAAAATTAGAAAATAAATGGATCAAATGCCCAAACAAGTCCTGAAACATTTAAAATGCTTAATGAAACGGCTCAGTAGTTGTATAGTCTGCCCCCAAATGGCCTGAGACTGAAATAGCAAGTTCTACATATGATGCTCTTATGACAATCCTGTCATGCACATGATGAATTTTCAAAAGAAGGACTTTTTTTTTTTTTTTTTAATTGTATGCTTCAACATGTTCTTGTGTTTTATTTCAGATCCTTCACGGGTTCAAGAACCAGGTGGGAGAAGAGAACTGGAGGCGCTTCTCGGATCAGTTCCCAATGCCACTGAAGGAACGGCTGGCAACCTTTTATGGAGTGTAACTGTTTCCACAGCACTGTGCCTCATTACTGGGGTCAGTCTACAATCCTTTCGTTGAAAGTAGATACAAAACGCTCTACCCTAGTTTCGATGTAGGAGAAATCCTATATTTATCGTACTGTATTTTAATGATGATTTTCTTTGTCTGCACAGGTCATTCACTATGGGAGACAATATAGGGAACCATCCCAGGGAACATGTTACCCTATACCGGGGTAAGGGTCTGCCTGTTGAGGGAAGGGAAGGGGTGCCGGCCCCTTTCCAACCTGGAGGACGGGGTGGGAGGGAAGTGATGGTAGCTGCAGTTCTCCGTGCCCCTATGCAGAAGCAAAGGGGGTCAGAGATTGGCAGAACAACCTTATGGGATGAAAATTCATTTAATCACATCTTTGTCACAAATAATTCAAATGATCACGTTGTTTTCTTTCTTTTCATTCTTCAAATATTTCCTTTTTAGATTACAGGAAAAAAAACATTTGTAAAAGTGATAAAATCATTGTCAAATCTTGTGAATTTGCCCATGGATGGTTAGAGGAGGAGACAAGATGATGTAGATAATGATGTTTATTTATAAGACAAATGTCCTTTTTTAAAAGAAGAAATCCTAGGAATAAAACCTAGGATTGTTTGAACTTAAAGTTGATGAATAGCAGCCAATGTTAGGAATACGTTCTGTTGGATCCAGCCAAGGAAAATATCATTTAATCAAGCTGCATATCACCAAAAACAAGCATATTTGCCAGATTTTTTTCAGTTCATATGAGTAAGCAGGGAAGAAACTGTTAATTACATAACCAGAAAGCACAATTTAAGAACGGCTTTTCTGGAAATGGGTAGCATGTTTATATTATATTGGAAAGTTGTTAAGCACTAGTGGCGTTTTAGCAGTTGTCATTACCATTGGATGAGAATCTTCTTTGGTCATGTTATTTGCATTTACAATACTTTTGCCTCTTCTACCAGATAATTACAGCAATCTGCTGTAATGTAGCATGACAGGGTTTAGGCACTGAAGTTATGTCCTGATGTGTACAATCTTGGCTGTGACGTAACGTTGGAGTGAATCTGTTTGGTTTTGTGGTGTGAATGTGTCATGAATATTCATCAACAGGCATATCAAAGCTGTAGCTACTTACAGTCCTTTTTTATTGTGTGAGCCTTGTGATGGAAAAGTGAAGGAGACAATGCAGGTCAGCATCCTGTGTGTAAGTCATTATGTTATTGTTTCGCTGATTCTTCACCATAATGACATTATCCAAATCAGTAGTTTTTTGTGACTTTTTGGTGTCAGAACCACACAAAACATTAGATCAATGTTAGATATATTTATTTCAAATCAATGTTAAATAGGTTTGTTTCTCAATGTACTGAAGTTTTTTTTTACTGGTTGTTTGGCTTCCTGTGCTAAAAGCATGATCTTGAGGATGACTGTGTGATGTTTTTGGGTGGTTGTCACTGTGGGGTACTTGGATGCTTTCATCCCTTGCATGTTGGTGGCCCCTTGCACCCCAACATATAGTAGGAATGGGATTGTGGGAGGGAGGGGAGCTTCAATTCAAAGTTTTAAGAAGTACATGTATGTATCTGCAAAACTGGGGCTTGTATAGCTTCACATGAACCATGCAGGAGTGATCCCCTTGAACTTTTCCCCTCTTAGCTGGACGTAATTTCTCTACTGTGAAAATACAAGAATGTTGACGTCTGCTTGTTTTGCGCCGTTATATTTTTTAAAAAAGTGTCTAATTGTAAGTTACAGCCTGAATGTATTCCATGATGGGTTGAATAGATACTAACTTTTCTTGCTCTTTTTTTTTTTGTTTCGTTTAGTTTTTTTAATGCCCAGCCAGACCTTTTTTTCTCTGCTGGCCAGAGTAATAATTGCAGTATTTTAATCCTTTGAAACGCACATGACGTAATATATACATAGAAAGTGCTTGAATAAGTGACGTAGCCAAAACCCTTACACAAATGATTAAGTACTTATTGCTGCTAAAATATATTTACCTAATGCAATAAGCATCTTGGTGCAATTAAGTCATTGGACAGTAGAAGTAGTCTATCTTGTTATATTTTACAATATGAAATGCATAAATGGTCTGTTAGATGTAATATTTAGTGAGGTATAATGCAGGATATAATGCATCATGGAATACAGAGGCAAATAGTTGTGTGTCCCATCATTTAGCGTTTTTTTAAGTAATTTTGTCTGTCACATTCCAGCTGTTTGGCATGCAAATTAATGGGAGTTATCACGGCCTGATGGGGGCACGTTCACAGTCACAGCTCTTCTTTTATTAGAAGTTTGCAGTACTGTATAACTTGCAAAATGATCTCCATTATTACTGTGCTGTCTTTCTGACTTGACCGCTGCTATACATGGTGGTGTTTCATCACTTGAATATGTGTTTTTTTAAGTGTTCGCCTCAGGTTTTTTTTTTTGTTTGTTTTGTTTCAGTGTTATTTGTTCATATCATTTCCCCAATGTGTATTCCTTTTATGCATCTCCTTAACTGAAGACTAGTAGAAAAACCTGCCCTATATGTTAGATATGGATAACTGTGGGTGTAAATTAATGTTTGCGTTGATGTGTGCAACACTGTGAGCTGTCAAATTATGACTAAGGGGTAAGAATAATTCAGAAATGGTAACTTGCACGTACTTTATCCACTTTCTGTCAAAAGTGATTGTTATCAAACTTCAGCGAGGAGTTTTACCTCTGCACAATTCCATGAAAGCCAATAGAATGAGGTTATGTTGGTTTTGCAATAGTTAAAGTACACTGTATTGAAACAGTCAATAACATTAAATTGAAAAGCAGAGAAAAAGGCTGACAAGCTAATAATGTAATGTTTGCAAATACAAGTTTGAATTTCTATTAAGATTTATTGAAAATTTGTATTTTATACAGCACCCACCAAGGTAAGGAATGTCTGGTCAAAGAGCTCCTGTATTCTGTAACTCAATTAGCCTTTAAACTTGATTAGATTATCTGCCTTCATCTTTTTTGCTAATAAAAGCAAAAACATAATTTTGATAGACTTGGTTTATTTTTTCCTTTTTTGTTTCTTGTTTATTTTTTAATAAGCTGCTGAATTTAAAAAAAAAAAACTTTTGGGGCCACCAAATATTTTGGATCATGCAAAGACTCTCTATATTGTACTGTAGTAATTTTGTAATATTTGTAAGATGACATAGTGGGTGTGACTGGTTACCATTGCTTGAATATGTACATTTGTTCCAATAAATTGTTTACATTACTATGGGCTTCTGTCTTGTATTTTTTTTTTTTTTACTATATTTTGTTACTTTTTATAGTAATCAGTGTGTGGATTTGTGTAATAGAATATGAAGAAACTTAGATGGTTTATTGCATTAACAAAAATGCATCACAAAATTGTAGATAGGAATTTGCATTTAAATGTTACTAGTTATGTAAAATAAAGCATGTAATGAACGCTAAAATCCTCCTGATTTAAAATAAACAACATTCAAGCTGGTTGATGTTGGAGACACAGTGCTACCACACCAGGAAGGTCTTGAGACAATGCCAACTCACCTAATCTCCCAGGGTCGTTTTTTTTACTGGTTTGGTAACTTTAGGTAAGAATCAAAATGTAAACAAATTCATTTCCCACATAAATTAATTTAACTCACAAAGATTAAATATGGGCAGATAAACCTGCTCAGTGGTGCATATTGTACATCCATCTACGTGCGTAGTCCAGTGCACACTCATTCTGGAGCGTATTTTGGCAACTAGCGACAGGAAAGGTACACCTTTGAAAGATTGCTTGTTCAAAAGTTTTTATACAATGTATTTTTTTGGAAAATGTTGCATTTTTTTTTCTTATTATTGCTCATGCATTGTTGGGTCTTTATTAGAGACCAAGAATTAGGAATGCCACAACATTAACTCAGGTGTACAGCAATAGTGTGTAAACAGTATTAGTCGACTGTTACCTTAGTGCTGAATCTACAAATTTACTGAATTTACAAATCCAACAACAGTTTAGGGCAGGAATACATCTGTGACATGTTCGGAGAATATAAACCAAGCAGAGCTCTACAACCCAAAAACCCAGAGAAGCAAACAAATGGAAAAAACTGCCAGGGGAAACTTTCAACAAATGGAGATACTTTTAAAACCAGTTAAAAAAAACACATTTCTTTTCTCATACATGAAATATCCAAGTTAACTTATAACTTTTCTCACTTTTAATCATTTTAATATAATTTAAGATTTTGTTGTGTTGCTGCCTTGTACAACTTTCTGTGGCTTTTTTGCACTATCTGAACTGTGTTTTTTTTATTTAAGGCACTTTGAATTGTTTTGTACATTAAATGTCCTGTACAAATAAGACTTGCCTTACTTTGTAGCTTTACCTAACATTTGCAATGCTTTGCTAGCTTTATTAACAGTTAAAGATAAAATAACGCATCCCTGTATGATATTTTGCTGTACATAGAATTATTTGTTTTACCAATATTTTTTTCCTGGCAATTTTAGGATATGTCAACTCCAAATGGTCTTGCATTTAAAAGATTTCCTGGGATTTTATTTACATATTGACTTCATTTCATTTAATTTGTTTTCTCTCAGATTATCCTACGCTGTTTTAGAGTTCTGGACTCAGGACTCTGAGGAGGATTCACCATTCCATATGACCTGTCGCTACTCATTTTCAGTCTAGTTGATTTCTCGGATTTCTTGTGCGGCGGAGTTGGCTGTGCCTCTTCACACCATCTTCAACAAGAGTCTTCAAACGGGATGTGTTCCAGCCTTGTGGAAGACTTCATGCCTTGTCCCCGTGCCCAAGGTGACAAGGCCTG
>JBAMHX010000021.1:5231339-5245638 GCA_037177515.1 Pseudomugil tenellus
ATATATAAAAAACCCAATAACAGAATACCAAAGCAAAAAGGAAAAAAAAGTTTTGCTTTTATCGTTCTTTCTGTTTTAATGTCGGTTTAGTAAGACAGACACCAAGATGGAAATGTTGTTAATTTGACTTCAAGTGAAATAAAATTAACTTCAAGTGAAGTCATTTGTTGCATTGCCGCACCATAAATATTTTCAATCTGTGTTTTAGAAATTCCAAGACATTGAAGAAAACCACATTCTCCAGTTGAAGGAGATCATTTCCTCATACTCGCAGTCTGTGGATGAAACGCACATCCAGATCGGAGAGGTAAGCATTTCCACCCACATGCGCACATACATCCTCTCAGACATTCCTGTGGGTGGAGTAGGTGTCTTTGTTGACCTGAGCCTGCGCTCACTGTGTTTGCTGTATGTCATATCAATTAGTGTCATCTTTGATCTTGCTAATTATTAAACTGAGAAGCAGGAAATGCTCCATTCATCCTGTTGCCAAGCAATTGTAAACTGATCAAAACTCCCTCTCGGTTTATTGAAAGCACCTTCGGACGTGCAGTTACTTGCCAGATATGGTGTCTCAGACGTTCTGCAATGGTCTCATTGTCTCAGGAAAAGTGTGTTTAAATTTGGAGAAAATTGCATCAAGTGCAGTTGTGAAGGCTTTCAAACATCATTCGGAACAACATTAGTCAATTTGTAATGTTAACCAGAGATTTCTTTTCATTTATTTGTCTAGTAATCAATTATTTTTGCCACACAGAATAAATCATGACTAACTACAGCCTGCTGCTCTGTTGTATTAATCTGCAGCTTTACTGCACTTCACTGTAGAATTTTTTTGGTGCCTGTAGGGGGCATCACAGCTCCACCGAATAACCCCACTCTTGCCTGCTTTGTGGTAAGTTTGAAAGAATGAAGTGTGACAGGAAACTGCAGGTTCATCTACTCCATGCTTCCTGCTGCTGTGCCTCAGATGCTGCTTGCATTGGCAGGTGGTTGGTCTTCCCAAACCACAAAGTCTAGAGCTGTTTGACATATTGTGGCTTGATGATAATTAAATATTGGCAGTGCCATTGTTTGATCACATGTTAGAGGATGAGGGAGGCAGAAGGCAGCGTCTTTGCTTGCCTGTTTTCCCAGCGATGAGGACTTTTGCCTGCACTTTTATTTTAAAAATAAACCACGAGCTTTGCTATTTAACCATCCACCCATAACTCACAGGTTTCATACAGATGGAGAACAATCTGCCATGTTATTTATATATAATGTTATTTACTTTTTAGGATGCACCAAACGTGATGTAAGATAATATTAAAACCAAAGCAGTCATATTTAAAAAAACATCTTATATGTGCTGCCATCTTCCACAGATTTGAGTTAATTTGGTTTAGCGTGAGAGGTTTAGAAAGTTAGGACAAGAACAAAAGAGTGAGCGATGTAAAGTAGAGCAGCACCTTATAATGGAAAGGAATTTAATTTCTGAACAGAGCAAAGTGTCAACGGCTGTTCAGTGTTTAGCAGAATGAAACTCATGCAGCAGCAGGTGTGCCGATTGTGTGCGTGTTGTGTTTGTAAGTGAGCATTTGTGTGCGAGCGAGGGTACCTTCAAGGCAGATGCATGTTTTGGTTTTGAGCACATGGCCCAGGGTCGCACAGGGATGAGGTCTTTCTGTAAGTGTGCATGTGTAGTGTGTGTGTGTGTGTGTGCGCGTGTGTGTAAGATGAATGGACCAGGCAGGTTGATGACATTAGTGGCCGCCATCATGGCAGAGGCACCTGACAGATTGCGTGTGCTGCTCTGAGCATACCTCCTCACCGTGGCAACCTCCCTGCTGCCTCACCTCATCACTCCCACCCCTCCCCCACCATCCTCTCCTGTCAGGACATAGAGGGCTAATGCACTCCACTTCACCACTGAAGCTCAGAGGGTGAGGGATTGGGGGTGGGGGTGGGGGGGCAGGCAGACATCAATGTGTGTGCGTGTTTCTTTGATAATGGAGCGACTCTGCGCTTACAGTATCACGCACATCTAAATGGTTTGTTGAGATGGCACAATCAGCCACTGTTCTTCATCTACAAGCCAAACATATCCCCCCCCCACCCTTCAGTAAACACACTGACATAAAAAATAAACAAGCAAACAAACACTAACCTTCATCCGATAGTGCCCAAGGGGTTAGAGTGCCAGTAACAATTACAGTGGACTGACGGTGAAGTTCAGAATGTTTTTCCTACGTCTTGTAATCAAGCTAAATGATATAGATATTAATTAAAAGGCTGAGAAGCTCAAATTAAACTAACAATAATTGCCTCTATTTCTGATGCCATGAATTGTGCCCATAAAGGGGAGATGCTAAATGCTGCTTTCAGGGATGTATTCATATCCACACTTAAAACAAATAGCTAACCAATACGTATATTGCTGATTTAAAGGGATAGAGATAGGCAATCCCATTTCTCCCTGCAATAAATGGAAGTTATATGTTAAGTTTTATCAGCCATTAAGAAATAAACTACACTATATTCTAGTTTATGAAGAAAATAGATTTACTTTTTATTTTCTGTAGAAAAATACTGATATAGTTGGATAATGAAAAATAATTTAGGGTATGAATTGTATCACTTGCAATACCCATCAGTTTTTAAATGGAATCTCACCTTTTTTCACTCAAATATACATCCATCCATTATCTGTACTGCTTATTCCAGTAAAGTTTCACAGGTAAATGGAGTCTATCCCAGCAAACATTGGGCGAGAGGCGGGTTACACCCTGTACAATTCACCAGTCCATTACTGGGCTCAAATAAACTTCTGGGAAGTTTCATATAGTTTATACTCGGAAAAAAAGCATGTAATGGTCCTCTTAGGGATATTGTCACTGGGGGTATCTTTGCAAGTACTACTCCACTGAAAATCCTTTGTACCTCTAAAGGTACAATTACTTTATTTTATAAGTGTATGATCACGAAGAAATGTAGTGATTAAGTTGTAAATATTGGATTTCAATAGTCAGTCATCTGACTATAGAGGAAGTCCAGTACTGTTACCATGACTTGGAACCAAAATGCCCCAAAGCATCAACTAGTGGCAGAAAATATCGAGGCTTTTAATATTTTTTTGACAAACTTTTTGCCATTGTAATTATGATCAAATGTTGTGATCTGCTGATGTCTAGAGTGGTGTTATGATGGTTACAGCCATCTTACATATTTAGAGTTAATAGTAAAGCCAGTTCAATTGAGAAACATTAGAAACTTGAATTTAAGATGAGATTTGTCCGAATATCTCAGTCTTAACCAGTACAAATGGATGGAACTATACTAAATAATACTAACCAAACTCTTGGGATCATGATAATCATTATAGTAGTAATACTTTGAATAAATAAGGTATTTTTACAACTTTGTGCTGCACATTTATTTATTTTCAAAATAATGATGGGTAATGAAGCTATGAATAGATCACGAGTAAATCCCTGAATAAATGTAAAAATTTGTCATTTATTCCAGAAATTCTGTTTTTCATGTTAATAAGCTGAACAAACCTTCATATTTGTGATCAGCAAGGCTAACGGTCGTATTTTTCTTCTAAACTTTGTAGGTCCACAGTGAATTTGTGAGAAACATAGAAAACACGTCTTTGGAGAGTTTAATACAGAAACTGGCCGAAAGCAAAGGAACGGGAAAGGACAGGCCAGGTAAGCCGCCAGAATCTCTTCACTGTTTGACTTTTGTCTGTGTCACCAAATTTTGTCCAAATGTACACGCTTTCTACCTGATCCTGCTTTGAGAAGCGGGGAGGGGTGTATAGAGAGGGGCAATTAGAAGTAAAAGAGGGCCATCAGAGGCAATCATAGTAATCTGCTGTAAAGGAAGGCCGGCTTGACATTCCAGTAAGCATGTGACACACGGAGCTTTGCTGTGCTTGTAGACTAAGCAGGCGTAACCAACTTTTTGAAGAGGTCAGAGCTCAACAATGACTCTTGCGTAAACTTTGCCATGCTGCTATAATCAAGGGAATACTCCTCAGATGGCTTGAGCTCTACCCCCTCACCTCCCTGTTTTTCACACGCACATACACACCCACACATCCGTATCTCCAATGCTACTCTGAGCAAATTAAAGGACGTAACAAGTATAGCCTGAAATCAATGACTCAGCAGCCTCTGTACTTGTACTACATTACGCCAGGTCACGAGCTTTAATGGTTCACCTCCACTGTGTTTGTGTGTACACAAATAGTGACCCCTGTGTCCAAACACTGCACCCAACGAGTGGTGGCCTTCATTTGTTTGGACAGGAGAATTAATTGAGGTTGAAAAAACGGTCAGAAAATTCCTCCCGTATCAAGCTGTTCATTAGGGATTGCAAAGCAGCTCCGGCCCTGTCAGAAAAATAACCTGTCTGTCCCCTGATGAAATAGCTGAACGGATGGGCGGTCCAGGGCCTTTAGAGAGAGAGAGAGGTTGAATAAACTTTCTATTGCGGAAACAATCCCAAAGTGACACGCTGCGAGGCAGGGGGGTTCGGAGTGTTCAACGATATCCAGCTGAGCTGTCAACTGGCTGTGGGCCAGACACGCAAACCCCCCTCCGCCCCTCTTCCACTCCCAGTGCCATGTGAAGCATATGCAATTTAAAAAACCATTTTCCGCTCATGCGTGTCTGCTTGCTTCCCTCACAGAGAGCAGGAAGAAAAGAAACATCTTCCCCTGTATAAACAAAGTCGTCTGTCTGTTTGGGAGATGTTTAAACAATTCCTAATGTCTGTCCGGATTTCTGTAATATTCGCATGTGTGCTGTTTGGATTTTTTTTTTCTTTGCACTTGGTGAGCATAAATGTTGTCAGATGCAATCGCAAGATGCTAGCGGCAAAGCGTTTCTGCTCTGCCTGGGTCTTCTTTATATTTTCCAGAAATTCTTCCACCTAGATTTGTTTGATTAATCTAGCAACTGATGAAATAATGAAAACTGATGTCACGAGTACAGAAATACCCATAATATTTGTATCTGTTTTGTGTCTATTACGGCGCCTGAAAGGAAATGATGAAACTATAGTATCCGTGTCCATCCCACTTCCTGCTGTGACACAGAGTTCTTGAATGAGCGTGCTGATTTTGTTTTGATTGGCATGAAACTTCCTCCGCATTCATTCGTGCTGCCATTGTGTATTTGCCAGTCGTGAAGAGGCCTGATATTGCACAGTAGAGTAGATCGGTCATTGGTGTACTTTATCCACTTCACTTGGCGTGATGCATGCCTCTCGTGACTCGCCGCTTCCCTGCGCTTCACTCAGCATTGCACACGCCAAACAATGCATCAATTCTGCTCGCGACTGGCATCCTCTGGGGACACCACATCGAACCACTGCTGTTGTATGCATTTTGAGTTAAAATATCATTAGCTTTGTTGTTTTCAGGTCAAGTCATGTTAGTGTAGCAGGAGTGTTGCCGGAGGGCTCTGCCCCATCTTTTTGCCTTTGTCTATGTCACTCTTCTGCTCATCTTGTTGCTTAGCTTATGAGCTATAAAGCATGCAGTGTATCTGTGTATGTCTGGTATGATTGCAAGCACAGGATGCACATCCTCTTCTGACTCAACTGTGTTACTGCAGGACCAGTAATGCTGCAGTGTAAATGTAAAGCACACTACTTTGGCAAAGGTCAAGGCTTTCGGCTTGTTTCATTCTTTAGCCGAGGCGTCTTTCTATGTAGCACAACAGCAGCACAAACTGACACAAGAAGCCCCCGTGTCTCCTGAACCAACGTGGATCCACATTGCATGTCTTGCCTCAAGTTGTCTTGCAACGTTTAGCATGAGAGTTTGTGTGAATTTGTCTCTGTCACATCTCTTTGAAAAAGGCCTCAGTAAATATTTCTGGAGTGACACATGAAGCGTGACAGTGAAGTGCGGTGCCTTGGGGGTAAAAGTGCATAATTAATAGGCATTAAATTAAGTGTAAACTTAGTTTTTTTTTAGCCGTTTTTTTGTCTTGTGATTGATATATTTGAATAGCCAAAAGAAATGTTATTTCATGCTAATATAAACTCATGGCTGGTTATGTTAACAGTGATATTATTATTATTAGTTGGAACTGCTAATAACACATCTGTAGGTCACTGTGCCTGCGATTTGAGGTTTTTTTTTTTCATGCATACCAGAATTAATAAGAAAAAAGAACTTTTCTTAAGCCTGAGGGACGGATTTGTCTATGTGGCTTTAAACACTTTGTTGTATGTAATTATGGGCTTTTTTGTCTTCCAGTAATATGGTTATGTGCTTTGTATGTCTCATGTTAGTCAGTTAAGTTCCAGCTCAGTGTGAACTTCACGCCTGCAGTTTGCTGTGCATACCACCGCTGCAATTGCCACATAATCTTGGTGCTTTGTGTCACCAGGAGGGACGATCACATCTCTGGGAGGGCCACCAGACACACAGTTGACTCTGCTATTGACCCTGTCTGCCCTCTGGGACAGGCCCTGCCCTGTTTACACACACATTCTGCGCAGCATGCCAGACTGCATGTTGTGTGTTTGTGATTCTATGTGTGTTTGTGTGCGATGGTTGCGTGATGCACATTCATAGGATACGCAGTAGTTGGTCATTGACCCTTTCTGTGCCAACTGAACCTAAATGAATTTCTTTGCTCTCATTAGGACCCATCGAGTTTGAGGAGTGCAATACAGCTATTGCAATAGAAGGTATGTTTTTATGCAATGTACATCAGTGTTTAACAGATACACTTTCAGTAAGTTGAGAAGATAATAAATCAGATATTCTTGAAATATTTTTTTTTCTTTTTGCATTAAGGGGCCAAACCCAGAAGGAGAAAACCATTTGGCATCCCAGGTCGTAGGAAAGACAAGGACACAGACTCCACGTAAGTGAGGACATCAGTTACAGTACAATATGTTCCTTTTTTTAACTTGAAATATGTACATTTTTCATCACTATGTGCCTGTTTTTTTACTTCCAGGGAGTCAACAGAAGTTGAAGCTGCTGTGAGTATAATTTTCCTCACAACAGACAGTAGCTGCATTGTTTGAGCTGACTCCTTTAGAACTGTTTTACATTGACCAGCTAGACTGCAGGAGATGGACAAAAGCTTTTGTTTGTTAAGTTTACTCTGCTCTGTATTTTGCTGCTTAAACGTGTGACTCTCTCTCTCTCTCTCTCTGATTGCTCTTGTTTGTTTTAAAGATTTGTTCACTCATTCATTTTTTCTTCGTTTGTGCATGTAGAACACAGCCAACGGTGCTCCCCCTGGATATTTTGGATCCATTGACATCCAAAATGCTGTAAGCAAGCTAATGACTTCACACCTGCCAATAAACACACATATATACACGCATGCAGTATTTTCTCTGGATTAAATGTTGTCTATTTGCTCTAATATATATATAAAATAATTCATGTATGAGGGAGAATTCATGCAATTGTATCAATCTTAAGCAAAATATTCTTTTTTCCAAAATAAAAAAAATAATAAAAATGATGCATGGTTAATTTGAGTAAAATGCAAATAATAATAATGAATGAATTAATCATAAGAGAGGGAGAGAAGTTTTTGTGTTCCTTTTATTCATCACCTAAAAAATAAATTATTTTTGGTTTATCGACCAATTATTAAATTACTTGATCTACGTTTAAATCTGAAACAAAAATCTAAAGTTAATTTTGAAAGTTAAATTGTTGTACCTCTTCAAATTTTAGTTTTACTCACTAAAATTTTTTATTTAACAGTGTGAGATAAATATTTTCTCATTTGCAGTTTTAAGCTAAATTATGAATTAAGATAATATTTGTTAAATGTGTAAAAACAAGTATATTAAAGTTAGTTATCCGCCTTAGAATTAATGTAGAAACACATACACACTTAATTTGACTTTTATCTGATCAAACAGATTTATAAAATTGCTCTTTTCTTGTGTTTTTTACAGAATGTTCCTCAAGTTGACGCTGAGGGTTTCTGTATCAGGCCAGAAGTAAATGAAAATGATATCCTTTGTGAAATGACTGACTTGGCTTAGCATTTTTAACCTACCTGTAGCATCCCGGCGAAGCTAAAGAAGACTAGACTAATGGATGATATCCTTTTATTCCCTCGCTTTGTATTTTCTTTCCTTAACAATGTTGCTTACATGCCAAAGAAAATTCCTTTTATTCATCCAGCGACTCAGAAGATGAAGATGAGCCCAGGAAGTTTCACGTGCAGATCAAGCCTGCACAGCCAAATAACGGCACGCATCAGAACCGGGCAAATATTGATGAGCTCAAGGCTTCCATAGGAAACATCATCCTGTCACCTTCGACCTCGGTATGGCTTTATGACATTCTGAAAACAGCAGCTTATCCCAGAAAAAACCTGTTGATGTCTTACTCTGGTACTGCTCTGTCTCTGGAACACTAGAGGGCAACAGGAGAATATCTAAGATCTGTTAGGGAGGAGGAAAACCATTTAGCCATGAACATACGCCATTAGTTAAGCTTATTTTATTTACATTAGAAGCAATATGTCGTGTCTAATTTAGCTTAAATGCCACGCTGGTCTCTGATTCATTAAAAGTCCTGTTCACACTCTTTTCTTGTTTTGTTTTTGCTCAGAATTTGGTTTCATGTCAAACGACTTTGAGTTGGATCCTGTTTTATTTTCTTATCTTTAAAAACAAATATTAAGATCTCAGGATCAAGTTCAGAGTTAAACTTCTGATGATGTTGGACTCGCACATAAGCTCTCAGCTTTCCGTACAGCTACTTTAGGGAGATTTTTTTTTTTTAGCAGAAAACACACGAAAAACGCATGCACACACACTTGTACATGCACACGGATCCAAATCTGATCCGTGACCTCACTCACACAGGCCTTCATTCAGCTCCTCGTCCCCCACCATCATTCAATCTCTGAATCAACTCTGCTGTTGTATGAAAATAGCAACCGTCATTACAATTTAAAACCACTACTGCTTGTGTGCACACATAACATAGTCAGTGTGAGTGTGCACTGAGCTGTTGTTGTAAATGTTGTTGGAGCATCTGAGGAGGCATACCGGGTGTTGCAAAGGAACTCTCGTGGGTTTCACTGAACCAGTGTCACGACATCTCCTCCTAAGTCTCTTTTTTTACTCTGTGCTTTTGCTGATTTTTACTTTTTTTTGCTTTTTTTGGGTTTCTGTTAGAGCCCACTTGCTTTTAGACAAGACTTTCCTGTGGTTTGTATATAAATACTTGGTGGAGTTAGTTGCTTAGTTTTTCCAAATGTTTAGCATTTTTCCAGATGAATTAATGATCAGGTTAACTTATAAGCTAATGGAGGATTTCTTTTTTGTAAGATTTAAGGATATTCTCTCTTTGGAAGATTATAATTTGTTTGTTGCAGCTTAGTTTTGGTTGTTTCTAAGATTCAAAACCGCAATAACCCTGAAAATACAAAACAGACCACTGTTGATTTGCAATTAAATACCAGCTTTGTTATTAGATAATATTTGCCTTCCACTCTGCCTTTTGAGTCTTTACCCGCCCCACCACCACACACACACACACACACACACACACACACACACACACACACACACACATCCTCAGCTTCTTTTTCTTTTTCTGTTCTTTTGCATTCACAGAGAGGTTAAGGAATTAAAGTTAAAACATTCCTCCAAGGTGGTGCCGACTGTTGCATCATCTGGAGTAAATTATTGACCGATGTTCTTTTTTCCCCCCTCTGCTCATTTTTCTGTCTTTTTCATTTCTCCTCCTGTTTGGTTCTCTCTCCATGGTGTTCCCTTTATTGAAATAGCAATGGAAGTCGTGTGTGTATATATGTGTGTGTGTGGCCAGCAAGAGCAGTAATTGAACCCATTTGCCGCTTAGCGCCTGTGGGACTAAACCCCGGCCTCACAGCTCTACGGTGGTTAAACGTTTTGCTATGTTCCTTAAACCCATTTTGTTTCTTTTTCTCTCCCCCATCCTCCCTTGACAACTCCCCTAACCTTTCTTCTTGTAAGAAATTGTTTTTTTATTAAAACTGATGCTCTTAGTTTCTTTCGGTTTGGCTGTCCTCAAGCGTATATCTTGCGTATCTTATGTTTCGCAGCAGGACGTGGCAGATTTATGTCCGGAAAAAAAAAGCTCTCTGAAGGAAGTTGTTGAAGTGTTGGGGGCATGCTCTCTGTTGTCCCTGACTGATCGTTGCGTGGGCTTAGATACACAGTTCTGTGCTGCTAAATTTTTCATCCTAAGTTTAATGTCTGGTATGCAAGGGTCCAGAGTGATCCTGTGATTTACTGCTTTCAGCTCTGAAGAAGAAACTTCTGTCTACCACTGGGAATAATTAATAAAATCATTTTCAGCTTCTAAATATATTAATTAGTATTTTATATGAATAGATAGATTTCTTCATGAAAATAATTTAAGGACTGAGAATTTGAGTGATTAAGTCTATATAAAACTGCAAGTGTGAATGTTTGAGAAGTTTGAGCTTCCACAGGTTGCAGATTCCTCAGAGAGGATCAATGACCCATAAAATGGTGCATTCCACTTTGTAAAAAAAGCATTTAAAATGTCTTGTGTGGAGAATGATCGCATCTCTCTCATCAGTCTGGGCTTTTTTTTACCAAAACTCTGGAAAGTAGCAGTCTGAAATTCATTTTAAACCCTGCTGAGTAATTTATGTCTGTTTTTTGTTTTGTTTTTAGGGACAGATGCGGAGGAACCAGTCCAGTAAGTTCTGTTTTTTTTCTTTTTTTTTCTCAAAGACAGAGTGGGTAGGGGCGGTTCGGATCTTCTCATTTTTCTTGGCTCAAGTTGTTCTTAAAGAGGTTGTATCAAAAAAAGTAAAAACAGAAGTGAAACCAAAATCAATACATCAAGCAAAACAACAAAAAAGTTGATGAATGCTTTTTTTTCATAAATTAATAGGCCATGCATATTTTCATACATTGTTGGTATTAAGATTGTTTAATTAGCTGTTTTTAATGACCTATTTCCTTAAACAATTCTTTCTTTTGGTCAAACTTTACCATTGTTTAATTAGCTGTTTAAAGTTTAACATTTTTGTAAAAACCTCAATTAAATTATTTAGTGTGTGTTAGTTCATAAAATAAGCAAATTAACCTTAAAACAACTATTTAAACTTTTTTCCAGAATGATTGAAAAAAAAAGTTTCTATGGATAACAAAAGGTTTTCAGACAAAGCATATTTATTGTAATACAGGTATTTATAAATCACTGGTATTTTTTTTTATTTATTTTTTTATTTTTTGCTTTCCTTAAACAATTTTTTGCCACAAAGTTACCAAATTTAGCGACCAGTGACAGTTATAAAGGGCGGAAAATGAACGATTTAAACTTTATTCCCATATTTTGTCTACAGGCAGGTTGTTTTAAACAAAAGTCTGCTGCTTTGTCTGCAGTGCCCTGCACAGCACTGCCACAGCAAAAGGCAACATGATATTTTACTTTGAACATTTAAATCAACACCACATGTGTTGATGTGTTATGTGTAATGTCAGATCTGAATGCCAACCAAAGCAATAATGTATTTAATGTTAAATGAATGGATGAGAATAATAATCATTAACTTTAGTTGGATTGATAGAAAATGTAACTTTCACAAATATGAAACATTAAAATTATACTTATTTTATCTTCTACGCAGCTGAATAATCCTGCAAAATCCTGAGTATTTTGCCTTTTTCTCTTAATCATTTTTTAACAAAGCTATATTTATTAGGTAAAATGTAAAGTTAAATTATTTTTCCCCTTTCTGAAACAATGAAATAACTGAGGAAACATTTCCCCACACCGATGGCATTGATAGATGTATACTTTACATACGCTCAGGGTCCCCAAGGGTACCCACAATAAGCTCTAAGGCACAGAGCTCTGGTGAGTATGTTTTTCACTATAGTAGTTGGCCTACAACCCCGCCTTCTCCTTCACCCCCAATACCTGCCACGGCCCTCATCTCTCTGCCCTCTCACGGGAACCTTTCACACAGCTTCTGCAGTCATCCGACTCCAGCTAACATGACTGACACCGTGTCCACTCACAGCAAATTTTCAGTCTGAGTTTGACAAATTTACTCACATTTGTTGCTTGAAATTTGGGTTCTTTTGGATTCATCTTCCTACCTTTGGTGCTTAGGTGCTGCTTCAAGTTGATTATATGAATATTTGAAATGGATAAAAGGGGTATGAAATAACAAGAAATTCCTGATTTCCCTCTCTTTTTTTATTCAAAATACTGTATGTAATCACTGCAGCTTTTAAAGTCATTAAAAACACAGTGTAACGGTGTGTCTCAATCCTTTTCTTGCCTCCAGGGATTAATAAAATATCTATTATTATTATTATTATTATTATTATTTTAAATGTACTTTCCTGTAATGAAAGTTTGATTTTGTGAGGTAGAAATAACAGGTTTTCCTATTTATATCTACCGTATATATGGAAATATGTAGTAACAGCTATAAACAATTTTTATTCTTTCTTTCAAAGCCATTTAGTTTTGGTGTTTAAGGTGTCTTGTCTTGAAATAATAAAATGATGCTTTTAACCCTACATGGTAAAAATCCCTGATTTGGTTTTTCATGGGACTTTCTCACCTGCTGTAAATGTATGGTTTCTGTCATCCCTCTTTATTTGCAAAATCAAAATGTAATGTTTGTGGTTCTTTCATTGCAGACGATGAACTAGCAAAGTCCAGAGTACCCGCATCATACGAGTGAGTCAAACATCAAAACATCCGTCATGCCTATTCATTACTGATTTTCATATTTATATCTGCTTAAAGAATCTGTTCTGCTTTGTCCTTTAAATGTAACAACATTTGTCTATTTCTCGCAAACTCTGCCAGACTGACTAATAATGACCTTCTGTCTCTGGACCCACTGAGCCCGGCCCTGCCAGTCGGATCTTCCTCCACTGTATCATCATCAGCAGGTAACCTCCTTAATCAGGATCGTGCACAGATATATTCCTTCACTTTTAAAATGTTCTTTGTCTTTGCTGTCTGTTATTAGAAATTATTCAAATGTTCAAAGTTATTTGGTTAGGTTTGACTTCAACTATAAAACTTAATTTTATACCAGAATAAATTTTTGTTGAACCTAATGTGTTGTCATAACACACTTCAAGACCAGCTGAAATGAATAAAACTTTCAGTTTTTCTCTGAACCCAGTCAACTAAACAAAATCTTAAATATTAACGTTGTTATTATAGATTATGATATATGTACATGTGACTTGGGAAAATCTGGTGAGTTTTTTTCTCTTTTAATATGACTATAAATAATTCTGATTTTTACTACTGTGCTGTACAATGGAGCAACATGTCAGTCCAAGTTTAGACTCCCCAAAGGGTCACTGTAGTTCACCTTATCTAATAGCAAGAATAAAATCAAATTGACTTTTTTTGGTTCTTGAAAGCATATCATCTCTCATCTAAACAACAAATCCACTCACGGGAAGACAATTAAGATTACGTTAATTCCTCCTAATATCCTATTTCATCAAGGAAACTGTTGTGTAATTTAAGCAGAGGATTACACAGTCACTTTATCTGTACGACTCGAAAGTTAGTTTTTAATCTTCACAGCCCTAATGCCAGCTTCATTGGTTTAGCTTTTTATATTGAATTTACTTGTTGAAAAAGGCACACTATTAGGGTTTAATAAACTTCGCTACACATGCACAGATCTAAGTGTGCTACAAAATGAGCCTACCAGCTAATTAGGATCTCTTGGCAGGTCACAACAATACACATAACAACAAGATACAATCAATAAAAGGTAAAATGCTAACTAATTACAGTAAATGTTGTATATCTACAAGAGTTAAAGTGCATATCTAAAATCCGGTTTGAGTGGAGTCTTAGAAATGTAAAATAAAACACAAACACGCAATCATCTACTTACAAAGTAATAATGTTTGATGCATTCATTATATGTATATGCCAACGTGTTATCCTCTTGACAAGATATGCAAGTAAAGCAGAAATAAATCACTTGACACAAAAGCAGTTATCTGTCTCTCAAAACTGCTTCTTTTCAAATAAAGACAGATTTTTTTCCATGATTTTTGTTAAACTTTATCGATGCAACCCAGTCACTTTCCCTTGCAGGTATAGAATCGGTTACATTAGCTTAATTGTAAAAACAAACTTCCTTAACTTGACATTTAAATTATTAAAAAAGGAAATTATTACAAATAATTAATATTAAATATAATTTAAATTAATAAAAAGTAACCATATTTGAAGCTGGATTAAGTTGGGAGAAAGCATGATTGTGTTATGTCAACACGTATCCTG
>JBAMHX010000021.1:5245738-5257766 GCA_037177515.1 Pseudomugil tenellus
TGTCTTGCTTCCCAATTAGACCGTTTGAACTGAACAAAAGAAAGGCACGCTTGTGCTTCATTAATAAATCTACTGTCAAAGTGGAGATAGAGCAAGAAAAAAAGAAAAAAAATCTGAGTAACATTTCTCTTTTTTTTATCATCCTGTTTATATTTTACCCTCTGTGTTCAGACCACCACTCTCAACGTTTTTCTTTGCGTCTGCATGTTTTTACACACATTACATGACTAGATAACATCTGTATGCCTGTACTAATCTTTGTGTTGTATGAATGCTTTCTTTGACATACAAAACATTACATTTATTTTCTTGCTTGACACAAGTGTTTAAACAGAGTGACATTAGCACTGACCCATTACCCAGGTTAAACATAATCCACAGTTAATTGGCACCTCGTTGAGGTCAAAGGGTCAGCTATAAAGCCCACTGGCACGTATGTTGCCAAACATTGTCTCGTTACTGTCAAAGGTCTCAGCTTAAAAGTCAAAAGAGCATCTAAAAAGTGCCCTGATTAGTATATGGTGATGAGATTAAACTACCCGCTTCCATACTTAAAGTCTGTGTACAGTGCAGCTGTGTTACGACCTTCAAACGTACACATGGTGTATCATGCAAGTTTAGTCTTTGAAGTATAAAAAATGTATTTTCCTGAATATGAATCATATTGTTTGGTTTAATACATTTTATTGTTCTTTTAATTTTTATTTGATTAATTGTTTACTTGACTTGGTTGTTGTTGGTATGCCATTTTGTGACCAGATTTATTGTTGGTTTTATCATTTTTTTTTACCTGTTCTTGTCAGACCTTGCTTCTATCTTCTTTTCAATCTCTTCATCTCCATCTTTTCTGATGAATGACTCTGACATCTTTGTGCCAGAGGCACCAGGTAAAATGTGTGACATTGACAAACTCACAAAGTCACACTGATCATCCAAGTTTCTGCATGATTTCAATTCATTTAATGAATGTTTGTTTCTCTTTATGTTAACATTTGAGTTTTCTTAGATTCACATAGACCAATTAAATTCAAATCCAAGAAATACACAAGGGCAATTTTTATTACAATTGTGACATTGTAATGAATAAAATGGGGAAATTCAACATTTGAAAAATATTTTGGGAAAAAAACATTATCCAAAAATCACTGAATGTGGTAAGAAAATGTGTAGAAAATAAAAGGAAACGCAACAAACGACTCAATGAGACAAAAAAGCTACACTAACAAACAGCAGATGATTAGTGCACTCTGGGCATTTTTCTCTCATGGATGAGTTTATGTAATTTCATAAAAGGAAGAGAAGAAGTCAACATCTTTTCTTTGTGAGAGGCTCAACTATGACCATTTTTTTTTTGAATACCAAGACAAAAAAGAAAATGTGTTTGAATGCTGACTGGATCTTTGTCATTGTGGCTTCATCCAAAAAGAAAAAAAAAACTAAAACAAAAAAACTCTTGAAAATAGTTTTATGTTTATGCGTAGCCCTAATTATCACACACCGTATTAGGTGTCACTAAAAGGATGGAGCCATAATAATTTTGTAATTTCACTTCATCACTAACTATATTTGGCTAACTGCTAGTCACTCCTACTACTTCCAACTGCACTCTATAATCCAGATTGGTGCAGAATTTTTTGATAAGCTCTAAATGCATGTTGTGACAGTAAGGTTTTTGCATTCTTTTCATTAAAAAGGTGATGAAAATTATTCATTTGTCATTAGCAGTACAAAAATAAATTCTATAAGAGTACAAAATTAGTGTATATGTAACATTTTGACTGACTGTCTGATCAATTTGCTTTGTATTTGTTATGTTTACTGCATATGTCAATCAAACTGCCTTCAGCTCACATGATGCCACAGCAAGAGCACTCTCCTCCCTTGGCAGAGCGCCTGCAATCCAAAGAAGTCCCCTCTTTCTCTTCATCCACTTCTTCTCCCTGGGATTCACCCGAAAACCCCTTCCAGGCACTTAAACCTGCACCAGCGAGGGCCCAGAGTGCTCCTCTCACACAGCCCACAGAGCCAGTTGACCCCATCAAAAGCCCGACTACTGCCAGCCCTCCGAAGAGCGCCGACACCTTTTCTTCCGTGTCCTGGTCCCAGAGCCAGTGGATTGCTTTCAGTGATAACTTCCCTCCGATGTGCCGACATGGTTCGGGGTCTTCGGTAAAGGAGCTCCAGAGGTTGCAGTCAGGCGCTGGCAGGTCGAGCCGTTTCCCGTCTGATGAATCTGCAGACGCTTGCTACAAATCTGCAGGTTGTAAAGAAGATGGCAACCTCTGTTACTCTGACGTCTTCACTGATAGGGCAATGGCTGCAGCCCCAGCATGCAAAATATTCAATGGTAACAATACTGATGCAAGATACATGCTTCATGCCTGAGGTTTGGTTTTTTTTTTTTTTTATTATTTTATCTTTATTTCTGTTCCTCTTATTTATTGAAAGAATTTGATCATGTAATGTATATGATTTTTTTTCTATTGTTTTTTATTGTTTTTATGTTTTTTATGTTGTTGATGTCTGCATCACATACTGCCTGATTTGCAATGTATTTGTCTCGGTTTCCTTTTAGTAACATATATGTTTTGGAATATTTTAAGTTATTTGCTTGTTGTGATTTTGTTTATGTTTCTTACTATTTCATATTTTGCTCTTTTGTATCGAACCTTTTGTTATGATGCATGAGTGTTCTGCATTAACTGCAAGTTATAACACATCCTTGTTTTGCCAACAATGCTTAACTTCCACTCACCAGGAGGACCTTTATGTTTTTTTTCTTTCTAGTGCCAGTACCAAACCGACCTACCACCCCGCTGGCAGCTGGAGGCCTTGTGCCCCCACCTAGGCCCTCCTCCAGGCCTAAACTTCCCACTGGAAAACTTACTGGAATCAATGAAATTGTATGTAACTATCTACAAGATTAGTCACCCTGCCTCATATTTTTTAATTTCACAGTTTGCTAATCTGTTTTAAAGCTGATTTCAGTTCTTGCTTGGAGTATTTTTGCATGCTACTGTAGCCTGCTGTATTTTTGCAGCACATGATTGATTAAAACTAGAAATACACTCAGAAGAATTCTGTTTGAATCCCTCAACCTAGGTACGACCATTCAGTCCACCAAAAGCACTGAATTCCAGCCCTCCTCCTCCGACCGCACCACTTGCTCGGGCTGAGAGTTCCTCCTCTTTGTCCTCGAATGCCTCATTCAGTGCTGGCAACACTCCCACTGTTGGTAGGCTTTTATTGTTTAAGGAATCTCTTTCCTCAGATTATTTTGTCCTCATTTTCCTCAGCCCCTCATCAACCTTTGTCTCTGCACCACAACTTCTTGTTGTCTCCATCTTCCTTTGGTTTTCCGCTTCTACTCCTGTCCTCATAGGAGCTGAGGTCACATTTGCTCCTCCCCTCTTCTCCCTAGAGCCAGAGCTGCTCACCTTTTCTCCTCCTTTTCTTCTAAACCATAGTGAGTCTGCGTCTCCAAACATATTTTCCCAAGAGACTCCTCTTTCCACACTGATGCTTTCATTCACCATCTCTACCCTCCATTCATATTACTGATGTAAAGAATATTATCTGTAGGCAATGTTGTTCATTTAACTGTAATCCGCATCATCACATGTTTAGAAAACTGGCTTCCACACATGCTCAGCATCATCTCTCATTACTTTCTGGCTTTGTGTATCTCTTCCTCTCTATGTCTTTAATTTGGTATAAAGAGGATGATGTGTTTATCGCAAAGCTACCCTCTTTTGAGAAGCGGTGTGAAACTCCAGCAGGTATGATTGAAGTTCATACTGGAAGACTCAGCAATGCATTTAGCTAAAATAAAAAGCAAGCAAACACACATAAACCAACTAACACTAGTTTGTTGAATGTACTGGATGAATAAAGATTGAATATGTTGCTTTGCAATGGTTGCAGGTATGTTTTCTGCATCCTTTCCTAACATAAAAAGACTTGTTTTACTTGAAATAATAATACTTTTAAAATGCTGCTTGAGGTCGCTCTGACTGTCTAATCATATGCAGTGAAACTAAAGCAGCTGTCATATAAATATCTTAAAAAAAGAAAAAAAAACGTACTAATTTGCAGTGTTTGAATGGCTGACCTTATAAAAAGCAATGATTATGTAACCCTGCTTTGCACGATTAAACCTTCCTAATTCTGACAGTTTGAACTGTTTTTGAAATTCTCACTTGCAGCTGCGGCAACTGTCCCTTAACTCTGTGTCTCTCTCATTCTCAGGGACGTCTCGTGGTCCCAGCCCTGTGACCCTGGGATCCCAAGATGCATTGCCCATTGCTGTGGCCTTTACAGAATCGGTTAATGCCTACTTCAAAGGAGCTGATCCCACTAAGTGAGTCTCCCGTGATGTGCTTGAAAGCCCCACCCTAAACTTTCATAATATTTTCTCTCTTTAGAGTGTAACTACATTACATACACTATGTTGAGTTTTACAGTTTATTGCGGTAGATTTCACTTTGGCTTACCCAGTCTGCACACTTAGTGAGCTTTCGGTTGTGCCTTTTACAGAGTGTTATCTCCTGCTCGCGCTGCATGTGTGGAATGTTTTGCGTGAGTCTGACACCATTCTTTCAGGATGGATAACCTACATGAGGCAGATTATAGTCTGGGGCAGAGAAAACATACAGTCTTTTATTGGTTAACTGCTGTTAAATTGCTGCTGTGCAAAAGGCTTATTTTTGAAGGGATTAGCAAATGGAACATTTCATGAACGATGCAGCAGAGGCACAGCGTAAGGTTAAAACCCACTGTGGCTCGCTACCACCAGCCAAGTACAGGCACCCTACAGATGACTCCGACAGATGGCTCGACTCCCTTTCATTCCTAAACTTGGTTAGAAACTGGTCATACATGACACTATCAAAGCACACAGATGCAGAGACAGTTGCATACTAACAAATTTGGAGTCGAAGTAAACATGTTTAGATTTTGCAAATAACTGAAAAAAAGTTTATTATTTCTTGGTTTGATTAGTGAATTAGTGGGCTGTGCATGTTTCAGAAGAGCAAAGATGTCAAATATGGCTGTTTTTTATATATAAATGGTTCAGGACTACTTTATGTCATCAAATAATATTGCATTCCTCCGGCTACTTAAAGATGTTAATTTTATAAGTGTTTTTGGGATGCCTCTAAGTTTGTTTGTCATTTTACATCCTGATAAACCAATTAAAACAGATTGTCAGATTAATTTATGATGTGAAGTAAATCTTAGTAATGATTAATGATGTGAAATGTTAGTTATGAAATTATATAAATGCTCTAAAAAAATACATCTGTAAAATAATCTGAAAGTAAATGTGGAATGACAGATAACGAAAGGTATAAATAAATGTGGAGATATAAAGACAAATGACAAACAAAAGACAAATTTATTGTGCTGGATTTATTAAAATTACCAAAAGACACTTGGTAGAAATTTGACATGCATGGTGACTTATCCCCACATGATTAAAGCCTTTATGGTTTTTTTTTTTTTTTTTTGCTTTTAAATTTAACAGAAAATAAAAACAATTAGGCCTATATAAAAAATAACTGCAAAAAATTCTATTTTTTTATTTCCCCACATTTAATAAATTAATTAATTATTACCACATCACCTCTATTATCTTCTTAGTTTTCTATTATCTGTGTTTATTTAGTAGCACTCCCATCTTTTAATGGTTGGTTAGATTACAGACTTGTAAACTAAAATTTACATTATTTTGCATGCACATTGTTCTGAATTAGGCTGTGGAATGGTCAAGATTTACTTTGCACTATTTATTCTGTCGCAGTAGCTCAGATACTCGCCATCTTAATTTGGGCAGATGTTTGGAAAAAAACTACTAATACCTTCAAGAGTTCTTTGTAAAGAAAGTTAACATCAGTCACTACTCTCCTCAGGTGTATCGTGAAGATCACTGGAGACATGACCCTGTCGTTCCCCATGGGCATCATCAAGGTGTTCACCACCAACCCCTCCCCGGCCGTCCTCAGCTTCAAACTAAAGAACACCAGCAGGTTGGAACAGATCCTCCCCAACCAGCAGCTCTTATACAGGTAAGGTGTAAAAAAATAAAAGGTTCAGCACAAAACATCTCCAACAGCTTTTGATGAGCTCATACTTGGACAGAGTCACTAAATGAAAGAGGCATTTGAACTCAGTGATACAAGTGAAAATCAAGGAAATGTTTGCGTCAGTAAGAGGAAATCCAATTAGCAATATGTCATAAAGCTATCATTAAACTGTCAGGGAAGTATTTTCCAGCAGACTCCCACAGCCAGGTTTTTAACAGCTCATGTCTCTTTTAAAGGACAACCTGAAATAGCAAAGAATATAACACTTTATATAACATCAGCTTCATTCAGCACTTTATTAATTAAACAGATTGTTGTATTTCAGCTCATTAGTCAGAGGCAAATATATTCTTTGTATGTGTTACCTCACAGTTCCAGTACAACTTTAAATAAGGTAAGCTGGTTCTGTTTTAAAAGTGCCATAAAGACTGAAGAATGGCATGTTTTTCTCAAACTGGTTCCTTATCCCATGACCACATGGCTGGGTTAATTAAATCAACTGGAATTCATGATTTAGTAGCTGGTTGGTTATAACAGGGTCATTTTTTCCAAGCTAGTGGAGCTTTACACACAAAGCCAAGAAGAGCAGTGAATAATTGAGCCTCTGATTTTTCCTTGTGCGGGTTCATGTGTGCGTGTATACTGTATGTGAGTGTGTGTAACCTTTTTTTTTTTTTTTTTTGTTACTGTTTGGCTTTTATCTAGTGATCCATCCCAAAGCGACTCAAATTTCAAGGACTTCTGGTTCAACATGCAAGCATTGACGTCCTACCTCAGAAAAGCCTCAGATCAGAATCCTTCAGCTTCCTACTATAATGTGGACATCCTAAAGTACCAGGTCAGTCAGCATCAAGATTAGAACTTAATCCAGATAAAACATCTGCATTTAAATATGACTTTGTAAAAACCTGTTTTATAAAGTTTGCTAAACTCCTCAGTATGAGGATGAGAATAAACAAAAGGACTTTAACATGAGACTGGAGCAGTGAAATGAACTGGTTTTGGTAGCATTTGCATGATATATTCTCATGATATTCCAGTAGAAGGAATTCTTTAGGTTTTTAATTTCACTAAATTATCAATAACAAAATAATTATGTATTTGAGCATAACAGTGCTGCCTGCATGCAAAGATCGATTGGAATGTTTGTGCATGAAAACTGTAGATGAACATTTCCAGGAACTGTCAATACGTTCATCACAACAACTTGAAGGATTTTTAATACTTTGTTCTGCAAAGAAAAGTTCCAACTCGGTCATGGTGGTCCATTTTCCCAAAAAATAAATGCTCATTTACATAACAATTCAGTTAGAACAATGTTGGAGTATTAACATAGCAGTTCCAAAATATTACCTTTCTGCTTTATTAATAATTCTTAGTTAGTATTCCTGAAAAGCACAATATTAATCTAAAGATGTATGTTATAGATTAGCTTCATGATTTGCACAAATCTCATGGCATATAATTTCAGATAAAGCACATGATGTTGTCAGGCTGTGCAGTACATACTGAGACAAATATCAACAAATTATTTGAGACTATAATTATAGATGGTTTTGATTTGTGGATTATTATAAAATAGAACAACCTCTGTTTCTTTCATTAGCCTGTTAAAACTGCTGCCTTTAAGTAGACAGAAGCTTGATATTTTAATTTAGGATTCCTCAGCAGCTACGGACACTCTGTCATTAGGAAACCCTAAAGTTGGCTTCTGTTTTCACAAACCACTAAAGGCTGTCCTGGAAACCATTTTTCCTCTGAAGTTACTTGCATTAGCTCAGTGACATATGACATCTTTAATGAATCCACCCACTGTGCAAGCCTTTGCAATGACAATTACAGGATGTTAACATGTTTACATAAAATGAAAACAGGTGTAATAAAGCTGATTTAGATGTTTTACCAACTGCATGGGAAAAGGACTTTCCCTGCTCAAACACAATGCTTTGTTCAATGCTTGTGCTATGCTACTGTGTTCAGGTGGAGGCAGATGGGATCCATTCCACTCCTCTCAACTTAGCTGTGTACTGGAAATGTACGCAGGGTACAACGGACCTGCGAGTGGACTACCATTACAACCCAGAGTCCATGGCTTCACCTGGCCCTCTTACCAACGTGCAGGTCTTGGTACCTATAGATGGAGGAGTCACCAACATGCAGTCTCTACCTAACTCCATATGGTGAGATGTGGTGCATGTTGTGTAGAGCACTGATGGACACTTTTACTTGCATAGATCAAAGTGTTTTTCTCTTTTGTGTTTAAGGAATTCAGAGCAGAACAAGTGTCTTTGGAAGCTTAACGACATATCAGAAAAATCTGAAAATGAAGGTGAAGAATTGATTTTTCTTTGTCATGAAGATTTATTTCAAGGAAGGTGGCCGTGTTTCTTCTTGACTGTATTTGTTTGTGTTTGAACCCAGGTGCTGGGTCTCTGAGAGCAAAGTTTGAGCTCTCAAATGGCCCTTCAAATCCCTCCACTTTGGCTGTGCAGTTTATGAATGAGGGAAGCACCCTGTCGGGAGTCGACATGGAACTGCAGGGGACGGGATACAGAGTCTCTCTGAACAAGAAAAGATTTGCCACAGGTATGTCATCTGTCTGAATATGTTCCTGCAACTGTTACATTTGATTTATTCAGAGCTCAACATGGATCCCTTTTGTTTTAAAGGGCGCTACATGGCTGATTGCTGAGGAGCCCCCACCCCTCTGCTTCTTAAGAAAAGAAAAACTTGTTTAACACAAAACTCTGCGACTTTGGAAGTCCGCCTGAATCTCCAGTTCCTCCTGAGCATGGTTGCCACGGCTTCATACAGGAAGCGAGAATCTCACTACAATAAAACAGCACTGAGTATTGAACACTGTTTAAAAAAAAGGATAAAACTTAAGATAAGTTTCAGGAACTGTGTAGATATGAAGTCTAGTAATGCTTTCAGATCAGTCCATTATGTACAGTCAGATTGTAATGATCACCTACAAGTCTTTATGGCATCTGAAATCATAAAAAAAGAAAGAAAAAGCACACTAACAAGCTATCAAATGCTCTTTTCCTTTTGTATTCATTTTTCAAAAGCTTTTAAGGAAAATTGAAACCATTTGAGTGGATGTGAAGAAAAGATTCCTCTACAAAATGTAAATAACACTGCATTTTCTGCTTGAACAGCTCTTAGGCGACTCTTAAATTAGCTTTCTTCTATGATGTTTCTTCTTTTCCTGAAGATTTGTTTTTCTGATCATGTGCAATGAAGAAATGAAGGTAAAAATCTGTCTTTATCAGTACTCACACACTTGTAGCACAAGCACAGTCTTTAAAAAGGACATCGAAGTGCTCTCAGAGAAAAAGTTTTGAAAAAATCTGACCACAGTGCCTCATCTTATGCTGTTAAACAACAGGCTAAAAAACACATGTATAAATGCAAATGTGGGTTTTCAGATTTAAGCTACATTTCTCTTTCATTTTTTAAAAAAAATACCACCTCTAGTGGAGTCTGTGATCAGTGTGGTCTGTTCAAATTGTCCTTGTAAGTTTCCTTTTCAGTAGTGGTTTGTGCTTTTCTGAAACTATCAGGCCTGTATCTGTTGGTCTTGATCGAACCTTGTTCAGCAATTCTTGAATAAGAAGGTTGTGTCAAATGTTAGAGACTTAAAAATCAAGGGACGTTGCACCAAATTTACCTTTGGAGCCTTTAATCACACTTCGGTGCGCTAAGAAATGTGCCTGAATCTCACAACTTTTCTACTTTTTTTCTACGCTACAGCACAATTAATGAGAATAGCGCCAAAAATGTGCCAGTTTTTTTTGTTTTTTTTTTACTTCTTTATGTGGATATTGAAGGGAAACTCCCTAATTTTGTTAAAATCTCATCTGTCTTCCAGAAATGAACAATTGACTTAAACCAGTTGACTTTTTATAACTCCTTTTTTCCCTGTTTTCTAATGGATACATGTCAGTTTCATATTGCATCCTCGCTTCAGACGAGATTACGTACCAGTAACACTGTGAGGCTGAAATTAATCATTAAAATGCCTTATCACAACTGCTCGACACTGAGTAATCCAGTGTTGTTGACTTTGGTTAGATATGGCGACACAATGCTGCCATTAAACCTGTCATGGATTACTCATCTGTTCTGCCTCTCACCCATGCTGGGATTGTCTTTAGCTTTTTGCAACACTGAGCAATACAAGCAGGTTTTGCAAAAAAGAAACGTTGCCATGCTTCTTCTCTTGGTGCGTCTTTCTTTTCCCACTGCTGCTTCAAAGGGCTGTTTGACTTCCCGATGGAGTATTTTAACTTCCGTATGACGTTTTCTCTCTTGGGCATCATCTTTGAAGGTTCTTGAGCTTGGTTATGTCTTGTCATGTGACACATTTGAGAATAAGTTTTCTCAAATGTGTGATTGATGATTACTGAACCCATTTAGATCAGGCGTTCCATACACTGTGCGTCATGTAGCCAAGTGACTGCTCAGAGTTTTATCATCAGACATGCCCTCAGAGCTATGCAACATGGCTCGTTGTTTTTAACTGGTTTTACTGGTGATTTAGGCACACAGACAGGCTTAACTCCACAAGTGTTTCTCTTTAAAGCTGTAAGATACAGATGATTTCCTAAATTTCACCCAGCATATCTGAGCAGTTTTTGATATTTCATATGATGCTTTTGATATCTTGTGTAAGACTCAAGCTTCTAATCCTCGTTTAACTGGACACTACAATTAAATGGATCATGGAAGCATGTTTTTCCCTGTAGAGCGTAAATTTTGTCCCTTCAGATTTCTCACAGCTGAAATGAGTTTACACAAAATCCAGAAATTGTAGGGTAAGATATTTGTACCATATGAAGTCCCGAATCTTAACAAACTGCTTTTCCTAAAACGAAACAAATGCATTTTAAATAATTAATGCATGGATTCTGTAATTGTATTTAGTTTCAGCAAGCTGGTTCTTGCTGTCCCTCCATAACTTTGAAAATAATTTTTCAAGGCTCCTTTTGCGCTCACCTTTCCCTTTTTCTGTCTGTATTTGTTGTATTAAACAGAGTTTAAAAGAGCAAAATTGTGTAAATGATTCTCACATTTTACCAATATTTCAGTCATTTTTGTCAATTTTATGATTTCTCATTGAACCTGTATTAAATGTGTAATATATGAATATATACAAATATATGAAAATGACAAATTTAAACATGAGCTGTGTGACTTTTTTCTTAACTTAATTATGAACATACAGTGCAACACATTGCCAGTCACATTATGACTCATACTTTTCATCACCAAAAGCTAAACTAGATTCATTCAGAGAAATATCTCCTAATTTACTTGTTTAGTTTGTGCAAAGTTACAGACATTATTAAATCCTACTGAAAGTGGATGTTCCCTAAAGCAACACCGTTTCTGGTGTGTTTTTTGCTTGTTTTAATTGCACATTCATTATGCACACTCCTGGAACCATCTTTGCTTTGCATATCTCAAGTATAGTATACACACATATATATACATATATATACATACACACACACATACATATATATATATATATATGATTTTGTTGGTTTACCCACTAATAAAGACATGAGCATTCTATACTTTTAATGGTAGATGTATTTAAAATGGTGAGATAGAATATCAAAAAGAAAGTCCAGATAATAACTTTCAAGGATATATTTTAATTTACTTGTATTTCATTGAGGGGAAAAAGTATTTGATTTCTCCATCCAAAAGCAGTTAATACTTGGTGGCAAAGCCTTTGTTTGCAAGCACAGCGGTCAGACGTTTGTGGTAGTTAACCACAAGGTTAGCACACATTATCAGGGGAAATTTTGGCCCACGCTTCTTTGTAGATCCTCTCTAAATCATTAAGGTTGTTGGGCTGTCGCTTGGCAACTCGGACCTTCAGCTCCCTCCATAGATTTTCTATAGGATTGAGGTCCGGAGACTGGCTG
>JBAMHX010000021.1:5257866-5278595 GCA_037177515.1 Pseudomugil tenellus
GACAGTTGCACCAATAGTTGTTACCTTAATTCCCAGCATCTTGCTAATGTTTTTGTAGCCCATTCCAGATTTGTGCAAGTCAACAATCCTGTCTCTGAGCTCCTTTGAGAGTTCTTTTGTCTTACCTATGTTGAAGAGCTTGGGGTCTGTCTGATTCTCTGATCAGGTGTCTTTTATACAGGCGATTAGTTAGAACAGGTGTTTTCAATTCAGGTAAATTGATGGGGAGTGTCTAACCGCTCTGAGAAAGCCATAACACCTAATGTATATTAGGGGGACAAATACTTTTTTCCCCTCAATGAAATACAAATGAATTAAAATATATTCTTGAAAGTTATTATCTTTTTTATATTCTTTCACACCAAGTTTAAATACATCTACTATTAAAAGTATAGAATGCTCATGTCTTTATTAGTGGGCAAACCAACAAAATCATCAAGGGATAAAATACTTTTTACTCTCACTATGTGTATATATATGTGTGTGTGTATATATCACAACTTATGGTCACAACTTTCATTATGCAACTCAGAACAACATGTTGCAGCTACATTTTCATTTACGGCACTGTGCACGATCCAGTGTCTGGATATTTTATTTGATTTAGTTCATAATATTTTTTTATTTATTTTGCACTTTTTATACCAAAGTGAAACAAAGTTTTTAAATTTTTAAATAAAATTATTTAAACATTCAAAACCCAAGCATCCATATATCTCCACTCGCCCGCAGAGGTCACTACAAGAACCACCTAGTTCTGGACCAGGTTCTACATCACTTTCAGCTGTAGTGCAGCTTGGTCTTAAGAATTGTTTTTAAAACATTTAAGATCATCTCAAAATGGATAAAATTAGCCTTCATTCGAGGTACCACAGTGCAAAAAAAATGTGTAAACTCTTAACACCCAAAAACAACTTCAAACATAATTACTTAACTAAAAATATCACTGACGATGGCTAGGGTTATATCCCCAAACACCCCGAATCTTCAGTTTCCCCAATCCTCGAATACATACACAAATATAGAAACATTCATATACAACATCATTATGTGACACATCTTCAGGTCATGACCTTTCATTTGGACTTGATTTGAGGTCATTCAGATGAATAGTTTCTGTAGCTAGAGAAGTTAGAGCAGTCATTTGTCAACCTAAACGTTGGGGGTTCAATTGCAGGCTTCCCCTGACTACATCCTGAAGTGTCCTTGGGCAAGACACTGAATCCCACGTCCCAAATGTAAATCGTTTTGGATATAAGCGTCTGCTAAATGACTAGAAAAGACAAAGCTAAAACAGTTTCAGGTTTGAAAACAACCTGAAATGATAAATAGCTCAAAATCGAATCAGTTCATCCTCTCTACGATATCTATGCATATGCAAAACATGAAAACTCTACATTGAAAATTGTTGAAGTTATCACTTTAACACAAAGGATCTGTGGTGGACGCAGCTGTCAGCGCGAAAGCATATATCCCTGAATTTGGATGGGAATGGGAATTTAATTATCAAATTAGTGTTAATTAGCAACTATAATGCACTGATGCAAAACTAAGATTGAAAATTACACTTGCATTATCATTATGCTACCATTTCATCTGAGCTCATAGAAAATATCAGTTTGTCAAGCTCAGACCATTTCATGTTTCTTTTCTTTTAAACAAAGTTAACTAGTAAACTTGGAGATACAAAGCAAAGTGCTACTTCACTGCCATCTTTAGAGAAACTTCTCATAGAGTCCATCAAGATGTTCTAGACCACACACAGGTCAAAAGTATTTCCTATCATTATTTAAATCTGCTATCACCAAATAGCATCGATCAAAGTCAGTGGCAGGTGTTTATCTGTTTTTTCCTGGTTCTGTTGCAAATATGTTTACTTTTATTACATATAAAAAGTTGAAATTTGGTTGAGAGCAAAACTCATTTATTTGACCACAGAAGTTCAGAAACATCATTGAGATTGTCATACTTCAGGAGAGTAAAAAGAAGATTTATCTTTCAAATATCTTTGTAAAACATGATAATACATTACGCAATGTATGTTTAATATTGGTGCTAAATCAGAAATACCATAATGAAGGACAGAAATACTTACAAACTGATCATTCATATTACTTCAGCTGCATTTAAAAGGAAATTATGTGACAGTAGTCTTGGATATTGGGAAAATGAATAAGTTCCCATGAATAATATTGACCCATAGTTAAAAAATGAGCACATCCCTATAAAAATGCAAGTATCGAGTCATGCTTTTATATTATTCTGCTTGAAATAATTTGCCTTTGAGTTTTTTCTGCACTCCAGTTACATCTTAGATTTAACAACAACACATGATGAGAAGTAGTTTTTGTTTAACCTTGTTAATCATTAAATTTTTATTATGTGGACGTATAAATATTTTTTTTAGGTAGGATTGTGTGCAAAATTGCTATGTAAAAACAAATATTAAAGATTTTATCTAAATTGATGATAGCACTCCATTAGACCCAGGAAAAAATTTCCCTTTTAAATCTTGCGGATCCCCAAATTTTACTGAATTAATATTAAACAAAAAAAACTAAAACACTAAAAGATGAAAACAACAAATCTTCTGTTACTGCTTCCAGAGTAGTATCCATATCAAAGGATTTATAGGCCTATTAACTCTCTTAGCAACATGTTCAATGATCAAGCATGGAAATCCAGCTTTAGGATACAACTACATGTGTTACTAATGCACTGTTTGCACCCCAAGAGCCTCATGCAGTGCTTTGCTTACAAGAGGATGTATGCATGAGTGTGCGTACATACTCGGCACTACATCAACACCTTGTGCATATTTACACACTCAGTCAACCCCTTGTGTCTCTGACTGAAGACCTCCTCCTTTCTGTTTGAAATACAGCCTCTGAGCTGCCTTTTCACAGCCACATGTGCGAGCCATCAGTGTTGACTCCGCTTCCCCCTGTCCGCCTCACTCACACTGAAAAGAAAAGATCTTAGAGCCTCAAATGTATGATGTTATTCTCCAAAGGGCTAAAGTGAGATGTGTGAGCTGAATTCATGCCCAGAAAGTGTGTTGGTTCATATGTAGACTACTGTGTGTGTGTATGTGTGTGTGTGTGTGCGTGTGCCTGTGTGTGTGCGTGTGGCCCGGTATCTGATAATGCAACTTGAGAGTAATACAGCTTGAGAGGATCAATGGACATGTGTGTGAGCTTTGCAGGTAAAACATAATTTGAGTCGAAGGGTATAAAATAACAGGGTTAGCTAAATTAACTTTTTTGAAGTAGATTGTTTACTAATTTTAGTAAGTTAACTTCAGAGCTAGCATGAGAACAAATTGTTTTTAATATACTGCAGTACAAAGTTTAGGAAATTATGCATTTGACTGTGCTGTTAGTAATTTGCTTGCCTAATCATAACTTATTCTACCAAACCTTTTGGTGAATAGTGTGGTCTTTCTCTGGAATTCACTACAAAAGTTGAAATGTGTTCAGGAATCCTGTAGGAATCACTGGACTTTTGGTTGAATTGCATAGAGGCACAAGTACGTGAAAGCAAGATGTTAAGACAGCCAATCACCATTGGACAATTTAGGCAATGCTTTTCTTTAGTCTTTTCCCATCATCCATCTTTATAAACCATCTATGGACTATATAAATAAGACCCAGATACTGTATAAATTGTGAACCCTTGTTGATACACTGACATGGACATGTTTGCTGAAAGAGAACTAGTTTATAACTTTCTCAATTTCAGGGGTCAAATGCAGCTAAATTTGGTTTTGTTTTCATCATATGGTAAATTATTTGATTTATCTCACGATGGCAGCATGCCCATTGTCAAATATGTGTGTTATTCACAAAGGTCACTACTATCCAGTAATATTACTAATACATCATGATGTAACTATCCATAATCTACTGACCTGCATAGGTTGGCCATCTGGGTTACCATGACCTTTCAAGATATCCAAAATAAGAAGTATACGGGAGGGTCTGGGCTGATCGAGCTGTCTGCGCATGGTTTCGATTGAGGGAGCCTTAATGTCAGAAGCAGCTCCGTAAAACAGTCGGAGCAGAGGGAGTATTTAGACTCTGTTGTCCACCATCACAGTTATGTTTGTTCAAAGGCCCACTGGAGCCGTTGAGTTGAGTTATTCTACAAACCAGAGAGCGAGAGAAACATCAGTAACATTTATGGACAATTTATAATTGACGTGCCCATTTGATCTTCATCTTCACCGTGAGGAAAACCACCTGAACAAACAAGCAATAGTGTAGGTTTATCGCATTAAAAGCGATTCCTCTGCTCTGCTTCTCTGGCTCTCTTCAAAACCCAGAGGACCTTTTTAGAATAACTCAAACCTAGAATACGTCAGACTCTCATCCAAGGGAATCCTTCACATTTTCCATTCAGCACACATAACTCTGTCAGCTATTTATCTTTCTTTGCAAAAAATTGAACACAATTCAGAGTTGAGTGTTAAGTTTTTGGCAAGCCTCTTTTGTCTCAGTGATACCAGCAGCTTTACAATCTCTTTATCTCTAGTCCTGCAGCAATGAAAGACATTTTAAATCATCAAACATCTCTACACACTAGTCAGATGCATTAAATTCTAATATTTTGATTGATTTAAAAAACCTTTAGCCATTTTCATTTATTCTTAAAGTGTTTATGATAATTGCACCATAGCAATAGAAAGCAGGAAATTGTAAGGCTGTACACACCAGTCCCTATTGGTGAGGTGGGGGGGGGTTCTGAAAGTTTTAACTATTAAATCTTTACCACACTTGTGGAGAACTTAACAATATGTTGAGGAGATCCATGATATTTGGATATAAAGTGTGTTAGATGTAACCAGTGTCCCCATGTGGTTGGAGGCTGCCTTTCTGAGATTATAAAAGGCAGGAAGTGTGAGGTGTTGCTAGGTGTTTTGGGGGCTGGTAATGAGGTGAGTCTGGTGTTGAGAGGGAGCTTGGTAAACAATGAGGTTTTTTTAAAGTAATAATTCAATTTAGATACTTTTAAAATATTATTCTTTGATATTGCAGTTTGGCTACACAAGATTTTAAAGAGTGCAACAGATTTTTATGGCTTCAGTGTTCGGTATGGAGCAAATGTGGCAGGTGATTTGCGCAATTGAAGTATTTTCGATTGAGGTATTAAAATGGTTTATGTGTTTGAATGTTTAGTTAATTGTTTTTGTACTTTAAAGTGTCTGGATTGTTTTAATTTCCCGCTGTGCTAGATTTTGGTTTAGGTTTTGGTTTTGTTTGTTGTTTTGTTGTTAGTCTGCCTGGCCTTAGACGACATGTAGAATGTCTAAAACATGATTTGTAAGGTGGAAAAACAATTTATTTGTTTTTGTTTGTTTTGTTTGTTCATTAGGGTTATTACTCCCATAAGATTTATCTGCCAGTCAGATAGACTTTAATGTCCTGGGTTTCCTGAAACCTGACCTTGATGTGATGAGATTTGAGGTGCTAACTTATTGGAGTGCTTTGCTGTGCTCCTTTTTGGGTTGTTCTTCAGGTGTTCTGGATATGCTGGAGTTATTTGGGGAGTATGTGAGTGGTCCTGATGAGGAAACTTGTATGAATTTGTGTCAATAAAATTGTTTTTTGTTTAAATATTGGGTTACTTGTTTATCATTTAGAGTCCTTGTGGTAATATAGAGTAGAGAAACACCTTCATGATAGTGGTCCTTGAAATCCAGACTGGACATCCCTGCTGTACATAAACTTAACAGGAATCAGAATGCAAACTGACAGTAAAGCTGCACAAACAGTTGTGAAAATGTTGACAAGTAATAATAATAATAATAATAATAATAATAATAATAATAATAACAACAATAATAATAACATTTTTTGTAACACAGTTTACATTTGAATCAAAATCTCAATGTCCTACAATGAGCAAAATAAAAACAATAATAAAACAACAACAAATGAACGCAGTAAACAGTAGCAGCAACCTTACCAATAATAAATTGCCTATTCAAAGCTTTTTTGAAAAGGAGGGTCCACCATCTGTGGGGCCCTAAGGTGGTCTGGAAGGGTGTTCTATAGGGGGGGAACAGCAGGCTCACAGGACCCGTCTCCCATCGTTTGAGCTGTGTCCTGGGCAGGAGCTGTTGGCCTGACCAGCTTCGTATTGAGATGTTTGGTGTGAGCAGTTCAGTGAGATAAGTGGGAGTTGCACTGTGCAGACAATGATGGGTGAGTAGGAGGACTTTTTATTCTATGCGAAAGTGAACGGGGAGGATGTGGGCTATGTGTTTGTGCTTACACACCCTCATCAGGACCCTGGCAGCACTGTTGTGAACATATTTGAGCTTTTGAAGGCAGAGATCCCGATGAGGAGTGTGTTGCAGTAGTACCGGCCTAGAGGGGACAAAGGAACGGATGAGCTTCTCTGCAGCATGAAGGGAGAGGCGGGTGCGTTGTTTGGAGATGTTTCAGAGGTGAAAGAAGGAAGTTTTACAGATAGAGGTGACATGATTTTTAAAAGAAGGTTTGTAACAGAAGTATGTAGCATGGAACAAAGAAAAACCAGAGTATTTGTGCTGAGGGTGTTGATGAGTAACAGAAGGCAGGCGTGGTAACTGCTAGAGTTCAGGTATGTGGAGAGAACAAGATGAACTGAGAGATCAACACAACAAAATCAACATTACAACATGACATAAAGCAGGACTCTCCCAAAAACATCACATAAGAGAAAAAAAATCACTTTTTAAAAACTATTAGAAATGTTGTTTGGTTTGATTGGTACAATCAGACTATTAATAGTGTGTTTCTGCGGAGTAATAGATGTATAGATGAAAATAGTAGCAAATTTATTCATTTCTTATGCTGCACTGGATCTAGATGAAGGATGCAGGTATGAATTAAATTGCAGACTGCATTCACCAACTTTTTGCTACTAAGGGCCACTGAATATTTGAGGTGTATTTGAAGTAAAATGTAGCTACTCTGAATATTCACAAAACATGGATGTTTGTATATGAAAGTAATCAAATCTGACGGTGCTTTCACTGTGACTGGTTTTGTTTTCCTTCACCCTCCTGACCTTGTTGCACAGTAAGATTGCGACTATGTGGAACCTTAAACTCCAGGTCAGATCATGAACTCAGAAATACAAATGTTGTTCTGCTATGCTACATCTTTCCTACAGCTAGGGGTGACTCACTTAAAGAAAGGAACTGAGATTCCTGACCATCGTGCTGCTGGCAGACTCCTCTGCCATATCAGCCCTGGAGAGAAGGAGTGGACCCTTTCGTGCCATGTTCACAGAGGCATGTCACAAGCCATTTATCATGGTAAGCATGTGTGTGTATGTGTTTGTTTGGGGGAGGGGATGAATAAGAAAGGATCCCATCTTAATTCCCGTGGTGGACCTTTGTTGTTCCTTTAGCAGACCAGAATGATTTGTCATTACAAGTTGTTCTGATTTTGACAATGATATCTCAGTAAATGAGCTTCTTATCAAGGATACACACTTCTGTCCTTGGATCCTCAGTTTGGATAGGGAAAACCTCCATTTTCTTCCACCATATAACTGTCTCCCAGGATAGACTGACCTCCAGTGGGTGCGATGTTTAGAAAGGAAAAATAGAGAATACTGTAAAGATGTTGGACAGGATGCTTTTAAAGGATGATTGCAGAATTGAAGCCAAATGAAACATAAGCCCAGGGGAGCAATATACCCAAGAGTGAGTCAATGTGAGACAAGCACATACACAGAACTTTCCTTCCTTCCAGAGAGGAAATGTTCTTTCCATAAATATTTGGAGTTTGTTAATTGAAAGAATCTGTGCAGCTTAAATTCTGGGAGGTTCTTTTAACCCTACCCCTCATATGGATTTTTTTCATACATGGCCCATTGTTCATTAGTGCCAAACGAGCTGAGGCTACAGTAAACAGGCATATACATTGGTTATATTTGATCATTCACAGGTATTGTGTGTTTCCCAGTTTATTTTCCTTCGGAGGCCCTTTGTTTTGCTTGAAATGAGTGGTGCATTTTCCAGTTCTCTGATTGGACATTTTGGTATATGCACCACAACAAAATATTCTTTCAATTTTGAGCTTTCAGTAGCATGCTTGCATGTCACTGTTTGCATTCAAGACATTTTATGGAGAAATGGGTGTTGTTTTTTAACATAGCAACATGTTTTCCTTCCCAGTGCATATGATGATTTAGCCGAGATTTAGTTTCTGCACACTTCTCTAGTAAGGTAAGAACATTGCACTGGGATAACTTTCTGGGGAATATCTGACTGCTATAGTGATGACATATGGGGACAGGGAGGGAATCCTCCCACCTACATCCAGCTGGAAGAGGTCAATGAGGAAAAAGTCTCTCACCCCGCGACTCGACCGGATCAGGAAAAGTGGAAGAAAATGGATGAGTGGATGGACGTTATTCCCGAGTTAAACTTTTGTTGTATATTAGGCCTACAGTTAATTTACATGAAATCACAATCTATCTTCAAATACAGCAGTTTCCACTGAAAACAGCAGTGATATCTGCCATGTCTCTTATTCTTGTATCAATGCTGCAGATCAGCAAAGTGAACAGATAACAACCTACCCAACTTAAGTTATATTAGGGCCCTCCTGACCCATATCAATGGGTTGATAAACTACTGATAATGCTCATTCATTTGGATGATAACATTTAAATCAATGGTGTTGGAGTTCCATGTAAATCTCAATTAGTCTGAATATGACAAAAAACAGGTGCCTAATTAGTCAGCATGTGATGCTAAAGGACCCTGGCCATCCGTCAGACGCATTTGGAGTGAGAATGTGTTGAAGTAACTCATGGAGGCTTTAAAACACTATAGCAGAGGGGTGAACAAGGGGGAATAAAATAGTTTGAATAGATGGATATGAATCAAAGTTTAAACTACTTGAAGTCACTTGTATAAGCTAAATTCCTCTGTAAGTAAAATTGTGTCAATCCTCACATTTTACCACTATGATGTGCTCAGTTTCCCCTACTCTGTTATCTTTCGCTTCCAAGCGTTCAAATGAGCAAACAGACACCTTTGACCAACTAAGTGCTGGAAATCATTGTTTCATGCAGTTTCACCCTCCCACCCCCGTTTACTTTCTAACGACAACTCAATTGTGTGATGTGTTTTATGCTCTTCTTCTCAACACGCAAAACTATTTGTTCAACCTCAGCAGCATGAGCTGTTGTTGGTAAGTTATGTATAACATGACATGTTTATGTAAAATCCTTTGTGACAAGATGGATTTAGGATCATGCATGCAGACATGTCCCATTCTTCTAATTTCAAACTGAATAAAGGGGTCATTGGCACCTGATGCCAGTATGTGTTCTTGTTAACCATTCATCTTCATATGTGTGTTGGATGACCTTTTGCAATCAGACCTCACATTCTGTTTTATAAGCAAATAAAGATCTACTTCTTGATGAGAACGGGGCAACAAACAGGATGTGATTTTCATCATGTGTAGCTGGGCTCTAAATGACATATTTTATTAGTTTTTTTAATAGGTATCGCCTGTTAAAAGGCAACTTCGGGACAATTAAGATAGATCTAAGCATTGACGATGCGCTGCTTCATTGCTGAAATGAACACACACACAATAAACAAACAAAAGGTTGTCTGTGAGTCATATATTCTGTGTTTAGACTCTTTATACAAAATGGATCTCTTCTAGAAAGGAAAGACTTTCAAGTGGACTTATCTTGAATGTGGTCCAGTGCACATTTGTAATAAAAAAGCATTTTAGACAACTGAACACTAAGAGATAAGATATAACTACATTTGTGTCTGCAATTTTGATTTAATCAACCAGATCACACGTTTGCATCAGGTGTAAACAGCTTCAAAATCTTCAAATCAAATGTATAAAAACTGAGAAAAAAATGTTATTGCAAATTATAAATATCAGGTTCATCATCTGCAGTTTTATGTTGTCGAATTTCTGACGATATTTTTACAGCCTGTAACTCCTGACGAGCAAGATTGAAGTGAAAGTTAACTTATAACTCGTCCTCTTTGCTCCAAAGAGTCATCAGAGTTACTCAGTGTTTATTCAGTTTAACTTGTTGTTAGCGGTGTGAGGCAGAGTATATCAGCTTTAGTATCAACACCCCCACGACACACATGCACGAACAAGGACATCTCTGATACTGCACAAACATGATAGCACAAAGACCTACAGAGACCACCAATGCTGCTTCACACCTGCACCAGCCCAGCAGATTGCTGGACAGTGAAAAAACTGGAGCGGCTCTGCTGTTTTGTGGAGTCTTCCTCATTTTGATTGGTGTCACCTTCACTGCAATGGGCTGGCAGCAGCACAGAATCAGCCTTAACTTTCAGTGGATCCAACTCTTGGGCCCCATCCTGATCTCGGTTGGAGGTACCTTCATGCTAACAAGCATCTGCAAGTTTAGGATCATCTCTGCCTGCAAACAACAACAAGAGGAGGAGGAGGAAGAGGAGGAGGACGTGTTTGTAATCCCTGTTAGGCAGCAAAACTCAACTGGACTCCCTGTTGTTGTTCGAGGCTTAAATCAGGCAGTCATGTTACAGGGTGCCACAACAATGCTATGCCTCCCACCTGCTTATAACTTCATAACACAGGAATTACAGCAAGAAAATGAGCTTCAACCTGGCAGCTCTGTGAGCAGTGTTCAATCATACCTTCCTTCATATGATGCTCTCTACTGTGTGGACAATGCAGCTTTTGCAGCAAGAGGAGACAGTAGAGCTCATAGCACTGAAACTGACCCAAGGAGAAGCCGGTAAGGAGAAGTTCATTTATTACATCACAGTCCTCTTTAACATTTGATTTGTCTTTTGATTCATTGTCTGACACATATGAAGTCAAAGGAAATGAAGTGGATTTTAAAAATTAAGTTTGGAACAAAAAGAAGGAAAAAAAGATAGAAAAAAAGCAGAAAAAACCCCCCCCCCCCCCCTCCAAAAAACCCCAAAACAATAAGGTTAAACATTAATAATGAGATAATGAGGTAATAATGAGAAAGAGAATGGAGGAAATGGCCATTCGAGATTTATGGGACAAGTATGAAAGTAACCATTTGAGTAAAACAAGCGGGACAAAAATGAAGTGCACATGGAAGAGCTAAAATGGGCAGTTCACTAGGGGCTCCACAACTGACTTCCTTGTTTGAAAAAAAAAAGAAAAAAAACCCCAACAACTTCACAGTAGTAATAAACATGTCTACAGGCGAGTACAAAAAGCATTTTAGGTTTATTAGGTCCAGTTTACCCGCATGACAACTGTGAGGGGGAATAATCTTTTTATAACTTATCAATTTAGATGCTTAAATATTTAAGTTTAAAATTTGACATAATTGTTGATGTATCCTTTTTCTTGACAGGTATCTGATATCTGCTTGCAAGAAGGCAGAGTGTAGCACAACCGTGGTTTTAGCCAGCTAACAGCAGGCTTTAGCTGTAGCCTACCTCCAATAGCTGGTTAACTCCCATTAGACCACAGTTAGATTGGTTAAATCTTAGCTACAGGCAGCTCGGGGCTTGATAGATGTCAGTCATCCATCCTTCTAGTCCTCCTCAAGGCACCACCTCTTTGCCCATTTTTGTATTTTCCAGGAGCGACAACATGTTTGCCATTGCCAAGATGCCAAGATAATGCTCATCAGAATACTCTGCCTCAGTCCATCTTTTATACACAATCTAAGTAGATATGACTTATTGCATCATACTAAAACAGGTGATGCAAATAAGCAAAGACACAGACACAAGTGAGGGCATGAAACAAGAGGCAACATATGGTAAGTTTTTCTTTGACAGGTAATTTAGCCTACCTATACAGGCACAATTTAATACTGACCTGGACAGCAGTTTCATATTAATTTACATTAGTCATTTGGCAGACTCTTTTCTCCAAAGTGACTTACTTTTTTTTTTGGGGGGGGGGGGGTGTAATAGGGTTCAGTGTCTTGCCCAAAGACACTTCAGCATGTAGTCAGGGGAAGTCTGGAATCAAACCACCAACCTTCAGGTTGGCAGACAACTGCTCTTACCTCCTGAGATACAATGTTCCTATTTTCAATGGTTGATGTTTCCATGATGACTGATCATTTAAATGCAAAGTATGTAAGAAATAGAAATGATGCAGTCGGAGGCAACTGCTAGTTATATCCCCAACCACCCCCAATCTTCAATTTCCTCAATCCCTGAATACATATACAAATATAGAAACATTCATATTTAACGTCATTATATGACATCTTCAGGTCATGACCTTTCATTTGCATTTGATTTAAGGTCAATTAGATGAATAGTTTCAGAGCTTTAGCCTAAACTGTTTTCAGGTTTGAGCGCCCCCTGATGGTCAACCTGAAAATGATAACTTATTCAAAATCTAATCAATTAATTCTCTCTGATATCTATACATATGCAAGACATGAAAAATGTAAATTGAATAATTTTCAAATTATTGCCTTAAGATGAAGGATCTGCGGCAGACGCGGCGGCAGACGTGGCAGCGTTTGGGGTGAAACCATAATATCGACATATTTCGACACTCCATTAGGGAAATATAATTACTGACATCTAGTGGTAAAGATGGACATGTAGATGGCTTTACTGGTGAAGCACAATTTCAAATAGATAGTGCCCATCAGTGATCTAAATTCTTCTAGACATAAACATCTTTTCATCTACAAGTGGATTCATAAGTGTGGTTATGATTTTGCTACAGAAAACTACTTCAAAGTCTGTATAACATGTTCTGTGTGCCTATTAAGCGATTACTCATTAACAGCGCTCTTAGGAATCGCTTTCTTTCTATCAAGCAAAGCTACAGTAGTACTGCACTTTTAAAGCTCCTAGAGTTCTCATGTTACGCACAGAGTTGTTTGTCCCTTTAGAGACACTATAGTAAAATGTTTGCACACTTGGCAAAGCCACCATTAATGCAAACCCACAGCAAGTAGATGTAAATAATTCATTCTAAAAGAATAAATCATGTTTTTTCAGTAAAGTGATTAGATACCAAAAAAGTTTTTGATTATATTATTATTATAATTATTCCTTCTCTCACAGGCTTTTGGTTTTGTTACATATAACACCTTTAATGTCCCTATATGAATAGTTAGAGGTATAAATATTTATTATTTGCGCCACTAAAAAAGTTTTTATGTGCCTTAATTTTCACAAGCCAAACTATTTGCATTTTCTGCATCCTCTTTGTAATTTTTTGTCTCATTTTCAGCCACTCCCACTTTGAAGTGTCAACCTGAAAGTACGAATCTGCTCTGATTAGTTAGATTATTGGTTACTAACAGAGGCAGGTAATTCAGATTCCCATCCTTTTCTTGGTGGCGTGTCAAACAAGATACTCTGTATGAATTATGGGATCATGTTTCATAGTAAGGTCATCAAGTCCAAGTAGTACATTTATGAAGCATTTTAAGAATTGCATGAGAACTTCACGGTTAAAAGAACTTGGATCTATAGATTTTTTACATGCAGAAAAGACTATTTAGAAACAAGGAAGAAAAGGAAACTATCTCTAGGAGTTGCATGTTATTTTTAATTAACTAAACCCTTACAGCTTCTTAAAACACAATGTGCTAGAATTAAGTTTATATTAACTACAGGATCATGTTTTACTTGCCTCAAAGTGCTTTTGGGATGTTGCTGATTTTCTCAGCCAATTATGGTACAGTTAATACCTCTAGAATAACTTAACTTTCAGAACTGCACCACATGTGTTCTGGTTCTTGTCACTCTGAAGAAGTAGCAAAACAATATAATGTTTTCTCAGCATTCTTAAAGAATAAAATAAACATTGAGATGGGGAATATTAATTCTAAAATGGGTCCCATCTTTTATCATAACAACACAGCTGTGGCATAACATCATTTGATAGACATTTTTTGGTTTACATTTGCTTTGTAAAACCTTTTATTGAGTCATATTTTCGCACCTGCTAAAGTTGAAGCAAACATATCATGCAGGATCTCATTTATTTGAAATCCAATCAAATGTCCCCAGACAGACGTTTTGCAGTAAACACATAGCTGCATTCCTCCTCTTCACTTTCTCTCATTGTTTTTACACAATTACTCCCAGCAACTTTCCAGAGAAGCACATCACCTTAATACAAACAGACAGCAGGAATAATACAGTTAACCTGGGATGACTATAAACTGCTGCTCTGATCATATGAGCACTCCTGCTTGCTCTCGTGTTGTCTCAACTCCTGACCTGTTTTACTGCGTTTCCAGGGGTTAATGCCAAATAGAGGAATGATCAAGGGAGAAATTGCTCAACCCTTATGTTTTCTTTAAAAGGGCAACAGGGTTTAAGCATAACCAATTGGGCCTGTAAACACTGGGATATTTTCCAGTTCTCCTGACTCCCAGCCTGCCTGAGTTATGATGTTTGCTTTTGATTTTTCTGCAGCATGCAGAAGACTGAGAGTAATGGAGGACATCATGACGACAGCGACTCCACCTGCTCACTTCCACCTGCATATGAAGACATCTATTGTTGTTCACGCAAAAATAATCCAACATAAACATGTTCTGTTGAAAATCTGAGGTCTTTCTTTGATTACCTTCTACATCTTTAACTTCTAACAGAGTTTGTTTAAAATATGTGTATATATATATATATATATGCCCACATGATTCTTGAGTCTGTTATATTAAAAGTACAACATGGATGGTCTTTGATTCTGCATCAAGAGGGGCTGACCCCAAATTTCTCTGCACAGCTGTTGTCAAGTAGAGTTATAATAATTACGTATGGAGTCATAAAATCCACTAAGATTAGGCTCCCTTGGAGAAAACCTCATAAACTTGAGATTTATGGATAACCTTGGCTCTATCTGAAGGCTTCAAGATTTTGGAAACTTATAGAGATTAAATCCACATTCGGCATAAAAACACACATTTATCCTGCAGCTTGTTGCTTCAGTAGCTGCTCAAACAGACACACAGCTCCATTAATGGCTGGCAGAGAAACTGCAAATGTTTGTCTGCACTTTACCAGAAATACCTAAGTGTTTTCTTTACTTTTTTGTGTGTTTGTCTTAATGTGCTACGATGAGGAAAAAATATAGCAATAGGACTTAAAGGAAGACTGTGGACTGAGATGATCATGGGTAGTTTGTCCATGATCACCTCATATGATCTCTGACTCAATGTAAAAAAAAAAACAACCAAAAAAGAAAAACAGTAATTTGTGAGTAACAAATTATTACAGTTAGCATTTTTTTTGCTTTGTACAGGACAATTTGTATATTTATATTGTATTCAGAAGTTTTTTTTTTGTAGGCTAAACAAAGTGTGGCTGCACCACATGGGGGCAGAAAGACTGAGGAAATCTATTTACATTCATTCACCTTCAAGTCAGGCAGTTTTACAGGAAATGCTGTAACTTTTTAACACAACTGTTTAAAATAATGACAACAAATATAATGTAATATTACCAATAATAATATTGTATTATTATTTTAATTGTTCTATTTTACATAGGACTGATTTAACTTTTAGTTTTTATGTATTTTTGAGGCGCAACCTTTCTGAAAGATTTTCTTCCTGTTAAACATTATTCCATATTTCCATATTTTTAAACAACATAAACTGATTTTGTGTTACTAATTAATGGTATTTATGGAACAAATGGACGCATTGCAGCTCCATATAACATGCCAAATAAATAAACAGGTAAAAGTTTATTAAAAGTTTGTACAGGCCTGTGTAGGCTATGAGTGAAATAAAAATGTTATCTCTGTGATAACTCGATTATATTTGTGGGAAAAGTATAAACTTCCTCCATTTTGTATTAGCCTAATTTATTTAATTTAAACAATGACCACGTGACCCCTCAATAGCCGGTAGACACTTTTAATGTGCAATGATAAAACCTATTTAAAAGTCAAATATTTAGGTCGCAATGCAGGAAATGATGATACATCTCTGGCTATAAATGATACATTTATCTGCAGCAGCAACAGAAAACTTTGGATGTCACGAAGAGCTTAAGAAATAAATGTGATCCTTAACATGGTACTTTTTGTGTTTTTCGCCTTTTGTTGATCAAACCTTCAAGATTTCTCCGACACTTAAAAATGCTCGCGCACAACCCAACTTCCCAAAAAACCTGCATAAAACTGATATTGAGAAAACTTGTCAGGACCTCCTTCAGACTTGCTGCGGATCAGAAACCGCAGCTCAATATGACTTTCATTATTTTTACGAGCCAGTAAAATGCGGGTGGCCGACAGGGCCCATTATTTCACCTATTTTTGTGAATTAGACACAATTTATGGAAGAGTTACGGAACATGCTGAACGCTGACATTTACGAAATGTAAAAAAAAAAATCTACACAAACAAGTTCTTAAAAAGCACTAAATTACATTTACAATTATCAGTACTTTAGTTAATATTTAATAAAGGAAACGACTCTTTATAGAAGTTATTTGCTTCTTTGAAACTCAAAAAATACTAATTAATTTAGTAAATCTATTATTTAATGAATTATTAATAAAAAAAACATTTATTTCTCAAACGAATTAAATTTTTTGTGTATTGAAACTTTTCCCAGTTCGTTCCCTTTTCTTTTTACAGCAACAGGTGTTTTTCTTTTTCTCTGCACGACTGAAACAACTTTTTGCTCAGTCTGTGTTTCGCGTCACGTGTTTGCCTGGACGTGCGTGGTTGCAGGAGTAGCTGGATTGCACAGGAGGCCTGATCTGGAGGCCCTCCTAAATCACATGTGCCCCCGTGCAGCTGAACATTTGTGGACGGATTTGGAAAGCAGCTACATCCGAGATGGCATTTTCTTTTTGAAACAAGAAAAATATGGAAGAAAAAAACCACCAAAAGGCCAGATAATCCCTGAAAATTACGATTAGACTGGAATAATTAGCGCTGACCTTGCGCCGCATGCTTGCAGTGATTGGACAGAGACATTGTGTTTGCATTGTTACGACACCGCGCGCCCATATGGTGCACGCCAATGCTCTGCAGAAGAGGCTTGGTCTTGGCAGCTCACAAACAGCTGAAGTTGGTGTTTCAGCTGTAACTTGAGCTTATTGTGTGCGGACATTCTCTTTTAACACCACACATCAACAGGAAGCTTTGTTTTGACTGACAAAACACTGCCAGACGCCGAATAAATGAAAAACTACACAAAATGTTTAGTCAGTTTTCTCCAGCACTTATTCATCTAGTCAGATCTCTCACATGGAGATATTTATCCAATGTTATATATAATATAACGTTTGTCTATTTTGTTCCAAATGACACATCTTCAGATGTAATTTTGTTGTGTATTTGTTACCTCAAGGAATAAAATGGGACACTTTATGTTTTAATGACTGTTGCTGCTTATAAAGAGGTTTTATTATCGTGTCTTAATTATTATGTAATCCATTAACTTCCATAAGAAGCATAAAAATATTTTAGAGGTTTTAATTTATATAACTTAGTTTCTATTATTGGGTTATTTAATCTAATTTAATTTATTTTTGTTTTACACATCTATTTAGACTGAAGTTCCAAAAACCTTTATGCTTTAGACAGTCATGCAAAATGTTGCAAAAGAAAAAAAAGGTGTTTTTGATTTTTAAAATGATTTTCTTACTTTAATTGCATAATATTGCAAAGACCCTGACAAATCAAACCAAAGCCGTTATGCATGGCTTTACACCAAAAGTTATTTCAGATTTACGTGGACACCTCCTTTAGATGACATACACAACAAATTATTTTTAGAGAAGTAGATCGATTCTTTCCATTCTTTCTTTTAGCTTTAAATGGCTGTTTTTAATATATTTTCCTCATATTTTTGATAAGGTGTTAGTGCCATAGATGTGGGCTCGCTCTGTACTTTTTTTGTGAATGGCTGTGTAACTGTTGCTATGCAAGAGCCTGTGCAACTCCAAGGGCCCGTGAAGACGGGGGACAAATGGATTCCATGTTTGCAGGAAAACACGCTTGAGGCGCAGGAAAACTTTGTTGTTTATGAAGAACACGTGAAACCAATCAAATGTGAATTATCTTCCTGTTGTTGCAGCTTTTGTCGTTTGGAGTTTTTAGTTCTCTCGCCAGCAGTGTCACCACCCAGTGAGCAGGTTTGTGCGTGAAAGGTGGGGAGTTTACAACAGACGCACATGCAGTGAACTGGAGTGCACCAGCAGAAACACAGCACATGTGCATGTAGTCATTTGACTGTTCTGCTCTCTTTAAAACTGACAGTTAGCTTTCTCCTTAAGATGCAAAGAAAACAGACTTCTCCCATTTACGCTTCCCAATCACACAAGGGCAAAACAACTCCGAGATGAGCGTCTAAACCCCAAGGAGATCTGATAAATAGTCAGCCCACAGGAAATGATTTGCAGATCTCCTCAGCATAATAAACCATTTACATGCTCATCTTTGTATTGAGCTGGACTCAGACACATAACTCCACTTTTCACTAACCAAAAACACATGCACACAAACTAACAGTGAACAGAGACACACTTGCGTATGCATGGAGCTAAGTGATCTTTTTTTCTTTCAAATCCAGGCTGAAATGACAGTCCATTATTTCAAAATCAGCTGTGGTAAATAAGCAAACTAATAAATAAAAAATAGGCTCCTTAAAGCCATTTTTCTTTTTACTGACTGAAGCCAAATATCCATCTTCCCTTCTCTCCCAATCCTCTTCTTTTTCAATCCATCTTCTCCTATATGTTTAATAACTTTCCCATCATATTTCTTTTTATTTTATGACCAAACTCCCTCTCTCAACTCAGATAGCAGGTGTTCAGCTCATTCAGAGAGAGCATGGTGAGGTCTGCTTCATCAGCTGCGATATTGGAAATTGCCATATAAGTCGTGAGGGCAACCACAGTGGACTATGAAACTTTTTTCTAAGTGAAACTGCATTTGTCTTCTCTAAAAGCTTTTCCTGTCGCAGGCCCTCATCTCCTGTGGAAAAAGTTCTGAGATCATGATTATGAACTCTTTCAGTTTTATATCTGATCAATTTTAAGCTTTAGCAGATTTATGAGGAAAATTAAACAGCTTCCACGAGTAAGGCTTTAAAATGACATTGTTATAAAATCAGTTCAGATGTCTGGTGTGGTATTTGTATCAACAGGAGATAAATGTGTGTTGGAATTCAGTTGCAATACACATCACAATTTCTTTTAAATGTCTTTTAAGTTAATTTCTTTTTGACATGGGCAGTAATTATGTCTTCAAACCATCTTGTGTCTTCCCTGTGATTCCCCTCACATTACAAGCAGAAACTAATATGTTTTAAAGTAATAAAAACGGTTCTGCTTGCTACAGCACATGTTGAATGTGGATATACTTAAAACAATGTTTTGAGGTGGGACAGTGCTTGGTCCGCCATAATTTGCACTGTCCACATTTCGGCTTACTTTGACATTCTGTCCCAAGTTTTAGTGCTACAACATACAGCTCTAAAAAAACATTCAGATTCCTAAAAAAAGTCGAAAACAAAATCAGGAACTCAACTTACAGTAATTAAGGATCTAGTTATACCAAAGTTCTGCTGAACTTATTTCCTTTATCTCAGTTTTTTAGACAGTCCAGTCTAAAAGAAAACAAGATAGCAAATCTAAAAGGATTATTCCACATCCAACACATTGTTAGAGGATAATATTTCCATTGCCTTTTCAGCTTAGTACATTAATTTCACTTTCATTCATATCACTTTGCATTTAGTAAAGTTTATTAATTATATTAATATTTTAATCTAATCACAGCCATGAATTAGAAGCATCTCTTAGCTAAGAATATAGCGATTTAATTATTCTTAGATAGAATTTAGACTCAAACTTAATATTGTTGCATGATCGCCAGCCCCCCTCCCCTTATTTATTCACAATTTTGGACATTTAAAAGGTATAAGGTATCACATTTATAGCAGTTGAAAATACATTTCAACTGCTACAATTCATTTAAACAAGTAAAAGCACAAATATATGCTTGCAAAAGTATTTGCAAAGGAAGTTATTTGCATGAAACACTTTTAGCAATTTTGTTATTTTGAAAATCCTGATCATGTACAACAGTTTCTTGTAATATAAAACACATTTATGTAACAGTTTTGTAGCACAGAGAAGATTCATTGTAAAAAACTACATTTGCCATATGGACTGTTTTAGCTATTTTCTGGCGTAAGACTTATTTGCAGCCACATATCACAACAGACTGTAGAAGGAAAAGCTTAAACTAAAACACACCCAGAGGGGATTTTTTTTTATCCGAGAAGGACTCCATACCATGTGCTTGCAAAGAACATTATCGTCTGCCTCTTCACTTATCAAAATATTATGTTTTAGACTGTCAAACAATATTATCCTTCATAGTTAATTCATTGACTAACTTATTCAAATTTCAGTCATGAATATTAATGAGAGTTCCACAACCAAGAAATGAAGGAAAATTTACTGGGTTAAGATGCCTCATAAGTCTTTTGGAAATACATTTTTTTACAATGATAAAATGTGAAAACCACAATTATGGAAAATTATTTCTTGGTTGGTTTCATAGCTGTAACATTTGAAAATGATCACTTGTAAAGCTAAAATATATATTTTTTAAAATGTTTAAAATCATTCGCATGCAAATCTTATTTGTTTATTTATTATTCTTTATGTCCATCCATCCATCCATCCATCCATCCATCCATCCATCCATCCATCCATCCATCCATCCATCCATCCATCCATC